>OX461812.1:65462879-65957454 GCA_949802685.1 Dicyrtomina minuta
ACACAAGAGTGCGAGATATTAGAGTCAGACGGAAGAGTGCATGACAAAAGAGATTAAAGACTAGAGAGTTCAATACACATGGCTGTATAACAACTGAAATACTTCGTAATTTCGAAACAAGTACTTAAACAATAGGCAATCTGATATTTTTTTTTGAAAGTACAGAAATAGCTGATTAAAAAAATGCTGTCACATTCTATGATGTAGCTATTATGAAACCTCTGCTTTAAAACATCTTTTAGATAATGTATTAATATTATTGATGTATGCATCCTGGAAAAATTAACGCAGTTAATCAAGAATGATTAAATATTTACAACGTTTCACACTCTTTTTTCGTGCACTCTTTCGTCTACACTCTTCTGTTCCCAAGCTAGCATCCCGTACTTCAGCGTCTGCACTCTTCAGTCACCTACTCAGCTTCCTCTCGTCTCTCCTCCAGTTACATCTTACAATTATCAGAACACTTCTTCCACACTCACTTCAATCAATCTCCTGCACTAATCACACCGCTTCTCATCTCTTCCTTATCACAATCCATTAATCCAATCTAATTCAGTCTATTGATCACAAGGCTGGCTTCCGCATTCAGTCCAACCAAAGTCCATGTCAAATTTGTTTTTAACATTCCTGAATAGAACTAATTAAGTTACTTTTTATTTTGGTAGACACACCTGTTGGAATTTCCTAAGTTGCATTTGCTTTGGTGAGAAAGATTAAATCTACAAAATTCTATTAGTAACAAATAAGAAAACTAGTCATTTATTTAACAAAAAAATCGAGAAGAAAGAATTTAATGAGTTTCAATTTATAGATTGAATCGTTTGCGATAGATATGATATAAGAGCCGTATTTTTGGCTGACATACAATTTTTAATAGGTTTAAAGAAAAAGTTCGTCGCATGACAAAATAATTATGAAACACGTTATATTGGTAACACAACTTTTTTCAATAATTATCAACCAGAGAAATAATTACAAATTAAAACCAGAAGCAGTAACTAACTTAGGGCGGGAAATGGATAAGAGGAGAAAAGTAATATTTTGATACTAAATGTACAGTGTGTTTGACTCAGATGTTTTTGCAGGGTAACGAATAATTCAACGAGATAATTATTTTTTGTTGAAAACCAACTAGGTGCTATGTTTAAACTTTGGTTGACCAGGGGTCGAGAGGTTACTTCACAATTAAATAAAAACCAAAAAATGGGTGTATCATTGAAATACACTCAGACCACGGTTTTCCCCACTCAAACACGTCTAACTTTTTAACAAGTAGATGATAAAATGCAAATTTTCGTAAGCTCACTCATAGATGTATTACTTATAACTGCAAACACTCACTTTGATCACAGAGTTACAATATCACCACTGACTGGAAAGAGAACTGCTCCTCATCGCGTCACTTGCTTTTACCGTTGTTTTTCTTGGGCAGTCCTGACTTGTTTCAGTTATTAGTCATTCAAATTTGCAAGCAAGCACGGATTATAATAAATAAACATGATAAATATTGCTAAATAAATTCCCTACAAAATGACATATCACACATGATTAAGATCACACTGGGTCACAACACTCCCGCATATGAACTTTGTACGCAGTTGTCGGAGTGGGTTCGCCAAAGAAGCAAAAGCGGTGTGCCGTGCGGAAAACGGCAGCAGCAGTGCTCTCGCTAGTCATGAGTAGGAAACCATGTGTTCCAATAGCGTTCCTACTTGTCTGCTAATAAAGATTGGACATAAAGGTTATGTTATTAATTAATCTTTAATTGCTTCAATGATTTAAATGTGGAACCTGGTACCGTCTAGCTTTGGAAAGATTTATTCGTACAAAAAGGACAAGAAAGAATACAGAAGTATACAACTAATTTTGATTTACTCAATTTTGCATCAAAGTATTGAAAGGGTTCTAGACCAAAGACTAGATGAATACATTTTATAAAATTAAAAACAGGTGGGGTTTACAAGGCATTCAGACACGTATATAAATTTCTAAATCGTTATTGAGTGCATAGTAAAAAAAATAAACTTGTAAGCAGTTTTTTTGATGTACAAGAAAGATATAAACAATCCTTATAAGTTTATGCAGCAAAAAACTTAAGCAAATAGCTCGCTTTAGTTATGTACTTCTTTTAATATTGTACATATTTCTTTAATGAAAGAAAATACTTTATAGTGACAAACACATAATTAACTTTCTAATATTGCAGTTCAACAAAGTATCTTCTAAAGATCTTTCTCACCTCATTTTAATTAAAAGATTAAAAGAACTTACGTGATTTTCAATCTTAATTCTACGAATGAAAACTCGTCCGAAATAATAACTACTAGTATACGCTCGCGTATCACTATGACTACCACACTAATCCAAAGCTAAAAAACAAACAAACAATCACTCCCGTGTACCTACTGGTATCTTCAGAATATTGACTGTCATTATTTCAAAGCTTGTATTTTGCACCTTAATGGGAATACTTTTAGTACGTCATCTAATAATTATGTTGTACGAAAAGAGGGAAGGGTGGGAAAGTTATTATTTCGGACGAGTTTTCATTCGTAGAATTAAGATTGAAAATCACGTACCCAGCAAACCACATTAAGCAAATAATAGTGGGATTTTGGTTGGACCACTGGTCCCGATTTGAGGTGGCAGAAAGTTGGAAATGTCGCCGCGAACACTGGTGGCCGGACTATCTTACAATACCAGCGGCCCACCGGTGGAACGACTTTAAAACGCCAATGGGCGCTTGTTATCCTACACCGCTTAATTCTCATACCGACAATTATCTGATATATACTCGACTGCTACCCATCCAATATCCACCCTACTTCAGACTTTCATCCATTCAAATACATCTTTTTTCTGGACTGTTATCCACCCACTTCTACTCTCCCCCTTTAGCCACTCCTAAATCATTAAAAAAGCCTTAAATTCATCAATTCACATCAAGCACTGTTTTTATACTTTCGCATAAACATATTCCACTGATTATTACGAACAAGGTTTGTAACTCAAATATACGTTTAGCACAAAATTCGGCGAGTATTGTAAATGGCGCACAGACATAATGGTTTGCAAATGAATAGCATTAATAATTGTTTTAATTAATCATACCAAACTACAGTTCTGAATTTTACTGTACTTAAAATCTAGTTTTTTAGTGATTAGTGTGATTTTTCAAGACTCACTGACTATCACATCAGGAAAAATAAAAGAACACTTGTACCGTTTTCTGTATTGCCAAAGTTAGTGTAATGTCTTATTTTGTGCACAGCCTGCTCTTTATCTTTTGACACTTAGGTACTACTGTAGAAAAATTTTCAGTTAAATTCTGCATTTCATAATAGTTGTGAACCACATACTTCAATGTTAAATAATAAAACATCAAACATAATAATCCCTGCGCAGAATACAACACTGCACGTTGAAATGTCGGCATGTCCAGCATTACAGTATATCTTATTCCAACATCAAAGTTTTGGCAAGTTCACATATCATTTAAACTGCACCTAATTTAATTTTTGATTGAGTTTTTTCCTAGGCTTCAAAATTCAGGAACTTGCAATGTTCTGTTGTGTGCAGTAGGGGTTTAGTAAATTGCAATTAATTGCAATTTACTGAACCGCTGCCGACATTGCAAGGTGCATTGCTGTATTCTCTTTCTCTGCAGGGTTATTTTGTTGGATATTATGGTATTTAACACTGAAATATGTGATTCTTAACTATTATGAACTGCAGATTAACTTAGGATTTTTCTACAATGCTAAGATAAAGAGCAGGCTATGCACACTACACGACATTACACTAACTGTGGCAATATTGATAACAATACAAGTGTTCACTTGATTTTTCTGATGCGATTTTCGATAAGTCTTGCAAAATCACACTAATTAAACAAATACTGGATTATAAATACAGTTAAACTCAGAATTGTAGTTTAGTATGATTATGACTATCACAAATATTCACATACTAATTTACAGGACTTATTTTGTCGGTTACGGTTTCCGTTGTGTTGCAAGGTATTCTACACGCTCCAACTGACTGAACTGAATATCAGCGCGTTACTTCTAATGTCTGCAGGGAGCTATTAAAGCGATAAAGCTACTGTCGGTCCACCGCTGCCACCCAACTAAAACCCACCCGTTAATTCCAAGCGGAAAGCTCTGGTGGTGTATAGGCAGATTTAGGGTGGGAAAATGGTGTCTTTTTACGGACACTTTTAAGACAGTGGGCCAACATATGATGTCTCCCTAGGGCCAACTGCCGTTTTATAATGTCCGGCCACTAGCTTTTGGACTTTAAAATCAGACTTTTATTAACTGCCAACCGTTTTCCGACCAGCCACTCATAATCTGACCAAAAACGCACTTATATTTGCCTTCCCTGGTTTGCTGGGTAAGTTCTTTTAATCTTTTAATTCTACTTCACTCAACTCGTCCTCATAATAACTACTAGTATGTTGTTTAAAGAATGGTGCACAAATACCAGATGATTATCACGTGTATATTCTTAGAGTAGAGAACACGATTTTAAGTAACACAATATTTATGTAACCAAACAAAATGACGTATGAGGATTCAGTAAAATATTAACATAATAACAATAATAATTGTAATAATCGTATTATAGTTGGAAAACAGTTCGAGCAAAATCCTCCTGTTGTAACAGTAGCCTGTTGTAGAATTGTGCAAAGGTTCCCGAAGACTGTGTCCAACCGGCTCGCTCCAGAATTCTGTCAATTGACACTCCCCCTCTAGCAGCCGCTGAGGTTGTTGCGTGCCTTGTACTATGGGCAGAAAAGATACTCGTATTAACACCACTTTTCTTCAAAATATCCTTAATCCACCTACTGATAGTTTGTGAGGACACCGGAGTATGAGGGGATGACAAGCTCAAGAACAGTTCATCGTGTTTTCTCCTAAAATCTTGAGTTCTGCCTAGATATGCAGACAAAGCCCTACATGCACACAGCTCTGGTGTCTCACTAAATTTTGGTAAGATTAAACTTGGCTGAGTCCTTCCGGGTTTGCTCGTTTTAATTGAGAAACTGATTAATATCTCTATGCTGCTTTCAGTTTTGCGAATATCTGTGATTTTAATGAGTAAAAAAGTTTGTACTCTATGAGCCGTAGCCTGACTGATCAGACCAACTGTCTTATGAGTCATCTGCTCCAGTGATAATGCGTCTAATGGTTCTAGTCGTTTAATATAATTAAGCACAACAGCTGGATCCCAAGTAACATTGTATTTTGGAGCAGGAGGACGTGTTTTCCCTATCCCCCTCAAACAACGAGAGATCAACGGATGTTCCCCAGATGTTGACTTATTGTCGCACGTTAGGAGAGAAACCGCAGAACGGCTACAATTGATACTATTGTACCCCAGTCCCCTATCATACAAACTCTGCAAATAATTGAGCAATTTGTCCGTGGTAGGGGTGTATGGGTCCTGGTCCCGGTCCAGACAGAATGTATGCCAAGATTTAAGCGAAGTATTATATTGACTCCAGGTATTTTTTGAAAGAGAACTTAGCATAACTTCTATTGACGCTGTAGGGACATCCTTTTGTTCCAAACTCTTCCTGACAAACTCCCGGCCGCTAAAGAAAGTTGACCGTTCATGGGGTGGAGTCTGCTACAAAAAGAAAGTAAGTTATCTGACGGTGGAATGATAATTGCTTTATGCACTAATAACTGATTAAATAAAGGGAACCATGGCTGCCCCGGCCATAAAGGTACCACCATGACCCCCTCGGCTCCGTCGTCAATAATTTTCTTTAGGACCCGGGGTATGAGTGCAAAAGGTGGGAAAGCATAGAATTTTAAAAATGACCACGAGAAGGTGAACGCATCCACCTTCCACGCAAAGGGGTCAGTCAGGCTTCCATGAAACAAAACTTTTGAAATGGCAGTTTAGATAAGAAGCAAATAAATCAATGTTTGCTTTTGGCTTAAGCCTAGCCAACGTCTGCCGTACTATTTTGGGGTCTAACATCCATTCCGTTTCAAAATCCAGCACTCTCGATTCGAAGTCGGCTTCGACATTCTGCTTCGATGGAATATATGTGGCAAATATCCATAAACTATGTCTTTCACAGAACTGCCATATCATCCGAGCAACCCTCGATAGTTTGGAAAACTTTACCCCTCCCATTCTATTAACATAGGAAATTGAAGTTTTATTGTCAATTCTTAAGAGGACCTAGCTATATGAATTTTCTTTAACAAAGCTTCGTAAACCGCAGTATTATTATTATTAAATGACAGGGGTTTGGTCCCAAAGAGACCAACGCCGCCGAGGCCTTTATAATTATGGCCTATTGCAGACTCCCCCTCAAAAAAAAAAGCAGAAAAAGAAAAACAAGATCAAATCGCAAGCCTGCCAGTAGAGCGCGAAAACGCCACTAACTGAGCCACCGACGCCTGACCCAACATATCCAATGATATAAGACACCCCCCAAGATAGAGGTTTCTCACAAGTACAAAGGCTGGGCACACAGTCAAATAGTGAATTGGTGTATCATCATCCTCCCCACAGTGCACGCACGTAGGGGAGTCCAACACTCCAATCCTCCAACCGTGAGCTCCCCAAGCCCCATGCCCCGTCACTAGTCCAATCAACCATCTTAATTGATCTCTGGGATAACGCACCAACGACGCATTGCCGTAAAGTGGTGCCGATATCCAGAGCTTGGCCTGCCTACAGTTGCGTAGTCCAGTCCATTGTCTTTCATGCTCACGCCTAGCCCATTGCGCAATTGCGCAGTGAACAGCGGAGAGTGGAACTGGAACAATTGGTCTTGGACCAAACTGCCTACCGCAACTCCCATCATACGAAGCCTTCGCCAGCCTATCCGCCTCCTCATTACCCCTGAAACCCGAGTGTGCAGGGATCCATACTAACACAACCTCACAACCCCTCTCAGCGAGTCTGTTGAGGTTAGTGTGACAGTCCCACACGACACTTGAGACAGTGTAAGGCCTGGACAGTGCTCGCAAAGAACTCTGACTATCACTGAATACTCTAACCGTGAGATCCTCAGTACCATTCTCCAGCAACCAATGGGCCGCCAAGGAGATACCAAGGATCTCACACTGGAATACAGAAGCATCAGCACCAAGATACACAGACGAAGCCATAAGAGTTACTCCCTGGTTTCTGTCCTCAATCACAACTCCACAGCCAGCATTATCACCATCACGTGAGCCATCAGTAAAGAAAACAACCCCACCCCCCAGAAGAGATAGATCACCAGCCCAATCCACCCGCGATCCAAGTTCAACAGTGAACCTCCGATTCTCCAGGCTCTTATACATCCAGTCCACTGGCATCTGAAGAATGGGAACAAAGGAGCCCCACCTCTCACAAATCACAGTATGACTGGTTGAGCCCCCAAACCAAGGATTTTTTGTCCACAAATCCCTCGTTTTCAGCCTATGCATAGACCTAACAGCCACCGCCTTTAGACAGATGTCCAGAGGCGTGAGGCCAATAAGACACTCCATCGCCGCCCTAGGCGTCGATCGAAGCCCACCCGTAATCATAAGGCACGCTTGATGCTGTACCCTACCCAACAAACTGACATAAGAGCTTTTCTCCAGTGCAGGAGCCCAAGCCACAACCCCATACTCCATCACTGGACGGACAAGGGCAGTATAAGTCCATCTAGCCACGGTGGGAGATAGACCCCATTTCCTTCCAACCATGCGTTTGCATCTGGCCAAGGTCACCTGCGACCTGCTCTCCACTGACTTGCAGTGTGGCATCCAGGTCAAGTGCTTGTCCAGTACAACGCCTAAGTACCTAACTGTTCGCCGGATATCCAAGCTCACTCCCCTGTACCTAACAGAAGCAGGACAAAGCCTGGTGTTCCTGGTGAACAGAATCAACTCGGTCTTCTCAGCATTAAGGTTTAATCCCACCTCTACACACCAGTCACTGATAATATCTAGACCATCAGTGACCCGATGTGTGAGTGTGCGGAGCACCATGCCGCTTTGAAGCACCCCTGTGTCATCGGCATACCCCTGTGACAGAGTAGACGACGCCCTTTGACCAAGATTAGTCAAAAGACCATCCATAACTAAGTTCCACAAGAGAGGTGAAATAACTTCACCTTGCGGACACCCTCTTTCCACCTTTCGTTCCCTAGAACAACCACTAATCTCAGACACCACCCTCCTATGTCTAAGACTAAAGTCGATCCACCTTTTCAACAAAGAGCAAATACCAAACCTATCCAATGCTGAAGTTATAGCACTGAATAATACATTGTTGAAGGCCCCTTCAATGTCAGCAAAGGCACCCAGAACCATCAGTCCCGACTCAAGGGCCCTCTCCACATACGCTACTATTCTATGAATAGCCGCATCCGTGGAAAGACCCCTCAAGTACGCAAACTGATGATTAGCCCTGAGCCTGCTCTCCAACTCAGGTGTTCTGATGTGCCCGTCCACCAGTCTTTCCAGGACCTTCAACAAAACAGGAGCTAGCTGTATAGGCCTCCACGAAGAGGCCTTACAGTAGTCTCCCCTACCCGGCTTAGGTAGAAATACTACCCTAGCCACCCTCCAGCACAGCGGTACAGTGCCCAATGCCAGGCAAGCCTGATAAAGAGCAACTAACCGCCCCAAAATCACCGGTAGACTTCTCTGCAATAGCACAGGTTGAATACCGTCAGCCCCCGCAGACTTGTATGGACTAAAACTCCAAACAGCATTCTGCACCTTCCTCTCAGTGATGATCTCTGAGCAGCCATCGAATTCCAGGGAACGCATACCATGATCCATGATAGGTCGCTCCCCACTATCCAGCCCAGGAAAGTGATACCTAAGAAGGGCATCCAGAGTCTCATTCATTGACGTCGTTGACCGATCCGTCACAGCATCATAAATTGACCCCGGAATCCTCGTCACATTCCCCTCAAGGCTCCTAAGACACTTTACAGCGTCTCCATACTTACTTACACCACCACAAAAGTCGGTCCATGACCTTCGTTTTGCACATCGAACAGCTGACAAATAGACATTGCGAGCTTCCTTATACTCTTGCCAAATTACAGGGTCACGTCCGTGACGACCCACTCTCTTAAAGAGGGTGGTTACACCCACTCGAAGAGCTGTGAGCTCATTTGTCCACCACGACGCCACCCTGTCCCTTCGTCTATATGTCCTTAAAGGGCATACCTCATCAAGAGATTTCATCATGGCCTCGCCGATAGCATCCGCCTCAGCATTAACATCTTCAACACTGCGCAGCTGCCCATCAGACACCATGTGAACTCTCTCCCTTAAACAAGCAGAATATCTGCTCCAATCCACTTTCCTAATGTTTCGACAACGAACAGCCACTGGCAAGCCAGCCGAGACGCGGAAACGAATGTACCTGTGATCAGACCCCGATTCCTCGTCTGACACAGCCCATCCGTCAACCCATGACTCAGCCAATCTATTAGCCAGCGTGATGTCGATTACCTCACTCCTGTTAGCTACAACAAACGTAGGAGCACTACCCTGATTCACTACCGAAAGATCAGTAGACATAACGTAGTCGAACAGTACCTCACCTCTGCGATTAGTGTCGGTGCTGCCCCATACCCGGTTATGTGCATTAGCATCAGCACCTATGATAAGGGGCAGTTTATTGACCTGGCAGTAGTCAACTAGCTTGCGCACGCGATCCTCGGGAGGATCAGTTGCTTCACCTGGCATATACACAGAAGCAAAGACTATCGGACCCTTACCCCACCAAGTTACAACAGAGACTACATCTCTGCTCGTAAACTCTATCAGCAATTGAGCTCTCACATTCCTCGAAATCAAAACACATGCACGCGGAGTAGCATGCAAGTCAGACACAAAGAGTTTATCAGCCTTACCTAAACCCCTCACAGCTCCTTTATAACAGTACGGTTCTTGAATGAGACAGATATGCGAGCAAACCGGGCGATTACGGGCGGCGGCAGCATTAAGGTGATGTTCACGTCGCACCACTTCATCGCGAAGACCACATAAGTTCATAGCCCCCGCTTTGGAGTGGTGCATATTAATTTGGGTCAGGTCAATACTTGATAGGGCCATGGAAGAGACCCCACCAGGCTGTTGACCCAACCCGATGTTAAAAGTCATCTCCTTTTAGCACCACCACCCGTAATACCCGTTCTGCCCATAATCTCAAACAAAACCGTACCCAAGCCATTTGCTCCCACCATACGTGCCTAACAACGGCCCGTATCCAAAGTACCCATACATTGCAATACATTAGCCAATACAACAGTATCACCCCCGTATGCATGGGTAATACATTAGGGGTACCAATACAGCAGTACCTAGCAACATACTCAATCCTTATCCATGCACATATGTTTGTAGCATATGTGTGCACCCAGTTCCTATTTTCAAACATTGGCCACCAATAACACACGATCATTGTGTACTGGGTTCCTCCGTAGCGAAAACAAATAAACCATATCCAGCAGGAGTGAAAAATAATTAAAAATACAAACTCACTCCTGCTAAATAACAATCCACTAAAAACAAAATTGCTAACAATGTCATTTATAGCCCTACGACGCCATCTATCCACCAATTTTGGAACTAAAGCGTAAACAAAATTCTCAATAGGGGTACTAGGGAGGGAAAATATTGTAGCTCCTAAGTACATCCTAAGCAAAAAAACTTGTCCACCTTCCCAACCACAAATATTTAATAAATAATAAAAATAAAAAATATCCCCCCCGTTCCTAGGAAGATTCCGGCTCTCGGAATGATTGCATCTTACCGAAAACTGGATTACCCGTATCCGAATACTCCGGTAAGTTCGCCATCCTTCCTCAGCTTCCTCCCACAAAACACAAACACACAAAAACAGAAAAAAACTTATTTTGTTTTCCGACAAAACACACGCACTACTTCTCGTTGCCGAGTCTGACGTGGACTGAGTAAACCGCAGTAGGCGGCCATGAGCTCTAAAAAATTGATGCTTTCCTTTCCCACCTCTTCAGTCCATTCCCCCCTAGTATTGACTCCATTACATGAGGCGCTTCAGCCCCCTTTCGACGCATCTGTAAAACTTTCTAGTTCGAATGAGTCCTTTCTAATTATTTGAGGTTTACCATAAATTGCTGTAATCCACCAGCCTAAGTCCTCTTTGACAGTCTTGTCAATGGTCATTGTCGACTCAAAATTATGTATAGCATGTGATAGTGCTACGTACTTAGCCCTCTCTAACCTCTTGGTGTATAAAATACCAAATGGTTTTGCTAGGCACGCCAAAACCAGTGTCCCAATTAATTTAGAAAAATATCTAATATTAACTATGTCCTTTCCTAGCATTGCTTTACAAAAACTAGCAATTTTTTGTTTCTTAACGTCAAAGAGGGCAACAGACATCTGTATGGAATTAAAAACAAACCCAAGATACTTTATTTCCCGTGTCGGTACTAATTGTGACTTTTCGTCCTGTATAACAAAGCCAAGAGTAGTTAGCAGAGCTAAGGCCTCTTTCACATTGTATCTACAAGTATCTTCCTTCCTTCCAATACATAAAAGATCGTCTAAATAAATAGATGACTCGTGTCCTTGGGCTCGCAATGATGCCACGACTAGTTAAAATACCTTCGTAAATAATCGTTGAGCAATATTAAGTCCAAATGGGAGGCAATTGTACTCATACAATTGCCCCTCCCACTCAAAGCGAAGAAATCTTTTGTGTTCCTTGTCAATAGGGATCAGCAAATAAGCATCCTTTATGTCTATTGATACCATACGGCAATCCCTAGTCATCATTCTCCTTACATTCCTGTAGTCCTCCAACTTAAAGTGTGGGCATTCTTTAAATTCATTAAGATGAGATAAATTAAGAATAATAAGATGTCCCCCGGATGACTTAGGTACTGTAAATATTGAGGAGAGAAATTGATCCGTAACGGGTAAGCAGGGACGTAATGCATCAATTTCTAATATTCTCGTTACCTCGCTAATTATAGTAGCTCTCTCCTCTAATCTAACCTTGCGTTGTTTCGGTAAATACTTCTGGTACGGTTTAGAATGAAAAGGAATTTTAAAACCTTGTATTGCCTCGAGTACATAGGGATCTGATGTTAAAGATTGCCACTGTAAAATAAATTGTCTTCAACGCCCACCATGCTTAATTACCTGATGGTCTAGTGGCGGTGGTAGCGTTGGTGACTTTGCTTGGGAAGGCGCCCGCTCCCCTTGGGCTTCTTCGAGAAGTTTGGGGGCGGGCGCTTGCGGGCGCTTCCAGTTTAAAAACTTGTAAAAATCCCTTTCCCCCGTTGGATGGTCTAGCCTTTTGAGGATACGATTTATGCGGAAATTTATTGACTGGCACCTTAGCGGAGACCGATTTGCTTAACTCTGACAGCTCTGTCTGCGACTTCAAGTTACTCGGAAAATCCAGGCCAAACAGAGTTGAGTCAATTGAGGAAGCCTCAGCCACCTTCTTTACTTCTTGCTTGAGGCTGGGCGAAATTAGCAGTTTTCTATGGCAACTAATTTGAAACAGCAGATCCAGTAGTATCTGAGCGGCGGAACACGAATGCGCTACTGTGTCCTTGACGTCCGTCTCAGAAATACCTGATTTTTTGGTTTCCAGTAGGCGCAAAATAGTCTGTCCCAATTCACCTAGGCAACCTCCGATCTGCTTTTGCCAGTTTGAAAAATGTACATTTCGGGTAATTGCAAAAGGAAGTAGAGCCGCCTCGATCTCGCTGTTAAGTTTTGGTGCTCCGATAAGCAAACTGTTGGATGGAAGAAGAAATAATTTGTGTAGTTGTTTCTTCTCCGTATCTCCAATACCCTTAATAGCCATCTTATTTCACATTCCCGCTACCTCCGAGTTGATAGGATTGCTATACTGAGGCTCCAGCTCATTAGCTTTTCCAAGAAAACCTAGGCACTCGTCTTCCGGGTGAATCATGAGGACATCGTCGTCTAACACCTCTAGAGATATTTCCCGTTGGACCTTGACTAACGAACCACAACCACCCACCGTTCGGTTCGGTGTTAAGGTGGGAGGTGCTCTCAGTTTCTCATAAGACCGGGTACTCTTGACAGAACTTAAGGAGGAACGCCCCCGCCGTTCATTTGACCTAGACCTCTGAAGGTTGTGGTTGCACTCCTTCATTAGTTGTTGTACCTGCCTTTTTAAGGAGCGAACTTCATCTCTTGTTCTTTGACAGTGTCGACGGTTGTGTCTGTCATTGTGTCGAGAGCTTTCTCTGGATCGAGAATCCCGGATCCGAGAACGGCTACGGCGAGGAGACGAGTCTGAAGATTCTAGGTTTGAATTCGGAATTTTCTGTTATGTTGTAGGCAATAAAATAAAAATGTCCTGATTAAAACATTCCTAAAATTTCTGTTTCCATACTGACTTACATGACCCGCATGATAAGTAAAAGATTAAAAAAGGAACAGAATAAAATTTTTAAAATAAACCGTTATCTTGAATCCTTGACGTCTTCGAATACGTCAAACCTAATAGACAAGATCGTATTTAAATATAATATCAAAATTAAAACCAATATTAAATTCCAATTTTATATGTGGAAAATGGAAAGTTCTCTGCAGAAAACTTTTATGTGGTTATCATCTGACACACAAGTTAGTAATGACAGTCAATATTCTGAAGATACCAGTAGGTACACGGGAGTTATTGTTTGTTTGTTTTTTAGCTTTGGATTAGTGTGGTTGTCATAGTGATACGCAAACGTATACTAGTAGTTATTATGATGACGAGTTGAGTGAAGTAGAATTATCTTTATTGGATATGTGTTCACAGAATTGACGGATCATGAAAAGTAGGATGAATAAATGTTTCTGATACATCCAGACATTTTTCCAATTTCTGCTAGAGGGTCTTTTGCAGATGATTTTTAATTATTTTTTAACACTATAATTGCCGCTTAAGAGGTAGTTCCCAAATGATGCAATTCATAATATTGCGAAGTAAGCCACGATTTTTTTTTTAATGTTTAGTGCTTTATTGATAAGGGAAGGTATACTCTTTGATCTTTGATGATTCTGTTATTCTTGATAGCCAATAGTGGATAAGTTTAACTAAAAATGTAAACAGTTATCGGCACTTTTAAGTTAATTTTAATTGAGGAATTTGTTTTACTCTGCAAAGGTATTCACGTCTTTAGAAAGACCTACAAAACCTTTCAGGTACTCCGATACTATATAATTTAAAATTGAAAATTTTTGATAAATATTCTTGGCTAGTATACTATTAAATATTTATCTATTGCACACTTCTCTGCTTCATATACGGGTTTAAAATTGTTTTCCTTCAAAAGCCTATATTTCCTAAAACTGGTTCTCTTTGCTAAGGTAAATTTCCTTTCACATGAGTTTCTGTAAGTCCCGACAATATCAGCGCTGTAGGCTTTGCTGGTCATTTCAATAGTTTAGCTAATTAACAGATTCACCTATTTTAAAACTAATTATTTTGATACTTAAATTTTCAATATGGCGCGACTGTCTCTGTCACAAGTACAAGTGGAAAATATTTTACATGGGGAACCGTTCAGGCTTATTAAGTATGGCTGGTTTATTAGGATATCAGATGATGCTTTTGCACTTGCTGTTCACACTACAATTTATTTAATTGTATAGTATGCCTTTGCGGCCAACAGAAACATCTGGTTGTGAAACGGACTAACGCAAACTCGCCGTTTTAAGGGTTGTATTCG
Organism: Dicyrtomina minuta; assembly: GCA_949802685.1. NCBI lineage: Eukaryota > Metazoa > Arthropoda > Collembola > Symphypleona > Dicyrtomidae > Dicyrtomina > Dicyrtomina minuta. Next base: position 65,477,596 of record OX461812.1, read on the forward strand.
TTATGATGTCAAATATTCAAAGTTCTTAGGTGTCGTATTAAAAAATCATTGGCTACTGATTCAGTCTTTGAAGATTTAAAAAAACATTTGTACAGTGATATGAATCATTCTTCACTGGTTCTTCAAAACGCCAGCTGGTAATGCAAGCAGGCAAGTGCGAGTAACCAACGAGCATGAAATTTATGTTTGTAATGCTTGCCGCTATGTGTTTTATTGGGTTGTGGAAATCTTAATATAACAAAAGAAGGAGAAGGACTATTTGGAAATGTCGAGTTGGGTTAGATTGTTGTGCAAAGGATTTGTTGCAATGGAATTATTTGAGTTTTAAATCCAAGCACTTTGTAACGTGTTGAGATTTTAAATTTGTCTTTGCAAACTGCATATTTTGCACAAATAAGGCAAGACTTATGAACATTTGTTGCGCGTTTATATTTAGATGTGGCATGGCCAGATGGGTCATTGAAGAACGGACGGAAAGCAGCATTAGAGTTGTTAATAGGGTTAGGAAGATTTTAATTTTTGGTGAGTATAATATCAGGGTTAGGATTGATCAGAGTGAAACGTATTCAGTTTAGAATACGGGTTATCAGTATCAGTAACTTTAGAGTTGCAATTTGCAGTGTCCTTGGTTTTCACAGGAGCGGTACCAGGAATAGTCACTGCCAATTTTCCTATGGATTGGCACACTGGGCAAACTCCGAAATTGGTAAAACATGCTGCGTGCGCGAATGCTTTACACAAGTCGTATTACACGGCACAACTCATGGTAACAAAAATATAAAAATGGGGAATTAATATTTGAATAAAACATAAAAGTTTGATAAAACTGGTGGCAAATAGATTTAAGGCTAGAATAAAAATTAAAAACAGACATGTGTGAAGATATCCAGATGAGTCCAGGAAGCGGTGGTCCAGGAGAAATAAAAATAATTCCTAATCCAAGAATGATACTGACAGATAGAGAGATAGAGTGCAGGTAAGACCGATTTTTTGTCTGTACACGCCGTATATAGACTCGGTCGGAGTGGGACAGTAAGAGATTGGCCGGAGTGGCACAGTAAGAGATAGGTCGGAGTGGCACAGTAAGAAATAACCCGGAGTGGCACAGTTAGGTATATCCCGGAGTGCCAAAGTAAGAGATAGGCCGGAGTGGCATAGTTAAGCATAGTTATGTACATAGCGGCAACACTGTCGGAGTGACATGGTCTAGTATAGGCCGGAGTGACACGATTGGGTACAGGTCGGAGTTATTCGTTAAAACATTGTGTGACCTGTCCAGTAGCCGCAACCAAGAGCGTGGCAGTTTCCATGGTAACGCGCATGTCACTGTTGTCGCTCTTGATTTTACAGGCTTGCAATAAAAAATGGAATTAGTTGAAATTATAGAGCAATAAACATAAATAGTACGTTGACACTGATTAATACTACTACAACTTTGACAAGGATTGAACGATGTAGTAGTCTTGACAAAATAAATGCATATTTCTTGCACTTGACAAAATGCAAACGTTATATAGAATGACTCAAAGTGTTTGCAGGTAGTCTAAATTCACGGGTGTGTACGTTACTTTAAATATAAAAATTATCTTGAGAATTCAGTTAATATACATACACAAATTCAAAAATTCCAAGACGAACACAGTACGGTGCGATAATATTTCAATATTTCATTTCTCATTCTAATTAACTCTTGAGACAATAGACGCATAGAAAACTCTGTTAGTTTTTTGTTCACTCAAATTGAACAAGACTCTGATTCGAGGATTTCTCTCCTTCCTTTTTTTTATATAAAATTTTGAAGAAGCAGTTCACGGGAACTGTCGTCCCTTTTTCCATTTCTGATTAGAAATGGAAATGACATGAATTGAGGACAGAGACGCCAAGGGAAAATTGAGAGTGAAAGTCCAAGTGAAAGTCTTTTTGAGTTGATATGAAAATAAGACAGTTTTGAGTGAGTCAAAGAAATTTACGTAAGGAAGAGATGCTTCGAGTATGGAAATGTATATTTTGCTCGTCGGAGAACATGTATAGGAAATAAATGAATGAATTGACTCTTGTAAATTAGCTGTTCCGCACTCGCTTTCCCTCTCTTCCACCTTCGCCCTCACTTCATCCTCATTAAGTGAATTAAATGTTGTATTTGTATTTTCTCCCTCCCATCACTCCCCGCCACTTTCTCCAGATCTAAAGAGTGCCTCATAACCTTTGCTTCCGTCCTTCCTCCTACAACTTCGCAGCTCGTTCAAAAGTTAAAATTTAATATCTTATTTCCTTACAAAAATTTTTATGAAATTCGGTTCAAACTTTTATGACCATTTTGAGACGATGTTTGAAATTTTAAAAAATCTATTCATTTGTGTATCATTTTTTTTTAATATATCCTCTTCTAAATTAATTTTCTTTTGCTTGTAAATATTAAAAATTTATCCAGCCTTGTGCGTAGGGGAGCGGAGGGGAGTCCTGTGGCACCCTGTACCTTTCCCTAATAAATTCTACTTTCTTCTTGTTCTTGCAGTTTTGGGTGGCGTACGTTCCCTGTGAAGCTCAGTTCATGAATGCTGTGCAAATAACTCTGGAGCAAATAGACTTGATTAGAAGACTCATTGCAAAATATCCGAATGATCTCAAACTTGCTCTGTCTGCTGACGGTTCGTCCTCCTCGTTTCCGTTTTCGTTTTCACTCATACATTCCATTAAGAACCTACAAATTTCAAATGCATGTACGTTAATCCTCCCCCGCCCCTGCCCCTGTCAGCTGCTCTCCTTACCATTAACTTTTAAGACTGATATTAATTAAGGTGGGAGAGCTTAAAATAACCTCTGAGAGTACATCTCAAAGTTTTTAATAGGGAAAGACGAGGATGGGGATGATGATGATGATGATGAGGCACTGGTTGTATTTACGTATTTGCGCTTGACACTCGTTTCCCTTGTGTAATTGTAGATATTGAGAGAGCTCATGGAGAAGGGAAGATTGCGAGTTTAATTGCGGTGGAGGGTGGGCACTCGATCGGAAATAGTTTAGCGACACTCCGGGCATTTTACGATTTGGGCGTTCGCTCCATGACGCTCACACACAACTGTAATACGCCATGGTAAGGACATATATTCGTACACTAACGAACTCCACACATGTATTTCTAGTAGCTAGGTGTATTTGTTTGCACTAGGTGTTTTTTAGGTCTTAGGTTTGGACCTCTAGCTTCTGTTTTTTTTTTTCGTGTCCTTGTTTTTCTTCGGGTATGAGCCATACGGAGTGGAAATAGGGCCTTCCTCACTCTTGCCATCATGAATGAAACAAGATAATAAAATGAGGGACATTTTCCACATTTAATGCATTTTTATAGTCTTCCGGCTGGAGTTAAGGAGCCAAGTAGGCTTCACTCTGATTTCCTTCTCGCCGTTTTCCTCAGCCTATTTCCCCTTCAGAGTCCCGACCCAACCAACAACCCAACAACCCGCTCACCAAAGTCAACACCAACAAGTCTCTTGAATCCCGAAGCTGGATGATGTGGAAATGTGAAATATTTTCCATCACAACATCAACATGAACATGAGCCCATTCCATTTCAGATCGAAATCCAGCTCCAGCTCCAGCTCCAGTCCCAGTTTTCAGTTTCCAGCTCCAGCTGGAGAAGTCATCCTGGAGATAAAGTTCCACTGAAGAGTGGAAAGCATGTGGGAATGGCTGAGTGGAGAGGAGAAGGTGACTGGAGAGAGTCGGGAAGGGAGAGGGAAGGACCTTAACTTTCCATTACCCCGCGCCCTGCCACACATACGACTCGCTCCATTTTTGGAATCGGAATGGGAATCTGTGAAGCTTGAGTCCGGGACTCGGAGCTCTTGTTCTTGTGTCTCACGATCACATGAAGATGAAGGGAATCCAAGTGGAAGGTTTTGTACACGAACTCTCCCCGTCCCTTGTTTTTTGACTGTACTTAGTCCCGTCATAAAAAGCAAGTCCCTTTTGTTCATCCTCTCGAACATTTTACGTGACAATTGACAGTAAAAACCCTTATCAACATATTTAACTCTAAGCTCTCCACTCTCTGTCTCCACCGCACTACACTCGCCCTCCCCTCCTCTACTCTCCCCTCCCCTCCCCTCCTCCACTTTCTCCAGGGCAGTGGGGGCACTCTCCTCAATCTGCGGTAAACTACTACATGGATACAAGCACAAGCCTCACGCCCTCTCATCGTCAGTCCAATTATTCTATTATATAATCAATTAGGGGAAATATATGAAATGTGTGAGTAGGAGAGGAGTGGAAGGTGATATAGGATACGAACCACACACACGATTTCCCTTTCCCTCTCTCTCGACTTTCTCTCCCCCTGGCAATATGAATGTACAAGGAGCGTCTGAGTAATCGAATAATTCATGTTTTGAGAGAGGGGCTCATTCTCCGACTGATGAACATCCACTGTTCTGGTTTACCATTGATTCTCTCTCTCTCTCTCTCACAAACCTATTAAGTGGATTTAATGGGAGCCATAAAATGTGAACCAGGATAAAAGTTGATGTCATTTGTCCTTCTATTTTTTCCTACAAGGAAATTGATTGTGACAATCTAATTTTTTTTCTTCCAGGGCAGACTCATCCTTGGTCGAGGCTGGAGGTCATAAACCGCAGCATGGTGGCCTCACTGAATTTGGAAGGGTAAATAATTCTTATGTGTGTGTTTTAAGCTCACTTCAAACCCTCTAAAGCTCCGAACGTGTTCATTCCATTAGAGAATCTCTCAGAGATTAGATCCCATTCCATCCAATGGACTCCACGGTAGGGAAAAGACATAGAGCAGAAGGGAATACACAGCACAGCGGCTTGAATCTCTCTCTCTATGCACAGAACTCTTACCGTGGGAGTAGTAGTAATAGTAGTAGTAGTAGTAGTAGTAATAGTAGTAGTAGTAGTAGTAGTAATAGTAGTAGTAGTACTGCATGGACAGCTTTTATTACGATTTCTGCCGATTTTATTAGTTTTCTCGCCTACCTACTCATACCCAGATAGAGTGCCACACAGAGACACACAGGAGAATTTAACCGGGAAAGCATATGTGAATTCGACTTAACATTTCAATCCCAGATTTTTACGAACATCCCATCTAATCATATAAGGGAACGGAAGCGGAATTCAAGAGTTTTTTATTTCTATTTATGTCGCCTACTCCTTCAACACCCATTTTCTTCTGTAATATTTGTGTGCGTCAAAGTTACAGACCACCTGCGCCTTGTGCTAAATATAAACAAGCTGATTAGCTCTATGCTCCGCTCCGAGTCTATACCGAGAAATAATATTTTGTATAGCACTAATAATTACAGGTAATTACAGGAGAAGGAATCAAAACTCAATTTAAAATATGTGACAAGTCTGAGAGCCATAGCCAAAGCCGCGCGTCACAGGAACCGAGTATAACGAGCTACAAATTGACGACAAATCCTTTTCTCTCCTTGTACACATTTCTCCCTTATATCCATCTATGTCTGAGTAAGTGTGAAAAATAGAAAAGTTGAGATTTTTTTGAAAAAGTTTTGTCCACAGGTTTTTTCTTCTTCTTCTTCTTTTTCTTTACTTCTTAGGCTCACCCGTCCTCTCCACACAATTTCCAATTTACGCGAACAAGTTTGACTTGACAATCGAGATTGACTATATATTCCCATGCATATAATAGCAAATTACCTGAAGGAAACTTGGGAGAGACATTTTTGTAGATTTGAATTCCAATTGGAATTTCACAAGTTTCAAAGTTTCTGACACGGAATCTATATAAATCTAATAGGACTACACTGTGGTCTCCCGGCCTGTACATGCGGGCGGGATATACAGTACCAGTACAGGATACAGAAACAGAATATGTAGAGATGTCTCCTACCCGTGTAGCATATTAAATGGATAAATTTAACTTTGTTCAGTGTACACAGAGACATGATATGAATGTCTATACACTTTTCCTCCCTACAAAATGTTATTAAAGTTTTAAAAAAAATATTTTTCTGAGAGAGGAAATTTTTCTAGTATATGTACATATAGCTATACACAAAGTAATTTTATTTTACACGTCCTTTAAATTGAGTACAAATAAATATGATGGATATCCATCCATCCAGCCTCATCCAATGCATATTTGCACGAGGGGCTCCTCCATATGTATGTGTAATTGTGTAATTGTGTAATTGTATTCTGGTTGTCAGAGCGTGGTGAGGGAAATGAATCGATTAGGAATGCTCGTTGACCTCTCACACACTTCAAAAATGACGATGAAAGATGCTCTGAATGAGTCTCAAGCCCCTGTCATCTTCTCCCACTCCTCAGCCTACGCAATCTGTAACTCATCCCGAAATGTGCCGGACGATATTCTCCGAGAACTTGTAAGTCTCTGTCTCTCATTCAGTAACAAACATAAATTCATTTCCATCACAAATCAAAGACGTTCCTTCCTCCGTCTGTCCTTTACCCACACCGCATTGCAATTCACTATTTACGTGGGGACTTTACGAAGGATGAGCGCGTAGTGTTTATTTTTCAAAATTTGCTGGACGAGATTTATAATGTAGGAGCTGAAAAGGTAAATACCTATGACCTATATGTATACGCTATGGTCGTCCTATGTTAGACAGGGAAAGTTATTGCAGGGCCGGATAATACATTTCAAAAACATGCAAATAAATTTTTTTGTACATTTCAAAAACATGCAAATAAATTTTTTTGTACATTTCAAAAACATGCAAATAAATTTTTTTGTACATTTCAAAAACATGCAAATAAATTTTTTTGTACGTTTAAAAAACATGGAAATAAAACATTTTCCACTTTTCTCAAAACATGTAAATAGAACATTTTGAACTTTTCTGAATCAAGTAAATCAAACCTTTTCCACTTTTCTAAAACATGCAAATACAACATTTTGCTTTACCAAAGAAAACCATCAATAAAATCAAAATGGTGGTTTTTGTATGGAAACAAGTTGCTGCCTAAAACCAATTCCTTCGTCCGGCTCCGGCACTGGAAAGTTGTGTGGACGGACTCCCTTTAAAATTCTAGCGCCTGGCCTGAGTTGACATTTGGAATCAGGAAAGAAAAGCATTTTTTTCTGTGTCCGAAAAAATCCAAAGACAAACAAGAAAAACTAGAAAGAAATCTTGGACTTGTGTCGTTGTTGTTGTTGTTGTTGTTGTTTTGGTTGTTTTGGTTGCTGTTGCTCCTTCTGAGAATGAATCGATATGGGCTTAGTCTCACGGCGTTGGTAGAGGCTTGGGTTTAAGTCGGACAGCGAAAGAAATATATGGAGGGAAGCCTTAGAAGAGTAAAGTTATTTTTCCTTGTTGTTTTTGAAGGGAAAGTAATATGAGTGGCCGCGGTAGTACGGGTGGCCGTGTATGTATATTTGAGGTACAGACTGTAGCTCGGATAGTGATTGAGTGAAGACTTAGCAAATCACAATCACATCCGTCAAAGTTTCTACGTCGACTTTTGAATGTAAAGTAGAGAAAGTTCCGTGGATACTTTCACGATGAGGCAGAGGACGCTTGCTTTCCCTCACTCGTCTTGTCTCTTCCCAAAGAGAGAGAGAGAGAGAGAGAGAGAGAGACACGAGGAGGCCGTATATATGTACGTGGGAGCGGGTATATGCAATAGTAGCATGTCGAGTCTGACCACGTGTTCTTGTCCTTGTGCTGCTCGAGTTGGAGTTACGTGAGAGAAAATCAAATCGTCCAGAGTCATGTGTCGATTTGCTTTCCTCTGCTCCGCTGTCAGATTTGAGTGTGAGAGTGTCGGACGTGGGACATGCGGAGGGGAACATATATTAAATGGAGCCTAAATGTGGCGTGTAGCATGAGCATGTATAGGTTGTAGGATGTACAGTCTGTGGTTTGGATTCGCTTCTTCCCTGATTTTAGGTCTGGAATCGTGGAATTGTAATGGTGACATTTTACAATTTTTTCGTCCGATGTCACGAGAATGCGACCGTACGTGATGTTGCGGGTAAAAGTGCAATATTTCTTTTCATTTCTTCTTTTGCCAGACATCAAACGAAATATGAAACTTTCTCTCTCCTTTCTCTTTCCTTTCTTTTCTTTTCCAACTTTTAACTTTTGTTCCCCCTCCAGCCTCTTATGTCATCCAAGAACCAGACTCACTCAGTCTGACACAGTTTCAAAAGGAGTCAACTCTAAACATGGTTTTATTTCTCATTTGCAGTGTTGTTTTGGTTGGTTCTGTCTTCTGTAGTGTACATGCAACTGGATGAAAATGAGAGGCTGTGAGGGATTTATGTATAATTTAAATGAAGGTTAACTTGTTCTTTTGTGACCTTGAACTTACAGAGCATATAAATTACATTCGTGACTACATTGGCGTTAAGCACATTGGGATCGGGGCTGGCTTCGATGGGATTAACAAGTAAGTGCGTATGTTTTTGATACAAATAAAAAAAAAATTCTATTTGCTCACATTGCTTCTTTCGCTCTCTGCATTCTGAGCTTGTATGGGGTTTAAGTACCTACCTAAAAGGCGGTTGGGAAAATATGAGCGTAACCTTTAGCGTCATCGGGACCGTGGCCGTGGCCGTTACCGTTACCGTTACCGCTACCGTGCAAACAAAATACTTTCTCTGGAAACGGAAACCTAAACCGAACCTCACTCAGGCTGTTAGTGTTAAAGTGGAGGCCACGTACTTAGGCGACAGTTTAGACTGACGTGCAATCTAAATGTGGGGAGTGAAGGATATAAAAATAAGGAGCGTAGTTTAGTGGAGACAGAGAGTGGGTGGGTGGATGGGTGCGGAAACTAGGCAACCAACTAACTAACGATAAGAATAGGTAGTAGAGATATGATGATGAGAGAGCGGGACTCTCTTGATACGATACACGAGTCGGTTTATAATTCCTAAATTTCGTTTAACGTCCCAATTTCGGGTAACTTAATTAAAATCCTGAAAGGACCGAGTGCTCAAGGGGGACTGGGAAGAAGGAGTTAATAAAAGGAAAATACAAAGTCCTCCTCACATTTCCCACAGGAACATCAAATATAATGAGAACATTCTACTCCACAGCACACTCACTCACACATCCACACATATATGGGCATAGAAATTTCCATAAGAGAATCAGAGCCCGGATCGGCGTTGGCTCGGGCAGGGAAATGTGAGTATTGAGGAGACACACAGAGCTGCTGGGATTGTGAAAGTGTGTAGCGTGAGAGATAGGGATTGATGCGTACTTGTACATGCATGGCTCGGATCGGCATCGGCATCGGCATCGGCGCTGGGTGCGTAGAGACTTAAGAAATGTATTTACCAACTTTGGGAAAGACGTAGATCTGGCAAGATGAACGACCTAACCTATCCATTTGGTTTTCTTAACGACGGCATTCATCATATTGGAAGATTTTGAGGTTTTTTTTACTGGCTCTGAGGAAGAATTGAGAGAGGAACCATTTTCCCACATGAAAGTCGAACGTGTGGTTCTTTCCTCTTGGATTACTTCCCTCCCGTCTATCTTCTCCGGGATATCCCTCAACTGTGTAATTCACACGCACTTCCACGTACACTGTACACAGCCAAAATCCACCCCACTCCAGAGCCCACAGAGTCCAGAGTCCAGAGCCTCCACTCTCCACTCCCTCCCATACCTCACAAACTAACAATCACACATTGCGGAGCATTACACGGTGTAATTCCGTTGAACTTGTCAGGACTCGGGACTGTGGAGTCGGAGATGATGGGTGAGTGGGTGCATAGGTGGATATTATTGTGTGCTCGGAGATTCATATGTAGAGCAGGAGGCTGAGTGCCCAAGTTAGGAAGTTACCGGGTAGGAAGGAACGGAGTGAGAAGTGGAGTTGAATACCTACATTTGATATTTATTGCTTGTGTGGATTTCAGTGGTGCTTTATCCTTTCCTTTCCTCCTCATATACAAACATCACTTATGCAGTCTTTCAGTATGTAGTTTGGACAAAAACCTGGAGCCATCACCGGGACCGGGACCAGGACCGGGACCACTGCCACTTCACTTCAGATTGGATCCAGTATTCAGTCCGGGTCCCAGGCTCCCGCTCCCGTTCCCGTTCCCGTTCCAGCCACTCCGTGGCAGGGAGATAGACAGAGAATCCCTTAGTCCATAATATGCTCAGCTATCTCTCTCCCGCCGAGGACCTCTCTCTCTCCGTCTTGAATTTCTCTTTGTTCTCCTAAGCACCCGCAATTTTTCTGACAATCAATTTTATCTTCCCAACCCTAACTCTCTCCCATGCCATGGCGCTGGCAGTCCCGCAGTAAACAAGTCAAAACCTATTACTCTGTCTATATATACTCACTACACACACACAGAGGCACTACAACCAAACCAGAGTCAAGTCAGAGTCGAGCCCTGCCAAACCAAACAAGAACACCCAAGCCAAGCCACGAGTCCAAATACCAAATCCTACCGCTCCCAAACTTATGACTTTAATCCATTCAGTCTTTTAAATACCATTCCCGACGCATAGCTGTGGCCTACACACTCACTCAGTCAGTTATTCCAAAGCTCTCGCCAACTTCCTCTCTTATTACTCTCCCCCTCCTCCCATTTCCGCGTCCGCCATTTTACATTCCTCACATGACAAAATTAAATCAACTATTAAAATTATGCGAGACTAGTCTCGTGGAGAGGGAGTGGAATGAGAGGAGTGAAAGTTGTTAGTCGTGTCGTGGGTGCGAGTGGGGGAGTGGTGGTGGGGGGGGGGAAGGTTTGGAGTTTGGATTTTGAAAGTTGACTTAGGAGTTAGGAGAGAGAGAGAGAGAGAGAAAGGCAGTGGAAGTGGGTGAGTGCGGTGGGTGCGTGCGTCGTTGGATGTTGGAATGAAAACAAGTACAAGGTGGATGACGGGATGAGAGGATATGATATGAGAAATGTATGATATGATGATAAAGTAACAAGGATTCACATTGCAACTTTCTTCATATCATTCTTCATGCTCCTTCCCTCCTCGTCGTTTTTTTCACTCAAACTTTCCCATGAAAGATGAACAACTTTTTGCTTTCCCATTTTTCTCCTTTACATTTCTCCCGAGTATCTTATCCGTCTCTTTCATATGCTCAGCCCCACTATATTATATGGTCCCCTCTCGGCTCGGCTCATATGGGTCTACGTGGAGTGCGGAGAAAGGAGTTTTCGGGAGGAAGACAGACAAACAGACAGGGCTCTCAAGCATTTGGCACTATCTGAATGCGAGAGGAGAAAAGAAAGAAAGAGAGATGGTCATTGGACATTAGGCAGGGGAGACGTAGTTCTTGTTCAACTCAGATTCCTTGTCCCACTGCACCTCTCCAAGAAGATGGAGTGATGATGCGGGAGAATGGAGAATGTGCGGAATGCGACTTTTTCACATGAGTTCATGAGTATGCAAAGTTTTGAGGAAAATATATACAGAGGACAACATGTAGTATATGGACAGGGAAATGAAGCCTTTCTCTCTTGGAAATTCAACGTTGAGGCGCTCACTCTCTCTCTCTCTCTCTCTGCTCCGTCTGGTTGTCTGGCTGTGGGTGTGAGTGCGGGCGGAGACGAGTCCTGAGAAATGGGATTGAAGTGTAGTCGGAGTGCGTTGTAAAAGTTGAGTCCATGTGATATGACAAGTGTGCATAGGGAGTGCATTTAGATCAAACTAAAATGTTCACATGAGAGACACATGTGCGTGGAGGCTGACTATAGGGGGCTATCCACTCCGCCGAGGCCGAGGAAGGAAGGGAAGACAGAGAGAAAGTAGAAATTTCTACTTTTACTTTTACATAAATGAAAAGTTGTTTGAAATGCGTGTGAATATAGAATGAAAGGAGGATGGAGGGGGACTAAGACGGAAGGAAGCGTAGAAAAAAAAGGAAAGGGCAGGGAGAGTGGAATGAAGGAAAACATATATGTACAGAGGCAGGAGCCATAGCATCCCACCGTCTAGTAGATTGTAATGTAGACGTGAAGGTAGTCCTTTAGAATTTTTTGCCTCTTCTTCTTCTTCTTTTTCAGCTCCTTCTACTCCTACTTCTCCTCTGCTCAAACATTCATGTCCTTTCTATATATTATGGAGGAGTTAGATTGGGAAGAGAGAGAGCGCGGAGGACGAGGACGAGCTAAAGGTTTTTACGGCCTTCAGCTCCGTTACTTTCTCCATTATGTATGCAGACTCGATTGTGGTAGGTACACTTGAAATTTATACATACATATCGCCTCTCCTCCACTCCCTCCCTCCCTCGCTACCCACCTACTTATAGCTGTCTGCCTCTGCCCTGGAATTCGCTCTCCTTCCTCCCAAGCTCACAAAGTCAAGTATCTGAGGAGGAGAAGACGAAGAAGACGAAGAAGAAGAAGAAGAAGAAGGAGACGAGGAAGATGTGAGCGGGAGTGTGTGCACGTAAGTGGAGGGCAGGCAGTGTGAAGCAGGGAGCGAGAGGCCTGGAGAAAGCAGGGAGTAGGAAAGGAAGGACGGTGAGATACATTTAGTGGTCGGAGTGGAAAATCTAGACATGGCGAATAAACTTACATTTATGAATCACTGCGGCTTTTGCCCTTGCCTCTTATTCTTCTGGCTCGGCTACTTTATTTCCCCTAATGGATATTCATTTGTCATTTTCATATTACCTATTTCTCCTCCTCTAACTCCCACTAACTATGTCTATAACTACCCAGCTGTCCATATAATACTCCCATCAACGTCACCCATAAACCTCGTCCAGCTCCAGCGCCGTTCGTCTATCTATCTATATACTCACTCCTAGAGTACGTATAATTATACCCTAGTCTGATAAGGAAAGACAGATAGTTAGACACAGAGATTCGTAGATAGCCCTTATCAACAACTGCTCCACTTTTAAAATCATACACTATAATTTCTCCTCCACTGTTTAGCTTTGTAGATTGCATATAGACATATCCCAGAGCAGAGAAGCTTCTAGCTGCTACTATTATAGGCTCAAGCGGAGCGTAAATATATTTGGCACATTTTTATGTTTAAAGAAAGAAAGGATAATTACTCAGAGGATTCTTAGTCACAGTACGTGAATGTATTTTGTCGTTGTCGTTAGTTGTATAGGAAAAATGTGCATGAGCTTAGTCAGCATTTGAATTTTAATATTTTATGGCTATCACTTTACAGTTTTACTTTCTCCAGCTTTCTCTTTCCCGTCGTGCCCAATTGTGGAAGGACTAATATCTCGACGTTGGTTGTCTCTGGGCGTGTGTGATTACATATAAAGAAATGGAATTGGAATTTGAGGGAGCTGGGAAGCTTCTTCTTTCCCTCGTGAAAATTAGTCTTTATTCGGTATGATTAGTTGGAGGAGAGTTAGAGATGTCAGAGAAGAGGAAAGGGGTTCGGGAAAATGTGGAAATGTGAACTAAGTCATGATTTGAGTGGGGAAAGAGGAAGCGGGGAAGGAGCCTGATAAGAAACTAGAGCGATAAAGTTAGAATTATAGCCCATAATGCATCCATTTACTCATAGTTGAATAGTTGACCCACATTCTACATTCCAACTCCAAAAGGGGGTTTAATTAATAAAACTATCTCATAACTTCAATTTGTCCATATTTAAATAAACTGGGAAGAGTTGTGAGCGATATACATTTCCTAGTAGATTGTTGTCAATTTTTACTTGGCATTTTTGATCTCGCGCACAGTTGATTGGGAGAGGAATCCGGAGGAGCTTAAGGAATACATATTATGGTCTTTACGGAATTGACTAGTCGTCCATTGAGAGTTTGAGTGAGCGGGGGAGTGGGGGGGGGGGCTGGGTGGAATAAGAAATAAAAACTAAGGGGGACGCGGGAGAAAGTTGTGGGCTTAATGATGTGTACATAAATTGGGATGGAGGGTATAGAAAATGTAATAATTGAATTGGTCAAATGATTAAATGCAGAACACCTCGTGGTTTGGAGGATGCGTCTATGTATCCCAATCTATTTGTGGAGCTCGCTCGGAATCCACGCTGGAGTGATGATGATCTCAAGAAAGTTGCTGGTCAGAACTTCCTCAAAGTTTTTCGGGAAGCTGAGCACGTACGGAATGTCTCCATATAATATTTTCCCCTCATTAGTTGCTGACTCGGGTCAAAGTAGGACTATAATAAAGTCATTCTTTCTCCTCAGACCAGAACCGAGGAGTCTCAGCTATAGTCATTTCATTTCCTACAATTTTTTTGTCCCGCTCCCCCTCCCCCTCCCTCCCCCTTCCTTTCCTTCACTCTGTACGACTCCGAGTAGCACGTTGTGTAAACTGGGAGCCGTTACAGAGACGTAGTGCACGGTCATGAGTGGAGTCATGGGTGGTTGGTCTTTCTGTGGAAATGGCATGGCTTTCACTCCTTAGCTGTTTCATTCATTATACAGACGGAGGACTCTCGGAAGGGAACAGCGGATGGGAGTAAAATCAGCAGATGTCAACGATCATGCTGGCAGTGGCCGGGGCAGTCCTCCCAATTGGATGTACATGCTCCTACATACACACTCAATGTTCCGTTTGAGCTGAGACACGCAGCATGGAGCTGTACGGAGAAAGTGTCGATTCAACACTTTAATCTTTCCTACTTCCAACTTTCACCTCAACTTCAGCTTGAATGCTGATCAAGAAATTTTTAACACCGTTTATGCCCATCGCGGGTCCCAGTGCTCAAGTTTCAAGACTCAAGACTCGTCAATTATTTTTTTTTGTCCCTCAACTATATCACTCACAATCACAATCACACTTGACGCCTCAAGTCTCTCAGTCATACCCCGTAATTAGACAAATTAGTGCGAAGCTTCTGGAACAAGTTTAATTACACCTCTCCTTTCAAACCTGTCCGTTTTTTCCAAATCTCATTATGACCGTAGCCGCAGATTTTTTCGTTATTAGTAAAAAAAAAAGAACTACCAAACTATATACCAGGCAGTATTTTTATTTTTAGTCAAACCATCAGAATACAGCAGTAGTCTTATTTCCCGTATCTTTTTTGTATGGCATGAGGTAAAATGTGAGAATATTTCCTGAGGAGCTCATGCCATCTAATATTCCTGACTTTCAATTTTAGATTCGGGATAAGATGAAGAACGAGTCCATCACAGCATCTCATGAACTCATCTCTCCGCGCTATCTACGGGATCAAAGCGGCTGCAAATATAACGTGAATGGATCGGTAGCATCCACTTCAATTCACTGAAATAATCTCGGACTCGGACGCTGGTGCGGAAGCTCATAGCTAGATGTCGCTTGATGGTTGAGGTTTCTTCATTCAAATACTTTCACCACTTTCTCCTAACAAATTTCTTAAACTTTCCCTCACTTTTACTAATGAATTTTACCAAAGCGTGAAATGAAATTAAACTGCCTTTAAATTTAACTCAAAATACAACTTTCACCTGTGCTTTATAAACTTTATTATGGTTATATGTACACAAACCACATGTGCGGGACTTGTTACTAAAAATAATTACTTGCCGTCTAACAATCTGTGTGATTTTTAATATTTTCTCATTGTAAATTACCCAATAAAGCTTGCAATAAATTAATTATTGGATTTTTAATCAATTTAACTTTCTCTCAGTTAGAAAATCTAGCATCGAAATTACTAAAATAATTCCTTATATTTTTTTATTGTATTATTTTGCAGCATTATTAAAATGGTTATTTTATGCATGATTTTATGATCCAAAGGATGCGATTTTGAAGAGAAAGTATGCAAAAACAACAGAAACTTTCACTATGACCGTGAGTATTTTCTAACTACTCGTATACGAAACGAACGTCCTTATTCGCCGCTTGGATTTATTTATTTCATTTGGAAGTATTGTTACATCAAAATTTGTTACATTTTTTCTGTATATATATATATATTGTTTTATATTATTTTCTGATTTTTTTTTTTGTTTCCATAACTATATAATTTTTATACTATAAATAAATGCGCATATTATGGTCATTATCCGAAAATGTCAAAAGACAACTTACATTGATTGATTATACATATGAGTGTCAATCGGCAAAGATAATATTTTTATATTCGTATATTCTATACATCTATGTCTATATGTAATATACTTACACGTAAATTGTCCGTGTCTATTTAGAAAACTGTCATAAATATTAAAATTTAACTACGCATATTATAATTATACATTTATCTAATTGTCATATGTGACCAAATAAACCACCACTACGGATAAGTATATATAAGATAAGGTAAGTAAGTTAATAATTTGTTTTTAATTTTGAATAGGTACAATTAACCTCCAATCGAATCGAATGTCCAACTCCATACGTATACATACCTGTAGCATATGCACAGCAGAATATATTCTACGAGTAAAACTATTAAAATATTTTAATATATATTATTATAGTAGATGGAAAAAATATATAATTATTATTTTGTTTATTTTTACAGAATTATTTTTAGAGTTTTTTTTTCTTACACAATCAAACTGAGTACAGGAAATAACACTACATTTAACTAATCTAATATAACTAATATTTTTTAAAAATACTAACACATCAAATATAATTTATTATTGGTAATTACAATTATTATTATTACAGAAACATTTCATAATAATTTATTAGTCATAATGAATAAAATAATTTTTAAAAGTAAATTTTATTACAAAGTGTATATAGTTTCTTTAAATATTGTAAATACTTTAAAAAATGTATTACAATATAATTACAACATTCAGTATATAGCTGCGATGGATGCATGCATTTTTATTTTTTTATACAGATAAATCACATTCAACTTGACAGTTTTTTTTTCATCCTACAGATACGTTTTCAGTCTAGACTAAATCCGTAGAGTAATTATTCAGTAAGTCTACTTTATTTTAATAGAATATCATATATATATTGTATATTATTAATGTTTATTTTATTTACAGACCATGTAGTCACCAATGTGGGTGAACGTACATTTTTAGTACATTTTAGTTAATGCTCACGACGATAGCATAGACGCTTTACGCCGTGTACAGGATACTATATCGGGAGTGAAGAATCAAAATGACCTATATCGAATTTAAACTAGATTTTAAACAAAATGTATAACGTCATTGAAAAAAAATTTATTTCTGAAATTTTGATGAATATTTAATATTTTAAAAATGACAATCAAAAATTCAAAATGAGTCTGTAACTCCTATTTTAAAAACTAGGAGTGAGGGAAGAAGGCATAGAAAGAAAATAATTTTTGGAAGATTTGTTTTTAAGATCAAGACAAAATAACGGAGCACCTTTCTCAGCAAATGCTTTTCAAGTATTATGAAAATTCATGCTTACAAACTACTCCATGACTCCATAATTGACAAGGATGGGATCATCAAATAGGTCAGCTCTTATATAATATTATACTTATCGCTCGAATATATACAATTAATTACAATAATTTATACAGATTAAAACCTACACAATTTTTACAGTATTTTTATTTGGCTACACAACCTACAAAAAAAGAAAGACAGTAAAATAAAACAGTACTCGCGCAATTAATTAATTACATATTCTTTATTTTAAAAAAGTATATATTGTTTGGCATTTAGTATATACATGATTGTATTTTGTCTGATTTTCTACAATTTTTCAAAGCTGAATGCTGAAGACGGAATGTCGAAGATATATAGAGAGAAAACTTGATCAATTCTAACGATAAGTTTCATTTTTTTTTTATTTTTGCAATATTGCAAATTATCTTGTTATATGATACGATAGTACGAATAGCAATACGACTACGCCTATACGTTCTGTACAATGTGTATACATACCACTAATGGTAGACTAGAACTACGACTACTACTGCGACTACTCATAGACTTGACTTGTGACTCTCTGACTTTTTTTTTATATTCTCCAATTTAAATATATTTTTATTTTTTTAAAGTACAGAACAGAAAAATGATGTAAAAATAAATTACAATGATTGATATTTTTGTAAAACGAAGCAATATTTTTATGATTAATTATTTTCTTTTGTTTTCTTTTCTGACAATAAATTGGAAATTCCACGTGGGCTACGGTACGGCACGGTGTTCCAGTTCCCTCACTCACTCACTCACTCACTCACTCCAAATGGGTTGGATGCATTTAATTTTTTCCGTGACCGGAATCGGACTTTTGGGTTCAGCCTCATAGATGAGGGAAGAGCTGAGTGAGACACGGAATGGCTCCGTGGCCGGATCATCTTCCCAGTAAGTGGACGTAAAAGTTGGGGCTAGGAGAGAGATGACGAGGACAAGTCCACCCGAGCAAAACCCCGCCAAGCCAATCAATTTACAAATGTCAAGATTCTTATTGAAACGAACCGCATCTTTATCAACTATTTCAAACTCATCCGTCCGCCCCACCACTGCATCCTGCTTTGGGATCGCGTAGCCAATCACAATCGCAATCGCACCCAAAAGAAAGAGTGTAGCTCCAATGATGAGCCCAATTTTAAACCAAAGTGCTCCACATTTACGTCCTTTGGGGTGAATTAAATAGAGAAAGTCTTCTTCCTGTAAATACACAAAAAAAAATTAACAATTATTTACAACATTTTTTTTAACTAGTAGCCTCGTGCCTAGTAACCGACGTTACTAACGATAAGAAAGGCATAAATAAAAACGTAGAAATTTGCTATTAGTTGTCTCCTGCCTCCCACTTGATGTCGTCAGTTTATTGTGAACCAAGGTTTTCGAATCTTACTTTCTATCATCGGAGTACAATACGATCAAAAATACGCAGAATTGATAAGTTTTATAATTTCCGAAGCTTTGGTCCACTTTAAATCTGAATGAAATGGATGACGTAGACGAATTCGTGAGAGACGCATTCAAACTCGGAACTATCTCTGGTCTCTCTCATCCGCATTCAGAACTATAAACTATAAAGTAAGTGGATTCTAGATACATAACTTTGCACGATCAGATTCTAAAATGGCTCGCTTTATGAGCTATGGGCTTGACGTTAATCTGCGTAGGGTATGAGAGGCTATCCTTGGATTTTCTAAATTGGCGTTGGCGTAGCCGTTGTCGTTACCGTTACCGTTCAAGTTTTGCATATTTATGCATTACAAGTTTGTAAGTAATTGTAGCGACGGACAGATACGCTTATAGTACACTGGAACTGGAGTAATATGCATAATACAGTGAGGTATATCACCATGCATTAATGTACATAATGACACGTGTATGGGATCCTCCTCCGCATCATGCTAATATACCTGGCACAATAACAATTCAAAGCAGAAATTAAATTATAAACACAATTTCGTTTTATAATCCTCATTCAAATCATCATGGAAAAGTTGAGGATGGAGCGGAAGGAGAATGTTGGAGAAAGCCAACGGACGCCAATCTCCGCGGATGGCACACAGTCGTCCAAGGAAACTTCCCTTCTTTTATGAGCCACAGATATCCAGGATGAAAACCTCCCACGCTCAAAGATTATTTCCGTAGCGTCACCAGTACCAGTCCCAGTGTTGGACCGAGGACGGAATGAGGGCGGACGAGAGACAGGAGAGAAAGGAAAAGGACGACAGTGCACTTTGATCAAAAGTTTCCACTTTCACCACACAGTTTCAAATATCATCCGAGTCCAAATGCAAACTGAACGCAGAGCTAAACCGTACACATGCTCTCAAGCCCTCAGCTATATGAGGATTGGACGGAAGTATAGGTCTGGAGAAAGTACAAGTACATATATACCTCCACTATGTAGCAGCATACATAGACTATATAGGCCATATAGACTTTCACAACATCTTCCCATTCCCTGTGTACGTATTCATGTGGTTTTGCATTACAGCAAATAATGAGTCTCGAGTCCGCATGGGACGCTGAACATAGATAATAAACTTTAAAATAGGATTTCAATTCATGTTCTCAAATTTGAAACAATCCTTCCGTACAGCCTCCCAGCCCCAGCCTTTAGTTCTTCCGTGGTTTCCCTTTATTTTAGTTTTGTGCGTCGCTTGGTTTCGTTTCCGCTTCCCCCCTCAGACTCTCACAGACGTCTCCGTAAGCAATAATGAGAACCAATGAAATGAGCATCATTAATTTTTATTTATTCTATTTTTCACAATCCTCATCCATTTGCATAGATTTTTGGATTAATATTCCCAGAACACGGATACGGATACGGATTAACAGTTGTAGGAACGACCAGCACCAGCGGCTCTCAAACGGAAATGAATGAAAGAACAGACTCTCGCTCAGGAATTTAATTTAATTAGGGACAGCAAATATAATATGTTCAGTTCAGTTTTATGTAATTAGATGAGGGGTACGAGGCACATTTTAATAATTATCATTAATTGCGAATTTAATATTTTTAAAACAGGCGACGTTTTCCAGGGAATTTTTAAATCAATCAGATGAATTTATTATTTCAAGATTTCTATATAAATTGTTGTCTAACAAAAGCAATGGTCTAAACGCAGAGAGGTAATTTCCGTAAAAAGAATTGACAAGGCGATGTAGAAATATTGCTGCCCTGAGTAAGCTTCCACTTTCCACATTAATTAATTAAGCCAACCAATTTTGAGAATTAGGACGAACCCATTAGAAAGCAGCTGTATGAATTAATTGGTAGTTTTAAAGAGCTATAACTAAACCTATGTGATTAAGTAACCACAGAGACGGCTGATAGGCAAGGCAGAGTAAACAGTCTAAAAATTTAATCATTTCATCTAATTGTTGTGAGATCAGAAGAGGAGGGAAATAAACTCGAGACCAAAAGCATAAACAACAGAATGACAAATGAAGTTTGTTTCCCTTTGTTTATGTATTACTTCTTAGACGGACAAGATTAGTTGAAACTCTTGTTGAGGACAAGAATCCCTATCATGTGTGGTGGACAGAAGTGAGAGGAGAAAGTAAGTAAAGTTTGAATTAAATTCAATTAGTGCCACTTTCTCCACCTCCAATAACTCTCTCCATTGCACTACTCACTGATATGTGCCCGCTTGTCCTCTTCCCCAAATGGCGGTAGTGTAAAATGGGGCAAATTATTTCCGCTGGCAGTGGGCTACAGAAACAAAAGAAGCCTCTAATATGATGACACTACCATTAACAAGTATGTACTGTACTTTCCCCACTAAATTCGCCCGTTACTTGACTTTGGTTGGATTTGGTGTTGAGTAAAGGGAAAAAGATGTCCGGGTTGCGTCTGGTCTGGTCTAAAAAATGTAATCATGGTGAGTGAGGGAAAAGGCATCGACATCATGAAAGTGCAACTCTCTATTTAACCTATCTGCCATCTATCTTGGTCGTCTGCCTGGTCTGGGAATTACGTGTCAGTCAGCTTTTATCTCTTCTCAAAGAGACGGGTCTCGTAGGTAAATACGTGGCATTGTTCCATGTATCCCCTCTCCTACGTGTTCCCTCCAGTAGCTCAGGATCAGTAGCTTTCTCCATGGTCCGTCCTTTAAAGCCTCTTGTATACGTAGGATCCGAAATCCCCAAAGAGACATTACGCCGCAGAGAAACAGTACATAAACATGGATAAACTCTGGACGACTGACGACTTCCTCATTTTTCTATTCATAAATTAGTTTTCAACATCCCATGCCCTTCCTTCACTTGTACTTTGTGTGTGGATTGGCCGTCGTCTCGAGTCGTAGTCTGGCTCCGGACAGGGAGAGCGATAGTGGAGAAAGTGAATGGACAGGAGGACGTTTACAGGTCGTTATCTCTCCACTGTACATAAGTGGAGAGGAGAGAGGTGAGGGAGATGTACATACAACAACTATTTCCAAGTCCAAGTCAAATTCCACGCAGTCACCACTTTCACTTACTTTCACTCCGTCAAACTTCACCATTTCATATCAACCTTTCTCAAGTAAAGGGGAAAGTTAACTAGGAAACGGGACGGGACAGAAACTGGAGACAGTCCCGCACAATCTCAGAGTTGGAGTCTCTTCATTGAGCCATTTGGCTCTTTCGTCTCGTACTTTCCCTTTTTGGGTCCTTATGCCACGTCGTGCCTTTTGTTGATGACGACTTTGGATTGCGAGGAGTGCATCTAAAAGTTTAATCATCCTCGAACAGACAAGACTCTAAACCCAGTTAATGCTCCATAAAATCTTTACAAAATAATTTTATTAGCTCATAAAAATAGTTAGGGGAGACTTAGTCAAATTATGTGAGTTCCACAGTCCTCCAGTCGCCCATGTCCCATTTCATCCTGCCACATACTAACACGTCATATTGAGGTGGCTACATTTACTTTTCCTTGTCTCCCATATTTACCCTATTATGCTTGTGTGAATAATCGGCTAAACAGAGGAGCGCTCGGGAATATTGGACTTTCACCGTTCCATGCCGCTCTATTTCATTGTTACAATTCGCCAATGTCAACTGATGAATCCTACGAGGAGCCTTTGTGGGACACGAGGGTATTACTATCAAAATTGGAGAGGATCCGAACAGAATCATGTAAACATTCAGAGGGAATCAGAAACACATTATCATTTCTAGTTGATTAAATATAAAGCTTCCCCAGGACCACAACCACGCTACTACTCTACGCTCACTCCGAGTGATGAATGTGTTTAGAATTAAGAGCACCACGGAATGCATGCGTAGTCCAATTTTCTCCAGGCTACTCATTACCTACACACTAAATCTCCAATTCTATGCAGACACATGCAATTCACACCTAGTGACGTAGTTTTGGCATAATAATTGCCATTGTGGCTTATGTCAATGTATGATGGTTGGGAGACCGTCTATTATCAGGGCCGGATAATGCGGCGAGCGCAGGCAGCCCCCGCTGCTTGAATTTTCTCAAAACATTCGTAAATGGAACATTTTGCACTTTTCAAAAATATGTAAAAAGAATATTGAGACTTTTCAAAAACATGCAAATAAAAAATTTTGTGCATTTCAAAAACATGCAAATAAAAATTTTTGTGCATTTCAAAAACATGCAAATAAAAAATTTTGTGCATTTCAAAAACATGGAAATAAAACATTTTCCACTTTTCTCAAAACATGTAAATAGAACATTGAGCACTTTTCTGAATCAAGTAAATCGAACATTTTGCACTTTTCTAAAACATGCAAATACAAAATTTTGCTTTACCAAAGAAAGCCATCAATAAAATCAAAATGGTGGTTTTTGTATGGAAACAAACTTCTGTCTAAAATCAATTCCTTCTTCCGGCGCTGTCTATTATGCACAGTAGTCTTTCCCTATTCTATTGATACACATAAACAACACATTTTTAAATTTAATTTTTTCTCCCTGATTTGTCCAGGGAATTGCGGACGGAAAAGGGAACGACTCAAAGCTGTGATAATAATTGGTGAAAGTTTGTGAAAGTCAAATGAGACACTGAGCAACTAAAGCGCCCAAACTCCAACCTCCAAACTCCCTCTCGTGTTTATCTCTGCCTATAGTTAATGCGAGACGTACCAGAGCTAATAGTTTAAATAGCCTTCTGTTTTACTTTCCCCAAATTTGCTTCCGAAGCATCGTCCTTCGCGCTGTCCACAAACTATCGTTAGAGGAGATGAGAGTGGGTGTGGGTGTGGGTAAAGTAGGGCTAAGATAATGATTTTTTTATTATTGAGCTCAGAGTGAGGTTATGTACGGAGATAAGTTTGGAGTGAGGAGAAGGGGAGCCTCATGTCTCTTTTGCATGGTTGATATCTGGCGTTGAAGCTATCAATTAACGTTAATTTGTGTTACATCGTCCCTCTCGCTCAGTACATAGCTCCGTCTCTCTCGACCATGAAAAATATCTGTACGTCTGTCTGCCTCGAGCACTTCCATCTGTGTGGAAGCAGTAGCTCGAGCCACCGAGTCAACATCAAACTAATTCATGGCCGTATCCCTATTGCAAGTCACAGCAACATTTCTTCCTCAGCGAGTGTTTTTCAACTTCCTTTGAGCTGAAACGAACTTATCTGCTCCAAATCTCAAAATATCGGAGGAAAGGAGGAACAACAAGTGAGTTTTGTCGATTTTGTTGTCCTTGTCGTTGTCGTCGGTAGATAAGGAGAAGACGAGTTGGAATTGGAACATAATTCCAAGATCACTTTCACTTTGACAGGATTGAAAGAGGGACAGTGAGTCTCTAAATGAGCGACAGTTTGACTCGAAAACAGATTTCTAGCTTAACTATAAATATAAAAAAACAAACTAAAAATAAAAGAGGGGAATCTTGTTATTGTCGCTCTCTTTTCCTCGCCATATTAGCCTTGTCTTCTCTCTTGTATTTCGGAGAGGGAACTGCGCAGTTTGGAAGAAGGGACACAGTATGGGGATAATTGATAAGTCTTTGGTGGTCTCTGGAAAATATATTTAATGAAATATATTTGGTGGGGAGTATCCCAGGATATATAGTTGGGAGTATAGATATAGGGGGGGGGGGGCCTTCGCCGACTTATGTAGCGGGCGTATCTACAGAGCAGTCAGTTTCCTTTTTAACTCGTTAGTCTCCATAGTATCGTAAAGGGTCGTAATGACATGGAGTTACGTGAGCATCGACGGCGGCGGCGGCGGCGGCGGACGCGATCCCCATCCCGGTACATGGATTTTGAGCTGTCTTTATGGGAACGGGAACTAGAGAAAAGATAAGAAAAACTTTGACAATGAGTTCTGAACGTGATTGATGAAGGCACCACACCACACCATACCAAACCATGTCACTATCCAGATCCAGCCATTTTATGCCATATGCACTCAGAGCCAGGGCATACCCGGCCTGGGATTGGTAACGGTAACGGTAGCTGTAACGGTGACGAACGGCTCGGAAAAGGAATAAGGTCTGGACTTCTGGAGCTCTGGCTCTGACTCGTGTACTTTATATTCCATTCTCCTTCTCTTCCACAAGGTAAACTGAGACAGACCATTATGATGATCACGTCGCCCTGCACGTATATCCATTCGCATCTAGTCCATGGATCCAGCTACGTCATACATACATGAGTCGAGAAGATAGAGTAGACTTGGGAACGGAAGCCCATATACGCCCACACCCTAACCTAACATATAACATACTACAGTCTGTTTCATTGAAATAGACTCACAAGGTTTTTTTGTTTTGCAAATGTGACGGGGGCTTATTACTGAAACAAGTCACGACATTTCCATGTGAAGCATGGCTAAAAAACAGTGACAGGCTCTGTCCTCAGTCACTATGGTACTGGTCCTTTTGTAACTCTGTGATCAAAATTTATTCGCACATGGGGGGAATTAAAAGTTACCTCCAAAAACCTTGGGAGTCTATTTCAATGAAACACACTGTAAGCTACTAACTTGATAGGATAGTACCAGTCTACCATTAGCAGTAACTGGTAACCAGGAGCCCAAGTATATTCCAGTATTAGAAGCAATACCCACTATTTCCAATTTGCACGCCATGATCCAGATTTTAAAGTTAGTAGCCAATGGAAATTATGTTGCTCCATGTTAAATTACTCATAAATAAAATATTTGTAAACTTATTGACTTGAAAACAAGCTTAAATCAATGCTATTCATAATGGCAAAATTGTCAAACTCCAACATGCTTTGTAAGCGTTATCAAAATAATAAGGCCTCTCATGATCGGATCCTGCTTTTTGGTACGTAATCCCCGGCGTCTTGGTTATCTGACCATCTCCCGGTTTCATTTTGCATTTTCTTTTTGTGGTCATTATATAAAGTTCTTTTGTTGATGTTATTTCAAAAGTGCAATTTCACTTCTTATCTATTTTTAAATGTCGAGGAATACTGTGTGAATAATCAAAAACTAAAGACAAGCTCGGCTCTTTTAATGGCTGGTATTGCACCTGCAGCTCCCATGTAGTTTTCACTAATCCTTTTGTTTCACATATGGAAGCGACGTACTGTGTTTTCCAAGACAACAGCTTTGTTGTAAACTTGCAATGTGAAAGCCCAAGCGTCAAGTATGTATATACTACTATTGGCATGGCCATGGCCATGATACCCCCTGTACCATTCCCATCGCAGTTTCACCAACGAATGGCAGAGGCAAAGGCCATATCGCGCTATATAGACAGATCCTTTAGAATTTTCAATTAAGAAGAATTCCGTCCAAATGAATTCCATGACACACTGGTTCTCCCTTCTGAACGCCTCATGAAAAGAAACAACTTCCATTTTTTTATATATATTACTCACCCCGCACCTGCTTTCCCCTCCCACCCCTATCCCCTCAACCTCCCGACCCACCAAACAAAGATCCATAACCAGAACCAACTACCAGAAAACATGATGTATAGCAATGCTAACGTAAGACTCTCGAAAAGGAAAGATGCAATCTCAAGAAACCATCTCAAACTTGTGATATCTCCACACTCACACACCATTATGCAGAGTCTTGATAAAAATAGAATTGATGAGTCTCCTGTGTGTGAGGGAAGAATCTGCCGAGATTATGGAATCAGATCCGAGAAAGATAATGTGCAACTCCCACCTCCACCTCCACCCCCACCCCCAAGTCCCCAAATTAAACTAAGGGAAGCTGTAAGACATGGAGCGAGAGAGAAAGTTGAGTGTGTAATTAAATACAAGTTTTAAATCAAAAGTAAAGGGGATAGAGGTATAATCCAATAAACCATTCTGCCCTATGCACGAGAGATGCGATACGTGTAGGTGAAGTTCCTTCTATCTATGCAAACAAACCCTCTCTTTCTATTATGTCCTCAGCTTACTAATGCAAGCGGAAGGGAAGGTGAAGTCAGTTCCAGTGCGGAGAGTAGCTTCCCTTTTAGTCTCCAGTCTTGGAGATGTATTTACATTAGAAAAGCAAAAAACTTTTTCCCTCGCGCTTTTTCGTAGAGTAGATAGCCAAGATGAAAAAGAAAAAAAAAGAAGACTGGGAATATCAGTAGGAATGGAAATGGGATCTCAAGGCAGATTCTGCATTCTACATCATCTATAATAATAATACAAAAACAAATACACACAACTCGCAGTTGACTCGCAGAGTGCCCGAGTCACGTTTAAGTGTACAGGGGCAGAGCCCTATAAGTAGTATAGACTTAATTAATATGGGAGGGAGGTTAATTTGAAAAGAAAAACTTGAGACAAGAAATAAGAATTGTAGGCTTTCTTAATCCCATTCCATCTAAAGAATCTAAACGTCTTAACTACAGAACAACATACAGTGTGTATAGTATCTGCAGTAGGGAAATAAAAGTCAAGCCTTTCACAAAGAACAAGGGCCGGACGAAGGAATTGTTTTAGGCAACAATTTGTTTCCATACAAAAACCACCATTTTGATTTTATTAATTGTTATCTTTGACAAAGCAAAATGTTGTATTTACATGTTTTAGAAAAGTTTAAAATAGTCTTTGTACTTGATTCAGAAAAGTGCTTAATGTTCTATTTACAGGTTTTGTGAAAAGTGGAAAATGTTTTATTTCCATGTTTTTGAAATGTACAAAAAAAAATTATATTTGCATGTTTTTGAAAAGTCAAAACATTCTTTTTACAAATTTTTGAAAAGTGCTCAATGTTCTATTTACATGTTTTGAGAAAAATGGAAAATGTTTTATTTCCATGTTTTTGAAATGTCAAATTATACCATTTACATGCTTTTGAAAACTGCAAAATGTTCTATTTACACGTTTCTTGAAAATTCAAGCAGCAGGGGCTGCCTGCGCTGGCCGCATTATCCGGCCCTGACAAAGAAGATCTTTCCTTGTGTATAAGAACGGACCGGGACCCAGAAACGAGCCCACCTATATATAATTGTATTTACGTCCATGGAATGGAACTGACGTGAAATGGTTCCAACGCCAGATTCGATACACAAAATTATATTACATTTTTTTGAATTAAATTTCCTATATGAACCATCTCAACTAAATTGAATCACTACAAACAATAAAAGGAAAGGGAGAGACTATCATTTCCAGTTGGAGTTATTCGAGCTCCGACATTTGAAATGTCTTCATTTTACAACTAATAAATTTAAAAAGTACATAGATCTAACAATGAGTTGATTTTTCCTTCAATCAAACCATACAAGTACCAAGAAATATTTTTAATTTAGGGGGACGCACAATGAAAAGACGCAGATTCTAAGTCAGAAGAGGGGCAAATATATTAGTAATAAATGGCGGGGGGTCGGAATTTTTGGGTTGTGCGCGCTTGGGTTGGTTATGTCAACTCGTCGGCTTATGGACGCACATACCCTTAGTATAATGGCAGTAGAAGCGGAATCTAATGAAAGTGGCATGACAGGGATTTGATTAATCGAAATTAGGAAGCATGTCGCATGAGATCAGATCAAATTACTACAAGGAAACAGGGAAAAGGAAATGTCATTTTAGTTTAGTCATCTTCCCCACACAACAGCAGAACAGATGGGAGGGGGGATGTATCGCAGTAATTACAGTAGTCCATGGGATAGGCATAAATGCATCTATAGGGTATACGCACTACCACAAAATCTAATATCGAGGCCCTCTTGCAGAGCAGAGGCAAAAATCAAAAAGATATCAAAAATTGAGTCAAGTGAATTCCATTCATTTTTACCCAAATCAAATTCTTCCGGATCCGGATCCGGATCCGAAATCCGAATGATGATAAGATAATAATAATTTTTAGGAAAGGGAAACAGATTGGGAGAATACAATATACTTATGGCCTTGGACACGCGACACGAGGCAATGTTCACAAAATTCTTGCGGTCAGTGACCTCCTTCTGACCCCATAGCTATCCCATCCGTTTTTTACGATAAAAGCAAAAGCACTAAAAAATTCATTATTTCTAGCTTTATTATTAGCCATGCTTTGAAATAGGCGCAAAAGGAGAAGATTCAACTTTATGGCATGGGTACTATACACACACACAATAGCAAATTTTTGCCATTATTAAGACTGACGTAAGCAAAGCCACAAAAGCGGAAATAGAATGTTATACACTTTTGAAAGTTTAGATACTTTTTGAGCTTCCTTTCCTTTTCCACGTCGTCCATTTTGACTTCAAGTTCAACTTTATGCCTGCGTCATGTCAAAGCATAGTCAAAGTTGAAATGCATTAAAAAGATAAAAGATTTCTGTCCCCAAGCATTCAAATTGCCAACTAGTATCATTGGTAGATTTTGGTTGTCAACTGCGACAAAGTCAAAATCCTTTGTATTCCTATTGTTTCTTTAATAAAAAATAGTACTTAAAGCTACGGTCGTAATACTACGTAGATAGGTACGTGTATAGCTTGTCTGTAATCATTCATATACTCAAATACTGCTAAAGTAAATATCGTCTGTGAAGAATCAAAATGACACATTTCCAATTTAAGCCACAATCAAAATGAGCTATGTCATCAAAACAAAATGAGAAACATGCGTCAAATGTTAATTAGGAGGTTTTGGAAAGCGCTAAATGTTCTATTTTCATGTTTTTGTAAAGTGTAAAATATTCTATTTACAAGTTTTTGAAAAGTGTAAAATGTTCTATTTTCATGTTTTTGAAAAGTTCAGAATGTTTTATTTACATGTTTTTGAAAAGTGTAAAATGTTCTATTTTCATGTTTTTGAAAAGTTCAGAATGTTTTATTTACATGTTTTTGAAAAGTGTAAAATGTTCTATTTTCATGTTTTTTGAAAAGTTCAGAATGTTCTATTTACATGCTTTTGAAAAGTGCAGAATGTTCTATTTTCATGTTTTTGAAAATTTCAAAACGTTTTATTTAAATGCTTTCAAGACATAGTCCAATATTTTTGTAGATAGCCGACATTGGTTTTAGCTAAAAATGGATATGGGTCATTTTGGTTCTTCACAGACGATATACGACAAGAATTGGATATTTTAGATTTTTTTTTTAAAAAAAAGGAATGCTTTGATTTGGATTGGTGATTGGCTGACGTCAACATGAAACGATATATTTTTTCTATGAATGACACAAATGTCTATATAGGTACCTACCTATACCTATAAAAAAGATATCCACTTGCGACTCGAAATTTGACAAAGGACATGGAAAATCGATGAAAATCAAGATCTATTGCAAGAGTATTGGGATATGCTTTTGCATTGGCAGTGTTCTTTCTTTTTTCTAGTGTGTCTACTGTCTACTATATACATACGTCCACAGCCGGAGCCGTAGTCCATATCAATAGCCCATTCTTACTTGGCCAATGGATGCGGTCTACATTATTGAGGAGCGCTATACATCTGTACTCATGTCCGTATGTAGCCAGCCAATATTGATGGATGGGAAGTGTAGTGTGTGTGTGTGTGGTGGTGGTGAGTGTAAAACTGTGGAAAGCTGTGAAAGCTTCGAATTCATAGAAGAAGAAGAAAAAAAATGAATCATAGCATTTTAAGAGTAGTGAGTAGTGCGGAGAGTGCAAGTACATTTTTTTTTGTGATGGGGAAAACATGATAGTGCTATCATAGATCCACATATCCATATCCCATTCCCCTCGCCCAGTCACTCATTCTCACCACTCCACATTCCACATCCCATTTAAAATCTCCATCCACAAAATCCAAACTAAAATAAGTAGAACGTCAACTGAACTTCTTATGCAGTCACGTCTATCTATGTCTATCTATTCAACACTGCAGTAAAGATTTAGGGCTCAAACTATTTTCAACTTATTTCCCCACGACAAAAAAAAAGAGAAAAAAACTTCCCACTCTATTTAACATTCCACTCTACATGTCATACAAGTTACTACAAGTTTTTTGAGCGAGAGGAAAAATTCGCGCAATTTTAAAATCATGTTTTGCCCGTGAGAGTCCCGAAACCGAAACCGAAACCGAAACCGAAACCGGCTCGAGGTGGACTGTCACATGACAAATAATTGCAAAATTCCAAAGGCTCCTATTGCAATACTGTTTCAACAGAGACGCTGTACAATGTGATATTAACAGGGCCTGACGAAGGAATTGGTTTTAGGCAGCAATTTGTTTCCATAGAAAAACCACCATTTTGATTTTATTCATGGTTTTTTTTTGGTAAAGCAAAATGTTGTGTTTGCACGTTTTAGAAAAGTACAAAATGTTCGATTTACATGTTTTAGAAAATTGCTCAATGTTCTATTTACATGTTTTGAAAAAAGTGAAAAATGTTTTATTTCTATGTTTGATAAATTTACAAAAAAAAGTTATTTATTTGCATGTTTTTGAAAAGTCAAAATAATCTGTTTACATATTTTTAAAAAGTGCTCAATGTTCCATTTACATGTTTTTTGAGAATTTAGGCAGCAGGGGCTGCCTGCGCTGGCCGCATTATCCGGCCCTGATATTATAGAAGGCCAATGAAATCTCCAATATTCTTTAGGCTCAAATTTGCTCATAGGAGCATAGTAGGGTATTTTGCAATACAAATATTTTGTGTACAGATTATTTTATAAAATTTTGATTGAATTTTTAAAATTGTCAAGTTTCTTATAATCTGTAGACTAATAAAAATATTGACTGTAAAATACACTAGTCGTAATGCACTAATAATCTTGGAAGTGAAAGCGTGATTCTTTCCTCTCCCGCGAATACAAAGTCAAGAGTCGCGAATGGAACAAATGCATGTTGAGTTTAGAGTTTTTGAAGAAATGGAAAAACCTATACTTGTATTCGGTCGGAGCCATTAGCGGAGAATGTTTATGGGTAGGTATTTTGGATTAGGATGAAAGCTTTTCGGAGCATATTATTTTTATTTTGAATCCTTCAAGACACGTAGACTGCGCCTCCTGACTACTCACTCATGACCTCACTCCAGACATGTCTATACGTACGTTATTGGTACGCGTATGCAAGAGGGAAACGTGTGAGTGAGAGTAATTTAATTCTAACAACGAGAAACACAAGGACGGGGGAAGAGAGAAAGTTGCAAGTTTATTTAGGGCGTGTTGAAGACATGGATATGGAGTAGTTGGATCTTCCTGTGTGCACATGTCAACGGAGTCAGGGAGGGAAAATGATGTGAAGTAAATTCAAATCCTTTTAGTATTGAACACTTAAGCCGATAAAATCTGATTACATGTAATATCATCCAGAAAGCTCTCCGCTCTCACGGACTTGACTCCACATGGGAGAAGATCAAGGGAATTCTTATTTCCTTCTTATCGAACCAATTTCATTCCCCTTTTCTAACCCTAATCTTGATTTTCACTTCTCTCCAACTCCCTACGCCCCTCGCACTCCACTCCTCTCATCCTCAGCACCCCATACACACTACGTACTTTCTACTTTCTCTACGCTCAAAAACTCAAAACGAATTCCACACACCAAATCACATTACAGAAGCCTCTGGACTGGACGACGACTCGAGACACTCCAACATATGACACCCATACTCCGTACATCATTTTTGACAGTCCGTTTTTTATTTGCATTGGTAATGGGGATACGTACAGATTTCAGTATCAACTCTACATGTGCGGCGGTTTATAACATGCCGTTTAGAACTTGAGATTTTGAAGAGGTGCAGCCTACACATACTACAAATCACTCAGGCGGAAGGATTATTACCTCGAGTGATTTGAAATTGGGAAAAAATTAGTACTAAATATTGAACGGCGTCTGGGTCTGCGGTGCGTTTGACGGGTGGAGAAAGTTAGTTTCCGTCGCCGTCGCACTTTCTCACCAATTAGCCTAACTTCTTCACTTCCCACACTATGATTTTATTCAGAGCAGCTGACTTTCCTTTTGCACTTTCTCCCAACTCACTTATTCCTCATTTCCCCCGCAATTATAGTATTAGTATTAGCATATAGTCTGAACTAAAGTGGTTTCTATAATGAATCTGATTAAATCCTTTTTCCTCTCGCTCCCCATTTCCATATATAACGCCATTTAACTGCTCTCCATGTGTTTTAATGTAAAATCATAATCTCTATACAACTTTTAGCCCCTCGTTAATAAAAGTTGAAATACAATAATAACTGGCTGTCAAAAGTTTTTTGTTTAATTATTACTGACTATTTTCTTTTATTGTTTGAAAATGAAAATTGCTGAAACATCTGAGGAAATACCTGTCTCCTACAGCCCCGCTTTGGTAGTAGTGGTGCCCATGTAGGAGCATAAAGAACCAAAGTACCTAAGTGCTGTTTGTATACACATAATATAAGCTTCAAGATTACAGTTCACATCACCTACATCTCCGTGTGTTTGTCGTCAACATTTGAAGAAAAACCGGAAATTGGGGACTATGACTCTTGGCAGAAGAAACTTGTGATGCTTTTTCAAATGAAACATAATGTGTGGATGACGATAAAAAATATGTGGCTGTGGCTCTGAGAGGATGAGGTAGAAAAATGATGGGATTTTTCATTCTCTGAGTGGCTCAAAGCGGAAGGACTTGAGATAGTTGAGAATACAGGAGAAAGTATAGAAAGCACGGGCTGGATTTTAGGGGCTTCGTCTACTTTCGAAATACAGACAAACATAGAAGATGAGGAGAGGGATCATATCGTATTTTCTTTTACCAGGAAATAGAAAGCCCATGTAGATTTGTTTTGAAGATGTTCGTCTGCTAGGATGCTATGGGACGACGATCGTACAGTTGTTAGTGTAGTCGGTCTCTGTATCTCTTTACACATGCATACAAAGTTGCATTCCTAACGTTCGCTTTCCCTTCGTCTCTCCTCTCTCCTCCTTCCCCACGGTCTTTCGTGAGAGACAGGACAGAGGGGAACTTATCGTTAGTTTAACTGCGCTTCATTTCCCTTTCCCTTTCCCTCTCCCTCTCTCAGCCAGAGTTCTATCGATCTACATGCAAGTTACAGGTCTATAGGCATTAAGCATGGGAAGGAAAGGAAAGAATGTAATAGCGTGAAGATGGGAGTTTCTTGGAACTGGAGCAGCGTCAAGATAGGAGAGGAGCAAAACCAGCAGGGGAAATTTTGAATGAGAAACCATAATATCTTTTCTCTCAAGTCTCAACATAACATCCAGGTTAGTCGCTTGAATGGATCCCAGAGAAAGTAAAGGCACAAACCAAATAACTACAACATGTAAAACTGAAAGTGTAGGAGCGTTCATCATAGTCAAAAGTAGAACATTTCCATGATCACCATCACACAGATCTTCACTTCTTCACTGCACATACATATACTTTCACTGATTCACTGAGCAAAACTTAATTTTAACAACTTTCTCCCATGAAACTTTCTTCTTCAAATGGAGTCTGCTTCAACTACAACAAACATATAGGCTGGCTTTACACAGGATAAAAGACTTACAGACAAGATAGAGATACGAAGGGAATCCAAAGCTATCTGCGTACATACTGACTATACAGTCAAGGCGGAAGGAAAGCGGGATGAACACTTGGGGTCTAAAGACTCGTACTTAACCCTTATGGAGAGCTAATGAAGCGTTTTTTCAAACATGGGATGAGAACAGAAAGTGATGTGTCTACAATGGAAATGCATGGAGCACTGCTAATCCATCCCCAATCCAAATCGACTCTTCAACCAGAAACTCCAAAGCTCCCTTTCATTCCCCTCTTGTCATGTACACACCAAATTACAAATACAAACTCAGACCACCACACGCTATCGATTCACATCAAAAAATCCAGAAATTCATAAATAAATCTTTGCCTACAGTCAAAGTCTCTCACATATTCTTTTTTTGTGCGGAAGCAGAATCCAGATTTAACTTTCACTGCTTTCTTCTTTCTTTCTTTTTTTTTTACTATATTACCGCTCCTCACTTTTAAACTACTCAACTTCCCTCTCTGTCTCCTCCTTTTGAAAATATATGCAGTATTAACATAATCCGGAAACTTAATACCGGTAACCGCAATGCACTATGACCTCGCTATACAGGGTACCATGTTACGCTTCCCACTCTTTTCGTCCTCTAAATGCTCACAAATAAAAGTTTTACAATAAAAATATTGGATCTAATTCGGTTTCAAAAATGTTAAATTATATACCAAAAAATAATTTTTCTTTAAAAATGTCATTTTAAATAGATATTTATAAAACATATGGAGGAGGGGGGAAGGGGGTCATGGCCAAAGAGCACCCCGTACATACACGCTACTCTCTCTAAGTGTAAGCTTAAGCCAAGAGAATTAACTCTCAACTTTTCCTAGTAGATCTATAGTCTCACTGCTCAAATACTGAGAAAACCCGTGCATTTCCCAGTTTGCAAATTTTAAATCTAATCCTATCAAATCGATTCTTCTATCTGAAATTCCAGGACATGAATAAAAACCTTGACTGCAACTAAGGTGAACGTGGGCAGGTACCTTGAATGTAAGTATCCGCATTCGGTGTAATGTACAAAATAAAATAGACTCAAAAAAGTTTGGAACATTCTCTAGTATATACAAATGAGATTTGAAAATATCGAACGAGAATCAGTGGGAGAGCATCACATTATGCCATGTTTAGTTGTAGTACAGTGAGAGTGAGAGTCAGAGTGTGAGTCTTGCATCATTATTTACGCCCGTGTGAGCAATAATCCATTTGAAAGTGTGAGCAATTCTCCTCGGACGTTTTTTTAGTACAAGTTCCGGCTCCGGCAGAAGCCAGACCAGACCAAAAATGCTCTGAAGATAAAAAAGAAAGTAGAATAGAAGGGAAATTCAACTCTGGCAAAGTACAGGAAGAACAAGAGTCTGTATGCACGTAGTTGAGAGAGTTGTCGGAAGGTATTGTAGATTGTGTGTAGACGTCAGTCTGGAGAAAGTATACAGCATAGCAGTGTACGTATATGGCGTGTACAACTATAGCCTCTCCTCCCACACACTGTTTACATATCTCCCTAGCCCATCTCCCCAGAGACGAACAATCTCCTTGGCAAACAGAGAATTTCGAGAAAAGCCAAAAAGTAGTGGAAGAGAAAGAGAGGAAATGTCGAACAAAAGTAGGACAGAGAAAATTCCCACTCTTTTCCTTCCTTCCCTCGACTGTTGAGCAGATGGAGCGGGAGGGGACAAACAGGCTGAGTACATACGCATCTACTTATGGACTTGAAGAGACTGGGAAAAGTCATAAACACTCCTCCTCCTCCTCCATCCTCCCCGCTTTCACTTTCCCATGGAGCCATTTAGGGAACAAAAAGAGTATTTCCAGTCCGTCCTCACCATTTCCTTACACTTTATGTATCCTCCACATTTGATTATTAAATTAGTAGCTAATTTAACTGGCTCTCCTCAGACCAAAACAGGCAGCACGACACTGCAATCTTCCTGTTCCTTCACCGCTACCGCTCCCGTAGCTATACTACACTCCACATTAATACACATTAAGTAGAGAAATGCCCTTTTTCTCTCTTTTTCTTTTCATGCCACATCTATCATGAGCAAAATATCTGTACTTGTATGTACGTCCCTTTCCCTTCTAGCTGTCCACCATCTAATTATCTGTATCCACTCTAATTATGCATGTGACTTATGAGTCCCACTTTACATGCAGACTACATACCACACGGTAATTACATTCGGGGGCAATAGCGACCTGCTGCTGTGAGCTTAGCTACTTTCTCTTTCCTTTCCCCTCCATGTGTATAATTTACAGCTAAGAAGGAACTCAACATGCTAAGCGACGAAAAACTTGCTTTTCTTATTTTATTTCATAAAGATTAATGATGGACACATTACTTGTTAGTCACATGCATGGGGTCGTATAGCAAAATAGCATAATAGTGGCTTGAGCTATACACATTTAATTGCATGTAATTACATGACTTCTTTCTCTACCTCCTTTGAATACCAATCCCATGGCACACTTTCACATTTTACTTTCTTTTTATTTCCTCACGCCATTTTGGTTTGGCTTTGTGAGTAGAAGAGTGAGAGTGTGTGTGTGGGAAAGGCATAAGTAGAAGGTATGAGTCACGGGGGCAGGAGCAACGACAGAGAAAGTCCATTTAGCACAATCCTCTCTCGTTCCTACTTTCTACCTCAACTTGGTTGTGTGTCTCTGTGTGTGTGTGTGTGTGTTGGGAAAGAGTGACATTCCTTCACCATTCACCGTCACGTCCCTCGTCCTTCCGTCCTCCCGTCATTCACAAACAAAACAATAACGGAAAGAGACACCGAGACCGAGGCCGAGCAGCACTGACTAACGATGAGTATAGTGAGTACTGCGTATTTTCAATACTGCACGAGCAAAATTCCTTCAGCACTCCTGCCCCATTTAATGCGTAGTTAAGAATCTGATTAAATTCAGAGGAGAGCAGTCAACCCTCGCGTATGACGCAGAGAGAAAGGTGAAGATGTTGTGGGAAAGTCTTTACTTATGCATCGTGGCGTGTCTCTCTCACACTGAGCTCCACTCATTGCTCATTAAATGTTGATGTGGGGGCCCTGCGGTGGGAATGACTCCTTTCGTACCTTGTGCACATCTTTGTCTTCTCTGCCACTTGATGCTTTTCATAAACTTTCCTCAAGTAGAGATTATTTCATCAACATTTCTCCCAAGACTTTCCCCGTTCCTCTCTTTGTTTTCCGTCCATTTCCGTTTCTTGCTTCAGCGCGGATCTGAGACTCAATTCCATTCACACTCCACTCACTTTTCTTTCCTAATGCTCATCTCATCCATAATGTCAACAAGAAGAAAATGGAGATGAGGGAATGTTGTTCAGGCTACGGCCCCTGAGATTAATTCCACTAAATTATTCAGCCAAGAAATACATTATCATTGGAAGGAGACAGTGAGTCGACCTCTAAGCATGAGGTGGAATTACATTTACAATTTAAATCAGCTTTAATCTTTCATAGAACTTGTGATGGATGGATCTTTAAATGGATCTCTCATCTCCTCTCTCACACGAGGCATCTTGTTATATGTGTACCTTGGAAATAATTACATCCATATAGCCCCTGTAGAAGTGTAGACTATATACAGAGCATATTAAATATACCAATGGAGGATCTTTCATTATATGTCATTGCATGAGGACTCAGAAAAGGGCAGCAACTACATCACTCTTTCTAATTGTCATGAGGAAGAATGGGGGAGTGTGGGCGTAGGGAAGACAAAGACTAGAAGTGAGTTAGTTGCCATTTTGAGTGACTGTCGACGTTCGGAGCGATGGGGAAAGTTGTGAAGCGAGAAATGAGAGGAGAAAGTTTTGCAAGTGGAAGAGATGAGCTCTGTCTCCTTGACGCTGTGAGTCCGTTGCCGTAGCCGAAGCCAAAATTTACCAAGTTCCTTACGTAATAATTATGATGACTATAATATTTTTGACTTCATCCTGGATGACATCCTTGTTCCATTAATTAATTATAATTAAGTATCCTGTTTGATGCTCCTGCGATGATCATTCGCCGTCAGATTCTTCTCATCTTCCCATTTTGTGGAATGGGAAGACTTTAGCAATAACGTGTGTACACATACACGGGGTATCTCTCAAGGTTAGTTTGTTTGGGTAGTAAAATAAAAAGAAATACATTCGGTCATGCCCATGAAGGTGAAACATCAGGGCCGGACGAAGGAATTACTTTTAGGCAGCAATTTTTTTCCATACACAAACCACCATTTTGATTTTATTGATGGTTTTCTTTGGTAAAGAAAAATTTTGTAATTACATGTTTTAGAAAAGTGCGAAATGTTCTGTTTACACGTTTTAGAAAAGTGAAAAATTTTCTTTTTACTTGATTCAGAAAAGTGCAAAATGTTCTTTCTACATGTTTCGAGAAAAGTGGAAAATGTTTTAATTCCATGTTTTTGAAATGTACAAAAACTAGTGTGCAACTTTTTGAAAAGTCCAAATATGTTTTTTACATATTTTTGAAAAGTGCAAAATGTTCCATCTACATGTTTTGAGAAAATTCACGCAGCGGGGGCTGCCTGCGCTGGTCGCAGTATCCGGCCCTGTGAAACTAACTGAACCTATGCGACGAGAACGAGTTCCACTGACGACCAAGGGGAAAATAAAATAAAAAGCAAGGGCGCATCATGAAAAGAAAGTGAGCTGAGGTGGGGTGGGGTGGGGGGTAAGAAAAAAGAGACTCATAGGTAATTGTTGTACTTACAGTTCCTGGGGTTGCGGGTTGATTGACGGTTTCATAGAAATGGTGAAGGTAGCTCCGAACACCGAAATAGATGGGACATGACTTGGTTGGGTCCAAAGACTCGTTCCCCTCTCCGGAGGTTGCCCCTTCCCCTTCTCCTTCTCCACTCCCTCTTTCCGGGGAGTCACTTGTTGTTGTTTTGTTCGTCGTCGTGGTCGTCGTCTGCTCCTGAAGATTTTTGTCGAGGCACTTTCCCTCACTCATGTCTCTCTGGTCGTCCGCCTCCACGGACGTTTCGTGAAGAGATTCTAGTTTTGGTCGAGTGTGGACCGGACTGATTTTACTCTTCTGTCCGCGTTTGATTGACGAAACAATTGAGACTGTTGACTTTCCCTTTCTCCCCGCGGACGTCGCAGCACTCTCCTTCCCCTCACTCCTGTGAGACGTTCGCCTCTGCTGATGCTCTGACTTGTCTTGATGCTTTTGCTGTGTCTGACGCTCACCACACGCTCCAGAGCCAGATCCAGATTTGTTCGTCTTCTCAGATTTTACGAGCAGCGGCTTGGACTCTTTTTTCTTTCCCATAACTTCACAGCATCACCATCACCATCACATATTAGAACAGGACATAAAAAAAAACATTCAATCAGTCTCGCTCTCACTTTTCATTTCGTTCTGTATTCCACTCTCGTTTTATTTGATGGGTTTCAGGAATGGAAAGCTGTCTCATTTTTACTTTTTCCTCCAACCCGCTACACATGCAAAGTCAACTCAAGATTTTACAAAGACTCCCTACGTTTCCCTATGTACCTACCTACGGGAACTTGCCTTTCTCAGGAATAGGAAAGTTTAGGGGGAAAATATTGAGGCTTAGGCAAGTGACTGGAGACACTACGCAACCGTCTCCACTTTCACCCTTAGTCCCCACGTCAAACACTAACATATTACACGACTTTGTAATTTAGCTCCTTGAGTACCTAATTAATTAAGCTTGTTGTCCACGAATCTCCTCCACTCAATAAGCCCCCGTAAAAATTTAAAGAATTTCAATATCAGATGAAAATGACTCGAGGAAAACAAATATCGTCTGCGAGGAACCAAAATTACCCATATCCAATTTACGCTAGAATTAAAATGAGCTATTTATTAAAAAACAATAAATAAATTGGATGCGTAAAATATTAATTATGAATTTTTAAAATGTGAATTGTGTTGCATTTACTCGCTTTTGAAAAGGTGCAAAATGTTCTGATTCCGTTTTTTTGAAAAGGTGCAAAAGGTTATAACTACACGTTTTTGAAAAGTGTAAAAGGTTCTAATTACACGTTTTACAAAAGTGTAAAAGGTTCTAATTACACGTTTTACAAAAGTGTAAAAGGTTCTAATTACACGTTTTACAAAAGTGTAAAAGGTTCTAATTACACATTTTTGAAAAGTGTAAAAGGTTCTAATTACACGTTTTACAAAAGTGTAAAAGTTTCTAATTACACGTTTTACAAAAGTGTAAAATTTTCTAATTACACGTTTTACAAAAGTGTAAAAGGTTCTATTTACACATTTTTGAAGAGTGTAAAAGGTTCTAATTAGACGTTTTTGAAAAGTGTAAAAGGTTCTGATTACACGTTTTTGAAAAGTTTAAAATGTTCTAATTACACGTTTTACAAAAGTGTAAAAGGTTCTAATAACACGTTTTACAAAAGTGTAAAAGTTTCTAATTACACGTTTTACAAAAGTGTAAAAGGTTGTATTTACACATTTTTGAAAAGTGTAAAAGGTTCTAATTACACGTTTTTGAAAAGTGTAAAAGGTTCTAATTACAAATTTTTGAAAATTGTAAAAGGTTCTAATTACACGTTTTTGAAAAGTGTAAAAGGTTCTAATTACACGTTTTACAAAAGTGTAAAAGTTTCTAATTACACGTTTTACAAAAGTGTAAAAGGTTCTAATTACACGTTTTTGAAAAGTGTAAAAGGTTCTAATTACACGTTTTACAAAAGTGTAAAAGGTTCTAATTACACGTTTTTGAAAAGTGTAAAAGGTTCTAATTACACGTTTTACAAAAGTGTAAAAGGTTCTAATTACACGTTTTACAAAAGTGTAAAAGGTTCTAATTACACGTTTTTGAAAAGTGTAAAAGGTTCTAATTACAAATTTTTGAAAAGTGTAATAGGTTCTAATTACATACACGTTTTTGAAAAATGTTAAATGTTCTATTTAAATGCCTTAAGGATTAAACGATATTCATATATTATTTTTGTAGATAGTACATTTCGAATTTAGTTAAAAATGAATATGGGTCATTTTGACTCTTTACAGGCGATATTATGAAAAAACTTACATTCTGACGAGGAGCATGAGGATACATCCTGCACTGGATTATTTTGTTATTTGACTCACTTTGTTTTTATAATTAATTATATTCTCCGTGCTCCATAAATACCTTATCGCTACAACTACAGTCTCCACCAAACTTTATTCTGATTTTCCGTGTGAACTTTATTTTTAGTTTCCTTCCTGTCATCTGCCTCAAGACTCAAGAGCAGGAGCGGCTCATTACAATGTATTGACTTGGTCCCTGCAGAGTCTGTCTCGAGTTTCCTTCAGCTTCAACAAGTTGTAGTTTGTGCAAAGAAATGGATTGGAATTCCAATTGGAATGGAGTCCGAATAGGAATTTAAAATTCCATCGAGATTCCTCGGATGTGTGTGTCTGGGTGTGTATAATTATAAAATAATAGAGCCTATCCAGCCAAGTGAGGAAAGTGTAACGGATGAGATCCCAAACTCGCTTCCTCGAGACACCACTACTACTCTGTAATTTGATTCCGAATCCGAATCAGTTTCTCCACACACAAAATTTCCTCGAAAAATATATAAGGAAAAAAAAGTGGCTGATATAGGAAATAGTTGGATCTTGGGATTTGGACTGTTTCTCATTTGGATGCGTATCATCATCGGTGGCGGTGGTGGTGGGAGGGGAAAGGATTTTCACGATACGATGGATTAGATGAATGTTGTGGACTAAATGAGAAACTCTTCTACATTCTACAGGCAATTCAATGGAATGGTCGGAGAATGAGATGAAGAGCAGATGTGATGAGTTCAGGACACACACAGACACACACTACAAAAGGAGTAACCTCGCCATTCAATAATAACTTATAGCCACACCGACCACAACCTGTGTACACAGCCCGCCCAATGGGACTCTCTGTGTGGAGACGGTTCACTGGGCTGCTTATGCTCCGTCAGTCAGTTATTTATGCCCCACTCAAAACTCAAACTCTCAACTCTCAATACACTCTACAATCTACATACGTCTCCATTCTTTGTCCACAAAACCACACAAGTTCATGAAAGGCAACGGAATTATCGCCTGTTTTTAAAGTGGCGTGTGGACTCTGGATCTGGATCTGGACAGCATCGTATCAGTATTGGATAACTCCCACTCTAATAAATGTAGTACGTAGTGTACAATTGTCAGGGCCGGACGAAGGAATTGGTTTTAAGTAGGAATTTGTTTCCATACAAAAACCAACATTTAGATTTTATTGATGGGTTTCTTTGGTAGTGCAAAATGTTGTATTTACATGTTTTATAAAAGTGCAAAATGTTCGATTTACTTGATTCAGAAAATTCCAAAATGTTCTTTTTACATGTTTTGAGAAAAGTGGAAAATGTTTTATTTTGCATGTTTTTGAAATGTACAAAAACTTTTATTTGCATGTTTTTGAAAAGTCTCAATATTCTTTTTACGTATTTTTAAAAAGTGCAAAATATTTTATTTGCAAGTTTTTGAAAACTGCAAAATGTTCCATTTACATGTTTTTTGAAAATTCAGGCGGCGGAGGCTGCCTGCGCTAGCCGCATTATCCGGCCCTGACAATTGTCATAACTGGGATAATAGACACGAAATAGAGGAAACAAATGAGGAAGGGGACGTCGTATTCGTATTTCCATTTCCATCATTGCTTTCCTTTAACTTTTTATTTTTTTGACAAGGCGGGCAGAGTGACATTGAGCCGCACATAAACTCCTCGTTGTTCTCGTTCAGGTCAAAGGAGGCAGTGGCGCCTGGAGAGTG
The DNA here is from genome assembly GCA_949802685.1 of Dicyrtomina minuta. Taxonomy (NCBI): domain Eukaryota; kingdom Metazoa; phylum Arthropoda; class Collembola; order Symphypleona; family Dicyrtomidae; genus Dicyrtomina; species Dicyrtomina minuta. The sequence goes on from OX461812.1 coordinate 65,520,534, forward strand.
TCAAGTGTGGAATTAGTGTGCTCGAGAGTTGAAGAGCTCAAAAGAGCTAAAATTGTGACTCCTTCCCAACTACCTCCTCGACTTGGACTTGGAGGAGTGCGGAGATCGATAAATGGGGAAAAGGGAACAATAACATACACCTGTACTACGTCAAATTAAAGTCAATACGTCGCCACTCCTACGTAGATACATACGCGTATGTAAATACTCTGTCTCCACACTCCCATCATCATATCACTTTGAATGTCATCGAGTGAATGAGTGGTGGCTGAGTGAGGGCTGAGCGTCGGTTTGGGTTGATGAGCAAAACTGCGAGTGAGTCGCTCCTATAAGTGCTCCTCCTATGTTTTCGTTATTTCATCCCATCGCCATCAGCATCATCACATCACACCATGTGATTCATGTACATACGTGTGATAACGATATCCAAAACTCATCCCCATCCCAGCGGCGGACAGGTTTCATTCTCTGCTTCTGGTTCTGGTTCGCCAAGAGTGAACACAATACGGTGGAAGCATAGAGACAAACTGTCGGATTCGGATATAGTCATAGCGCATGGCTTCTTATGTAGGCAAATGTCATATCGTCTGTGAAGAACCAAAATGACCCACATCCAATTTAAGCTAGAACCAAAATGAGCTATGTTATAAGAACAAAATTAGAAACATGCGTAAAATTTTAATTAAGAGTTTTTGAAAAGGTGCAAAATGTTCTGAATGCCATGTTTTTGAAAAGTGTAAATGTTCAATTTACATATTTTTGAAAAGGTACAAAATGTTCTAATTCAAAGTTTTTGAAAAGGTGCAAAATGTTGTATTTACATATTTTTGAAAGTTAAAAATGTTCTATTTACAAGTTTTTGAAAAGGTGCAAAATGTTCTAATTCCATGTTTTTGAAAAGGTGCAAAATGTTCTAATTCCATGTTTTTGAAAAGTGCAAAATGTTCTAATTCCATGTTTTTGAAAAGTGCAAAATGTTCTAATTCTATGTTTTTGAAAGGTGCAAAATGTTCTAATTCCATGTTTTTGAAAAGGTGCAAAATGTTCTAATTCCATGTTTTTGAAAAGTGCAAAATGTTCTTATTCCATGTTTTTGAAAAGTGCAAAATGTTCTTATTCCATGTTTTTGAAAGTTGCAAAATGTTCTAATTCCATGTTTTTGAAAAGTGCAAAATGTTCTAATTCCATGTTTTTGAAGAGTGTGAAATGTTCTATTTATATGTTTTTGAAAAGTGCAAAATGTTCTAATTCCATGTTTTTGAAGAGTGTAAAATGTTCTATTTATATGTTTTTGAAAAGTGCAAAATGTTCTTATTCCATGTTTTTGAAAGGTGCAAAATGTTCTAATTCCATGTTTTTGAAAAGTGCAAAATGTTCTAATTCCATGTTTTTGAAGAGTGTGAAATGTTCTATTTATATGTTTTTGAAAAGTGCAAAATGTTCTAATTCCATGTTTTTGAAGAGTGTAAAATGTTCTATTTATATGTTTTTGAAAAGGTGCAAAATGTTCTATTTACATATTTTTGAAAAGGTGCAAAATTTTCTAATTCCATGTTTTTGAAAAGTGCAAAATGTTCTATTTACATATTTTTGAAAAGGTGCAAAATGTTCTAATTCCATGTTTTTGAAAAGGTGCAAAATGTTCTAATTCCATGTTTTTGAAAAGTGCAAAATGTTCTAATTCCATGTTTTTGAAAAGTGCAAAATGTTCTAATTCCATGTTTTTGAAAGGTGCAAAATGTTCTAATTCCAAGTTTTTGAAGAGTGTAAAATGTTCTAATTCCATGTTTTTGAAAAGGTACAAAATGTTGTATTTACATGTTTTTTGAAAAGTGCTCAATGTTCCAATTAAATGCTCTCAAGACATATTTAAATATTTTTGTAGATTATTTTTAGCTACAAATGGTCATGGGTCACTTTGATTCTTCACAGACGATATTCAATATACTGTATAGCGACGGGTTTATGAATCCGGTTCCAGTTTCCAGTTATGACTAACCTATGTTACATTGTAGTAATTGCTACACCATTACCATGTCTACCCATCAATTTTAATTTTGCAGAGCACACACACTTCACTATTCCCACTCAATAATTAAGTTGGTACACAATAGAAAAAATGTGTTTCTCTTTCTGGTTTAAATAGGAATGAATTGAGTGGGTAAACAGGGAAGAGACAAGGGAAGGCGTTTGCTCCTCACAACTGTAAACCGTAGCTCTAATTTATTACATCACATCAGCAGGCAGAATACACTGCACAGTGGAGTGGTGAGCGAAATGACTCGTTCCTCCTTCTGGCTACTGTACTGCCTACATGATTATGTTCCCTTTAAAAAATGCTGCTACGTCCGGCAAAAAAAATAAAAAATAAATTAAAAAATATATATCCAGTGGCTTATGTAAAGGAGGTACAGGAACGTTTCTCTAATAACTGAGAGCGCGCTGGGTAAACAACAACTAAAACCAAACACATCGAGGATCAACTCGATCCTGAATTCATACTCAAAGTACCTAGGTACCTAATAAATTTTCTTTTTTATTTCATAATGTATGTAGGTCAAAAAAATCCTTCCGGACTCTTGAAAAAACAATTCTAGCGAAGCAGAAGGAGAGAAGGAAGAAAGGGCCGGACGAATGAATTGGTGTTAGGCAGAAATTTGTTTCAATACAAAAACCACCATTTTGATTTTATTGATGGATTTGTTTGGTAAAGCAAAACGCTCTATTTACATGCCTTAGAAAAGTGCAAAATGTTCTTTTTACTTGATTCAGAAAAGTGCTCAATGTTTTATTTACATGTTGTTAGAAAAGTGGAAAATGTTTTATTTCCATGTTTTTGAAATGTACAAAAAAATTTCATTTGCATGTTTTTGAAAAGTCAAAATATTTTATTTACATATTTTTGAAAACTGCAAAATGTTCCATTTACATGTTTTGAGAAAATTCAAGCAGCGGGGGCTGCCTGCGCTCGTCACATTATCCGGCCTTGAAGGAAGAAGTATATAGACAGAGATAATGCAAAAAATAAAATCAGGAGACCCCTCGAGAGAGAGAGTCCACTGACAGTTTTACAAATTTAATAACAATTTTATCAAAATTTAATCATCATGTCTATTAGCTCTTTAACCCGTGGCATGTTACACATGTAGATCAAAAGCAAGAAGAAAACAATACTAAAATCATTTTTTCAAGGTTTTTAAATATAAGAAAAAATTCATCATACTAAAAACAACCTTCAAAAAATAGAAAATCTGAAATGATTTGTTCTTTACGTAAGTTCGTACGTAAAATCCCGTCAAACAAGATCCCAAACAAGATTTCGGAAAGGAAACATTCAAAGCTTGTGTTTTTTTTTTCTTTTTTTTTTGGTGCCATTTTAAATGTGGAACATTATTGTCTCCCGTTTTTCTTCCCGCACATACTTATTGGAGCATCTGTATGCACACTACAGACACAGAGGAAATGAAGTTGTAAAAAAAAGAGGAGATATTGGATATTGTGTTGTGTGGCGGTGGCTATGGTCCCGTTCTTATGTACACACTCATATGCATATGGACGGATGGAGAGAGAGAGAGAGACGTGCTCATCTGCAGAGAGCACAGAATACGAATACAAATGTGAGACGAGAGTCAAATAGGAAATGAGGAGGAAAGAAAGACATTGACAGAGAAATGCTTTTAGAAATAAAAAATTGGGAATGGGATATTGTTTGTAATGATTGGAGAGACGCCATCGGGGAAGCGTCCCTCGAGGATGACCCACGTACACGTTTATATGTAAAGACAAACTGCCAAATTTCTTTATTTCTTTACTCTATCTATACATGGAATTTCACGACTTGACTCCGGTCCCGTTCCCAGATCGTCTCTGAAGAACCAAAATGACTCATATCCATTTGAAGCTAAACACAATATTCACTATCTACAAAAATATTTAAACATGTCTTGAAAGCATTTAAATAGAATATTTTCCACTTTTTAAAAATATGTGAATAGAACATTTTGCACTTTTTCAAAAACATGAAATTAGAACATTTTGCACCTTTTCAAAAACATGGAATTAGAACATTTTGCACCTTTTTAAAAACGTGGAATTAAAATATTTTGAACCTTTTCAAAAACATGGAATTAGAACAGTTTGCACCTTTTCAAAAACATGAAAAAAGAAAATTTAGCACTTTTCAAAAACATAAATGTAGAACATTTCACACTTTTTAAAACCTCCTAATTAACATTTGACACATGTTACTCATTTTGTTTTTGTGGCATAGCTCATTTTAATTCTCGCTTAAATTGGAGTTAGGTCATTTTGGTTCTTCACAGACGCGATATTCTATTCGGTGGAGACATAGCTGAAACGAGGGTCAGAACCGGTGTCCTGTGACCTTGGTTCAACCCCCGAGTTTGCACTCTCCTACCCCAAAAGTTCTGAAATTAAATTTTTATTAAAACTAATAATTATGAAATAAATAAATTATATTTTTATGATTCTCGAGCTTAACCTATGCATTCATACCTTATTTACATATTTACATGATGGATGCAGATGGTAGAGTTAGATTTGGGGGCGACCACCAAGTTACTTTAGAGGGGTAACTACTCCCATGGGGAATGGCAGGAAATAATAGTGCTCGAAGAGCCAATGCCTACCTATGTCTTCTAAACTAAAAGATTACTAATTTGCAATGTTTACTTTTGAGTCATGAATTTAGATTATATATTTTTGCATGAATTAGATTAAGATGATTATTAGAAATAGAATTAGTTTTAAGATTTACTTTCAGCGGATGAGTGGCTCAGAGGTAAGACCGGTTGAAGGGCAACCACCCCATGGTCCCCACCCCACGAGCTCAAGAGGACTGGGCAGAAAGGAGATATGATAGTTTGCATTGGGAGTTTCCAGTCACAAATGCATTCCATCTCCCTCCCCCTCTTCGGCCCAGCTTGTCCTCTCCATCCTCAATTTTGAATAAACATTTGAAATATGGAAATTTTATTTTATTTAAAGTGCCTAATTATATAAAGAGTGAAATACTATTTTGAACTAGTGAAGTGGTAAGGAGGGTTGATAGCGACGGGGTCTCAGTTGTCCAACTGTATTTCTATTAGACTGAGACTGGGGAGATGGTCACGGTAACCACTGACATCAGTTTGCCATTGATGTGGTCAGGGCCCGCTTCCATCCCGATTCCCGATGCTGTCATCTCCTCCTTTTGCCTAATTAGAATTTTGAATTTAAATATTACATGATAAACTGAATTTGTGTAACGGAATTAATTTAAGTTTACTTTTTACTAAGTGAAGTGCGAATTGTTAAGCCAATAATAAATAAGTGGGGCTATGGCTCGGGGAGGGAAGATTCTCTTTACCAAAAGGACAGAATGACCAAGACGGTGGTGGAGCAACCAAGGAATTTGAGCAACATAATAAGCAACTCCACCACCGAGGTCAGAGAATCGCCTCCCCACGAGCCCTTATATTTTGGATTTTGTTTTGCTGAAATTTTTATGGATTAATTCTAATAATTATCATATTATGCAAAGAGTGATGAGGGAGTTCATAACGAACCCCGATGACTATCATAGTTTCTACTAAAGTGCACGGAATACGGACCGGCCAAGTACATAAACCACTTACTTAATTAGTATGAAAATCGTACATCATAGAATTACATAATAATTATGCTTGTTTTGTGATTGTTATGAGAATCGAATGAGTTTGCCCATGGATTAATTTGGACTACATCGGAGATCAGTTAAAGTTATAATTTTACGGATAAATATTTATTTAAGATTAATAGGAAAATGATACTGACTGAAAATGGAAACGGAAAAGGAAATTGAATTGACATTGGAAAAAGGAAAAATGATACTGAAAATGATATGAAAGTTTTCCTCTGCCAGAAGGGCAGGGACTACAAGCCTTACTTTACTTTTAAATTATTATTTTGATTTTGTTTTGTTTCATGTTTTTGGTTTCGTCCACACAAATTTACAATCAATATTAATTTTACAATGACCTTACGGATACCGTGGATACGGATTACAAGCCAATTTGGATCCGAAGGTGAGTTCCAGGTGAGTACAATTTTGATCACAAATATTACAGATATTCTTTTACAATTTCGAATTTGATTTCCCGAAGACCTCAAATTATTATTACTTTTGATTCAATTAAAACAAATATTAAATATGGGAAGCACCACGATGGAGATAAAGAACATTATAAAACAAATAATTAATATGAACTCAAAACGGAAATAATTCTTTTTAATCTTTTTAGGTTTCGTGCACCAACAAGATTCGCAGAGGATCACTTCACTACCTTGATCCCCCCGCAAATTCCGAATTCTTTTGGGTGTCTCCATCGCAATCTTTCCCAGGAAAATATTATGAGATTTACGGAGAAGAAAATTTATTATATGTTAGCGTGGAGAGTAGGAATGAATGACTGATGAGTGCAGTGCTCCTTCCTCTGCTTGCTGAGAGATGCGTGGCGTGGCTTGGCAATGGAATGTGTAGCGTTACATGTAGCGAATACGTTCTGTTGATGGTTCCGCACGTTGCTCCCAGTTGAGATAGAAGGATGCGCTGAGTTGAATGACTTAGAACTATCCTGTCTGATCCTGTCTCCTTCTTCTGGCTGAAGATGGCTTTGTCCACTCTCCAGCTATTGGAAGAATTAAGGATGAAGGCGCAGTGGCATTTTCATTCCCCTTTCACAATCCCCCCGCAGCAGGAGTGTCCCCTACGACTGGAAGCTGGAACAAAAGGAGAAGGAAAATGGCACGCACACAATTATATCATACCTGATTTTATATGAAATGAATGATTAATAATCTTAATTTTGTGTTTTGACTTTTCAGATTAATTTTAAACCATTTTGAAACTAAAGATTGTTTTGTTGAATAAAGAAAATTTCACAACTTTGGAAAACGGATTGAACTGGATTTTAAAATGCTTTATTAAACTAAGGCAAATTCATTAATGCATAAAATTCATACTTGCATGAAAAATTGAAATCAAAATATTCAAAAGAAAGAGTGAATAGTAAATTTCATAACGATTAGTGACCCCAGAAGGGGAAATAATTCATAGTAAGTACTTAAGAAGAAAAAAATTCATAGATATATAAAAATATTATAAAAATAGAACGGAGAATAAGGAATGCATATAAATTCTATTATTATGGAGGCCTATCTACGATAAGAAATGTCCCACGAGTACCAATTAATTTTTACAGATAGACCCTCCCACCCGATACCATCAAATATAGGGTATTGCGAGTGAGGAAACCATATTATTATAAGACATATTAAATATTATTTTATATTAATAAGTGTATAGTTATGTTTTTAGATTTTATGAGTTTATAATTTTTAGATTTATGTTTTTACGTCTTGAGAAATCTAATTAAATTTAAAGATTTTAACGTAGATCTTCAAAGATGCATCTTGCAAGTATTCTAATTAAGTGTTTAGATTTAAGAAAAAGTAAGAGAATTTTAATTATTATAAGTTTTTATTGGGGAAACATTTATTTTGGGGGAGCACTTGGGTTCTTCTTCTTCTTTTGAGTTGGATCTTGAGCTGATTTGGAAGAAGAAGCTTGAGCTGAATTCGGAGGAGGATTCGCCGGATTTGAAGACGGTCCAGGACGCGGAGCGTCAGGAATCGGAGCATTTGGATTAACTCGGGGCAAATTTTCGGGATTGAAGAATTCCCGAGGGAAAAGGAATCCGGTGTGAAGCACAATATAACCATCTTCGCGATGCGTAAGCGTAAAGCTTGTATTTTGGTTCATATTGTTGACCTCCAAAGTTCGAGGATAATTCCGAGGTGTATTCGGAGGAACTCGGGTCGGTTTTATTTTTGAAAGGGGCGGCGGAGGAGGAGCAGGTAAGTCTGCTTGGCCCGGTTGACCCATCCCCCGGACTTCAATAGGCGGCAACGGCAAAGGATTTGCCGGTTCTAACCGTGGCATGAATACAGCATCAATGAAGGCAGAACGAGGAGGAGGATTAAAATATTGCAGGAGGGCGGTGTTAACAAGGTTGGATGTGATTCGAAGCTTATTGTAGTATGAGTTGACACCCTCATGCTGAACGAAGTCATTCTTATATCCAGGACAAATTATGAGGATATTAGGAGGATCCTCAGAGAGAACAATCTTCCGAGGAAAATCAACTTTTTCCGATGCCTTCATTATTTCGAAATCATTATACATAGTTTCGATTTTGAGTGTGGCGGAAACAAGAGCCAATTTTTCTGCCTCAGAAAAATCTTCCGGTTTTGCTTGAGGATTATTTTTGGCAGGAGCTGTGCTCAGACTGCGATTAGGAGCCAATTGGTTTTCCCGAGGAGAAGGTTCGGGAAGAACCGGATGAATATCATCGGCAAGAGGAGGTTGAGGAAGAGGTGGTTGAGGAGGAGCTCCCAGAGCTGCTGACGTAACGGTAGCTGGGGCATCACTCCGATGCAACTTAACAATTTCCCCCAATTTGTACTGGCGGAGATCTGGATCTATTGGAGGCTTCCGTGCTACCCCAGTAAAGGAGCCGAAGGTCTTTATTTTTGTTTGAGATGCCTTCTTGAAGACTCGTTTAGAGGAACGAGTAGGCCCCTTCAAAGCAGCAGCGGAAGTTGAGGCGGACGGAAGAGGAGTAGAGCGAGGAGGCGGTGGAGGACGTGGAGGAGAATATCGAGACGGACGTCCCTTCCGCCGGACTGATCCTCCCGATTTCTTAATATGATAATTTTGTCTGCGAACAGCATTAAGAAATTCTTTCTTACGTTGAAGCAGATCAGCTTCTTCTTTCTTTTTCTGGGCGGCCGCAGCCCTAGCCTGTTGCTGCTGAAGAGCGTTCTGATAAGATTTTCGGGCAATATTCCCATGAGAACGCAATTTTGACATCTTTTTCTTTTTCTTTTCCAATGATTTCAAAGTTGGCGGACCACGTTTTGAAGATGAAGCTTTTGGTGGAGAAGAAGTTCGAGTGGACGTTTTCCGTAGCGAAGTTCTTCTCGGAGGAGTACTTTCCGGGCTAGTTTTCGGAGATGGTCCCCAAGAAGCAGCCGAAGGTTTAATCGGAGAAGGCGTTCGAGTAGAATTTCTTCGGTGTGGCGTACTACCCGGAGAAGGACTTGCCGGAGGAGATGGCCACGAACCTGGCATCTATTGATAAAGTTCACAGATGGGGGCAAGACCATTAGAGTTTTGACCTAAGAATTTTGATCACCCCCACGACTGTAACACTAAAATTTTGGTTATGGTTTAAAAGGGCGCCGGTTCTGAACTGACGCTCTGATTCACTTTGAGTCTTAAATTAAAGAATTACAATTAAGGAATGTAAAAGAATTTACATTCTTTGCAAAGTTCCGAATTAACTGTTTTTAATTTGGTCACATATTAATTTCTAATTAATTTTTAAGAATTTTGGGTGCGGAATTTATTTAATTAAGTTTTATTTTTAATGATCTCTGCTTAAAGTTTCCGTAGATTGCCTACATAACTTAAGTCTGTGTGTACCTCCACAGTTACTACATTTCCTCACTCTTTTCTTTTTCTGTTTTGGTTGGAGGGAGGGACAGTCGGCAAAGATATGCCGAATGTTCCCTGTTTCCCGACGGGATTTACATACTGGACATTCCCTAATTTTATTGTTATACTTAACCTGGGTCTCAACGACCATATTTTTGTTGGAGTTAGGTCGCCCTAACGCTGAGCATTCGGCGGTGACGGGTGAAGTAGAATTTTGGGTAGAGGTGGAGGCGATCTGTGCGTCCAAGTCTGATGATTTAGAAGGAATAAAAACAGGATCTGGATCCCAATTGGTAGCTTCGGTAGGACTTTGAGGGGTGGACCCACACTCTCCCGTGTCGGGCCCAAGCCAATAGTCTTCCTGATCAGAGGGGATCTCCATCTCCTCAATATCATTTAGATCTATGTCCATATTGCTGCGACATACATTGTAAATATTTTAAGTTAAACTTACACCCTATCCCTAACTTGAATAATTAATTTTTCAATCATGAATTATTTATTAATTTTAATTTTCACAGGTATTTGTTAGGACTCTTGAATCGTGAAGACACAGATCTGAATTCCGATCGTTGGAGTTCCGATCGATCTTCAGCTCTGAGAATTTCGGTTTAAGGGAACTAATTAAATTTTTCACATATTTCTAATTTTACTTATCAATTTTTAAAGAACTTTACTTTCTGTATCTAGACAACTGAAAGTAAGCGACATATAAACCATTTAATCTTTTCGAATATTTAATTTGGGGATCAATGCAGAGATATTCTGGTTCATTGACCCAACACAGTTGATATAATTATCAATGACTTTGATTCCCATGAGTTTTAATTGTTCCTCATGAGTGCTTTGGGAAGAAGTTTCCTCCCTGTCCCTACTTTTTATTTTCTGCGAGCTTTTGGGAGTCCCAGGAGCTTTGGATCGAGGGCTCTGGACCAAGAATTTTCGGGTCACCCTGCGAGATCTAGTGATGGCTCCTGTTCGTCTTTCGCTGTCAGAGAGGAGGCGGGGAGTAACTTCGCGACGTCTCCTACGAGACTTAGGATTTTTAGAGATTGCGGAAGCTTGGTCCGCGGTGGTATCGTAGTAGTCAGTCTCTTCGGACTGAGAATCAGCGCTTTCACTTTCAGAATTATTTTGAGAATTGTCTCCCGAAGGAGTTTGAACTTTTTGAGAGTCTGAATGTTTATTTTCATTAACTAATATATTTGAACTTAATTTTACTTTTTCAGTTTTTCTACTTATCAGAGTAGGAGTTAAAATTTTATTTCCGCTGGATCGAGAATGGGCGGATCCTTGGGCGGAAGGTGAATTCAAAGATTTACTTTGTTTCCCCGGACTCAGTCCAGATTCCCGGGACTGGTACGTAGAAAGTGGAATAATTTGAGTCTGAGTTTCTCTGTCTAAACTTAAATTACACTTATCTATATTAGGATCTAACGGATTTAATTCTGAGCAGGTTCTGTTCTCACTCAGGGTCGAGCTCGTTCCTGGACGTTCTACACCCCTCGGAGCGGTGATCACATTACCTTGAGTCGAGCTTTCGGAGCGAGCTCCGATCTCTACACTCTGTGCCTGATTGTTTGTGTGTGTGTTTGTATTTACATTTTGACTTAATTCTAAATTTTCATTATTGCTAGGAAAATATTGAAACTTTTTGTGTGGTATGAATTTCGCAGGCTGTAAAAATGGATTTACAGGAGGTGGACCTAGTCCACTTTTAGAACTTAACATGGAAGAGAAATCTCTTTCCCCAGTCGAACTGGCGCAATTGCCCTCTACACTTGTGGAAGGGAAAGATTTTTCAAATTGAGTCGAGCTTGTGAACAAATGTTCACCCTCTACACTCTTTGGTGGGGAAAAATTCTGTCTTTGAGTCGAGCTTTCGGAGAAAATTCCGATCTCTACACTCTGTGGTCGTTCAAACTTGGAAGTTCCACTTCCTCCGGAGGAGCTAGAATGTGTTTTGCTCTCCGAAGTTGTGGTTGAAGAATTTGTTTTGTCTGTATCGGTGTTTGTGTCTGTAGATGATAAAATTTGCTTAGATTTTGAAGCTCTTTGTGTCCAGGCTTCTGGATTTTGTGAGCGCAAAATCTTACCATCCTGTTTATACCCCCCAGGCGTTCGGCAGAACGCCGACTCATTAATAATGCCTGGATACAAAGGGTTTTGAGTATTAATTTGTGAAGTTGAAATGTGTGGTTGAAGCACAGGGGCACGAATACCCCATGATGAGTGTGAATGATCTGTACTTCTTATACTTAATTGAGGTGCTAAAGAGGAGTCACTATTAGAATGACGAGAAAGTGGCCCTCTTGGAGGAATTGGTGTGTAGGAATTTGGTGGTTGGGCTGAGTGGGTAAAATCCCCCCTCGGCTCAACATCTACAATAGGTAAATTATTTATGTATGGTGGATCGGCTGTTGGATCCAAATGTGGTTCAGAGAGGAAGGCGTCATCGGCCGGGACTGGTCTGACTTGGTCAATCCACCCAACGTCGACGGGTGTTTCCTCGTCCGGTAATGGTTGTGGATGAACATACTTCTTAAGATTATGACCATGAGCTAAAAGTAAGTGGCGCTCCGAAAGGCATTCATTAATGTCTTCGTTGACGTCACAAAGAAAGTATGAGTGAATGTTTTCATTTAGACTATATACTTTGTATGGACCTGTATAATGTATTATGAATTTGGCATGAGTTCCGGCGGGGCGAGTAAAATTGCGCTTCCACACCAGATCGCCAATGTCAAATGTGATTGCAGGATAGCGTTTGTCGAAGGCGAGCTTCCGGCGGAGCTGACTTTCACAGGAATTGTGAAAAGCCTGCATCCTTACCCGGAAGAGCTCACCAATTCGAACTTGCTGCTGTTCGAGGTCCCATTCGGGATTGAGATGAGGAGTCAGAAGATTTGCTCCATAATTTGGTAGGCTTATGCCGTGCATAAGGAAGAATGGCGTAAATTGAGTACTTGAGTGTTTTGCCTGATTATATTGATCTTGTACCTCGGGGAGGGCTTCATCCCACGCCCGACGGTGATCATAGATTAATTTCTTGAGAATGCTCCCAAAAGTAGAATTAACCCGCTCACAAAATGCATTGGAGCTCGGGTGATACGGAGCAGTAGTGACACGTGTGATTTTATTTTCCTCACAGAATTCGATGTATTCGTTCGCAATGAACGCACCCCCATTGTCGGTGACAATGCATTTGGGATGATATTGTTGTACGAAAGGACGGAGGACTTTGAGGAAGTCCTTCCATCCGGTGGTTTCAACTGGGTACAACCAGAGAAATCTGGTGCACTGATCGATTATTGCTATGATATATTCGTTACTCCTGAATGTTTTCGGAAGGGGTCCCATATGATCAATTGAAATTTTGTGAAAAGGAATTTGGGGAGTTATCATTACATTTAAGGGACCTCTATTTTTCCTATTAATTTTGGCGTATCTTTGGCAAGTCACGCAAGATCGGCATACATTTACTACTATTTGATGCATATTGAAAAACCAAAACTGAGTGTGTAATAAAGCAAAAATCTTATTATTACCTAAATGGGATTTCCGGTGGAAGTCTCTAGTCACTTCCTCCGAAAAGGGGTACGGTAAGACAGTGAGCCACATGGGGCCCAACGGATCATAATTTATACGTTCGAGAGTTCCATTCTCGTTTAATTGAAAAAGTTTGCGGTATCTATTCTCCCCTACATAACCACCTTCGATGTCTTTTTGTAATGAAATAATAATTTTAAGTAATTTAGGATCATCTGTTTGAATATTGAAAAGTGACATGGGATTTTCGAGAATCCAGTATCTAGCCGGTGAAAAATCCGTAGCACGAAGTGAACAGAGTCTTGCGGTTGATTCAATTTCAGGTTCAGCGTCGGAAGGATCGGGTAAGTCACGCGGAGGACGACTGAGACTATCAGCCATCTCGTTGTTCTTCCCTTTCACATGAAAAATTTTGATTTGATAAGAACTTAATTTAAGGCTCCAGCGAATCAGGCGGGAATTAACTTCAGAGGTCTTTAGGATGGAGGTCAACGCAGAATGGTCTGTGTAGACGTTGATAGGACGACCTATGACTAAGCTATGTTGCTTTTCAAGGCCGTGAATGATAGCGTAGCACTCCTTTTCTGGAGTAGACCACTTGAGCTGCGGACCGGTGAGAAGATGAGAGTTAAAGGCTAAAGGCCTACGAACCCCATTGATTTTCTGAATGAGGCACGAGCCTACGCAGTATTCAGATGCATCCGACCATAATTCCATTTCACCTTCTTCGGCTGGATAGGCCAATAACGGAGCATCGATGATCAACTTTTTAAGAGAGTCGATTGCGTTACGACAGGACGCGTCAAAATTAAACGGAGCATTTTTCATAAGTAATTTGAAGAGTGGTCTGGCCACGTGTGAATACCCATTGATCATGCGACGGAAGAAATTGGAAATTCCAATAAACCGCCTGATCTCCGTGGTGTTCTTCGGATACGGATAATCCACAATGGCTTTGACACGTTCTTTATCGATGCCTATCCCATCGGCGCTAATGCGATGTCCGAGAAAAATAATTGAAGGATAAGCAAAGAAACATTTTGTGGGCTTTAATTTAATATTAGCTCTGAGACAAATGTGAAGAACTAACTCTAGCCTCACGAGCACCTGAGCAAAATCTTTGCCCCCGAAGCTCGTGTCGTCGACATAAGAGGCTAGAAAGTCACAGAGAAGGACATACCAGATTTTATTCATAATCTGTTGAAATAGAGTACCAGAATTTAGAAAACCATACGGCATAGTTAGAGGACGAAAGACACCTAAGTGATTGATGTAAGCGAGAAAGTTACGGCAACTTTCGTGAAGACCTATCTGTTGATATGAGTTAGCCATATCGACGTTACAGAAGAGGGTACAACCCTCGAATTTTGCAAATAAAGAATGAGTATTTGGAACAGGAGCTGCAATGGGTTTTACCCTTTTATTGACATCTCGAAAATCGACTACGGGGCGCCAATCTGTAGTGCCCTTGCGGACAACTAACATACGGGAGACCCATGAGCTTTGACATGGTTCAATGCTTTTTCTTGCGATCCCTGCCTCAGTTTCGCGGGTAACCACGTCTTGAAATTTCTTGGACATGACTGTGGCTTGGTGGATCATTGGGGAATCGTCCAACATCTCGATCATAACCTCGAGAGTGGCACCTGTAATTGGATCCCTAACAGTGGCATGGAAATCTTCTGGTTTCCACCCGAAAACGGAGTAGTATTTACTTAGCAATTCACGAAGTTGAAGTTTCTGTGAAGGTTCTAATTTTTCATATATATTAAATTGTGCAAACTCCTCGTCGGAGAGAGGCTGGCTCCCTTCAACGACCGGAGGAGGTGGTATTATTGTACGTGAAGAAGGATACTGTTGAAATTCGGTACTGAGTCTAATAGACCGGAGATGATTGTTGTCCTGAGGAATTATTCGATATGTAGTAAGAGTATCCTGAGCGGGCAAAATGAAATCATCATTGTCTGAATTTGCTAAATGACAGACGCCTTGGCCATCCTCGATACTGAGGCATGATTCCATGACGTTGAGTCCAAATTTTTGAAAAAGAGAATTATTCGGTTCTAAGATAATATCCCCAGTAAACGACCTATCTTCTACATATACATTTACTGGGTTGGGACGATCATGTTCTATAAAGGTGGGTACGACGGTACAAAGTCTAAGTTTGAAATGAGGTAATAATTTTTCTGCTCGAGAGGACATAGTAGAAGTTGAAAAGCTTTGAACGTCCTCATCGAGAGTATCATCGGATTCATAACAAGGACGAATAGTCTGGGTGACTGAGGAGTCATCCGACATATCCATGTCCCCTGGAATAATTTCTGATTGAATGTTAAGACCATAAAAAGGGTCATCTAATAATGGGTTAAAGGCATAAATTACATCTGAATTAATATTGGACTCAGGATCAATACTATCAGTTCGAGTTAATTCCTCAGAGACTTTCTTTTTCTTATTCTTTTGAGTTATGGGTTGAGAATGTAATCTTTTTAAGTTTTGTTTTGAAGATGAAGTGTCAGCGTCATGTGGATTAGAGAGGAATTCGACAGTGCCTTCATAGCACATGACCCGGGCTCGATAAGCTTTAAGAAGATCCATCCCAAAGACCAAGTTATCGCGGGCTTTGTCGAGTACGAAGAAACCCCATTTAATCCATTGCTGGAATTCTTCGATGTACAAGATTACGTAGACGTACTTAGTAATGACATGTTTATTTCCGTCGTTAAGAGATAACATAGCCTGAATAGGTGAGCAAGGTTTAACCTTGTGTTGAAGCTCTAAATTAATAATAGTAGCTGGACTAATGGTACTGATTGTAGCTCCTGTATCGGTAAGAACTTTGATATAGGTGTCGGATCCATATTTATTTTTAGCTCGAAATTCGCGGCGAATCTCCATATTAGGTTGAGATATAGTGCGCGCGAATTGAGTAGATCCCTCTGCGGGGATACTAAATGGATGTTCCAAGAGTTTCATAATTTTGTATTTGGGGATGCCATTGCAGGCTGCTACCCTAGAATGAAAATCCGAATCTGTATCAGAATCAGACTCAGAGTCTGGTTTTGAGTTCTTACACTTAGGAGAATTTGGCATTGACGAATACGGAGATATTTGTATGCTTTGAGCTGTAGCTGGAAATAGAAATGTAGTTTCTGATGTGTCTACGAATGGAATTAATTCTGGTTTAACTATTATGGTGGTATCAATATCAGTTGATTCAACCGTACATGGATCAATTGTTAGTACTTCAGTTAGGGGCTCAGGTGTATCTACACCCCCCCCTTTGGGTTTAAAGGATCCTGTGTATTAGGATTCCTGGTAGATGAGAAAGCAAATGATGTTCCTTGTGGAGGAGGAACTTGCTCAACTGAAGAGATGCTCGGCCCATTTTGAGTGGTTAAGCCTCTTAGAACTTGAGGCGCCGATTGCATTAATTGAGGTGTAGGCTGCTGATAAGGATGTGGAAGAGACGGATGAAATTGCTGTTGAGGCATAAATGGAAGTGATTGAGTAGAATATGGTAGCTGTAATGGAGCATATTGAGGTTGTGGTTGTGTACCTAATTGTGTATGTATATGTTGGATTGTTTGATTTAAATTTTGCAATGCTTGGGCATAGGCTTGCTCTTCGGCTGGCGCTATGTTCCGAGTTGCAGTGTTATTTTGAGTCGAATTATTATTGCTTTGAGTTTGAGGTCGATTATTACTATGGGTTTGTTGGGAAGATCGCGCGTCCTTCGGCTTAGGCGGAGGGAACGGGATCCCCTGATCTTTTAAGAGAATTTGACACCTTCGAGTATTGTGCCATTCACTATTACATTTAAGACAGTTAAAACGACCTTTATCGTTTTTGGTCTGATTTTTCTGAGCTTGAGCAAAAGAAGAAGTGTCAGCACATCTATATTCCAGACCGTCCCATGCCACATAATAATCCCGGTTAATGAGGTCGCTCGGCTTTTTCTGATAAGGATGAATAGAATTTGAAACGGTGCTCGGAGTTGCTTCGAGACCTTTTAAATAAACTTTAGGTTGTCCGTGCGGAGCCCCACCAGGAGGATTATTTGGAGCACGGTGCGACTGGCTGCGCTGAGCTATGTTAATGTGTCGCTGAAGGATGAGTCTGAGAGAATTGATGTCGGTCTCATTCTCAACCTTAGATTTGTAATGATCCGGCAGACCGTCAATGATCTGCAGGATTTTCTTTTCAGGATCCATTCGAGGATCAATGAGATCAAGACAAGCGGAGCGAGCGGCGATGTAGTCGCTTGCGTTTTGCTTGTTATTGTAAGCAGTGGCGTTTAAATTCATTTCGGCCCGTCCGGAGACGTATGACCTATCGAATTTGCGCTTAAGATCTGCAATTAAATCGTTCCAAGCTTGAGCACATGCGCGGTAATCAGTAAAATCTAATCCGGTCATGTACAAGTGTTTATTGTGATTCCACCATTGTAAAGCTTGCCCAGTGAAAATTTTGTCAAGAGTGGTCAGGACTACGGAGGGGTGAAGGTCAAGAAGATGAATGTATGAGCTGAAGTCAGTAGCCCACTCTTCTGCCTCCTTTTCACCTCCGTATTTGGGCATCTTTTCGGCGCATTTGGATTGATGATAGACATTATAACCCTGGGAGCTCATGCCTTTTTGTAGCTTCTTCATAATAGGATCTACGATGCCGGCAATCATAGCTACCTCACGGCGAGTAGGAAGAAAAAGTTCTTCATCGGCACTGAAATCCTCCTCCTCCTCCCTGTCTGGAGGACGGAAGGGATTAGTAGGTTCGGGACGACTCGGAGTCGTCTGTGCCTGAGCATGTTGTGGAGCAGTGCGAGACTGCGAACGATGGCGATGAGCCGAAGCAGTGCGAGCTGGAGAATTAGGAGCTCGAGGTGGAGGAGCTTCTATTTGAAGTAATCTAGAACTGCGTGATGGATGAGCAACAGAGGCTTGAACCTGTGGTTGCTGATTTGGATTTGAAAGAGGAAAAGTTGGGTAGGTGGATGTCGGGCCCGAAGGCAATTGAGTTGGAGGAGCCATATGTGGCTGATGAGAAAAAGTGTATTGAGGTTGCTGGGTTTGAGGATAACTGGGATAATAATTTGTTGGAATTGGTTGGTGAATTTGAGGATAGGTTGGATATATGGGTGTATGAGAAGTCGGATAAAAAGTTTGAGGAGCAAATGCATGAGAGGTCGGAGGATACCCGGTATGCGGTGGTGGTGGTACTTGAGGGTACTCCCACGCATGCGGAGGCTGAATTGGAGCCTGTACCGGTTGAGTAGTAGGTGGAGGATTGGGCGGAGCAGTTCGAGATCTATTACTTTGTGTTGTAGGATCGATAGCTGTATATTGTGCAGCTTGAGGACGAGTGCCAGGCGCAGTGACTGGTCTTTGTGTACGAGGCTGTTGAGTAAATCTTGGTTGAGAAACCAACGGAGGATTTTGAACTTCAGCTGTAGAAGGCATTTGAAGACTTCTGAAAGCTGAATTTAGATTAGCCTGATTTGTCTGAGGACGGCTAGGCGTCGATGGTTGTGATACAGCACGAGGGCCTGAAATAGTATGAGATTGACCTGGGTCTGAATGGTAATGACCAGTAGGTGGAGGCGAAGTCCTAACGAATTCTACAGACGGGTTGGTCCGTCCTACCTCTTCCGGCTGGAATTCTACAGAAGTTGTACCACGACGGAAAGGATTACGTTCAGACCCGTTCTCAACGGAAGTCAAGTAATCATTAACTGTGTTCTCCAGAGTAGACCCAGTGTCAATAGCAATTTGAATGATCTCTAAATAGAATCTCTCATCTAATGCTTCAATGAGGGTTGGAATTTGATCTGACGGAACATTTTCGGCAGAAAATCTTTCTGCAAGATAAGTATTTATGACTCGCTTATCAGCGGCGATGTTAACATAAGTCAATGACTGAGCAGTATTATGAGAACGATTACCAGAGAGTACAGTAGTCACAGATTGAGGAGTGGTGTGAGCTGTATTCTGAGGCAATGTTTCAGAAGAAGCCATGTAGTTACCAGAAGCGGGACCAATGGCTTCGAAAATTCCGGTCTCTGAAGATTGACCTTCTTTATAACCAAAGGATTTTGAAGCACAGACGCCATCAGGCCATCTGTCTGGGAAGAAACCAATAGTTTCCCCTGCTTGAACAACTCGGTATGCCGGACGAGAACACGACCGAATTGTGTCTTTTTCAACGACATAACCGACTTTGTGAGTATTTTCTTTGTAAACGATTTTGGGTGCGTCCCCGATGGGAAGGGTACGCTTGCGATACGCAATGAAACCCGTTGTAGAAGCTTGATCGAATTGAACGAGAAAACTTTTGATTCTATGACGAGAGACACTCGCATTACCTTCGCTCTCGGATTGTTGAGTAGACTCGCTATCGGTAGCCCAGGAGGAAGCTGATTGGTCTCGATTTCCCCGACGGGAAAAATCAATCCCTCTCCTTGATCTCCCTCCCCGTACGGACCTATTAGTGCTACGAGAACTTGGGCGAGAACGAGAATCATCTCGATTGAGATCATTTTCCGGAATTTGGGAAGAAGTTGAAGCTACGACTTCCTCCAATAAATTCTGATGAGGAGTACCCGGTTCCCCACGATTAGGGTTAGGAAAGACGGTACGATTTAAATCGTGCTGGCTCCCTAAGAAACCGGTGGCTTGTGAGTTATTAAGATCTTGTGAGGAAATCTCCTCCCCTCCGGCTGCAGCCATAGTTGAGGGAAGAGGAAGACTTCGAATAATTTTAATTTTGAGACTTTAATTGAGAAGAGCTTTTGAAAATTTTATTATGACTCTGACTAATGCTTTGAGATGGTTGTCGAACTTAATAAATCTCAGCGGACGCTCAAGGTATATTTCTATGACCTAGGTATGAATAGAGGATCGTAGCGAACGCTTCAGATCTCTATGAATGTTATGACCTAACTGTGAATTCACTTCCGTAGCAACGCTTCAGGAATGAATTGAATTATGAATTCATTTGACCTACTAATTGATACTTGAGAAAACTATTTGACCTTCCTGAAATTTTCTGAATTTATGGAGTGGGTTTGACCTACTTAAATTAGGGAGGAATGACCTTAAACTTAATTATGGGGTACGAAGAGAAGGCTCTGTCTGTTGGCGTCGGATTACTGTGAAGGATCCGTTCACCTCAGGCAGTTGACTTCTTGATTGGTGAAAGTCGGTGAAAGGAAAGTGAAGATTTCCTATGAAAATCCGCTTTTCTTTCTTGAGAACGAGTGATTACTTATTGAAATTTTGAGAACACTCGATGGCTAATGTGAGGCACGGCGACGGGTTGAGTAACCGCAACTGTCACCTGTTCTCAAGTTAGGAAAGTGGGATTAGTGGAAGATCTTACTTTGCTTTTATGAAATTTTTGATTTAATAAAATTTTATGAAATTTGCAATATTATGTAATTGGTATGAAATTTCTTTCAAGAAGTGCAAATACCTTGAATCGCGTTGGAGGATTGCTGGGCTTATGAGGTCGGTGCGAAGCTCTTTCCCCTAATACCAGAATCCCAGGTGAGCCAACGATCGATTCAAAGTTTGAAGTTCCACTTCCGGAAAGAATTGATTGGTGAGATCGAATAATGAGATGTAGATGATGAGGAGCATGAAGAGATGTTCCTTGTCTACTATTTTATTTCCTCCGGAAATGAACCAGAGAAGAGCGTCCTTAACGAATAAATGATACTGCTCCCGAGGAATAATAGGAGGCATTTACTTAAAAAAAATGAAAACTAGACACGGATACCAATTAATTCAACTGTATATTTATATGTATGATTTTGATTTTATTTCCTAACCTCAGCGGGAGCGAAAAACTGTTGGTTTCCCTTGCTCCGAAACTATGAATTATCTTAACTTAATATGAATTTCGCAAAAGAAAATTAGTTTCGATTTGAAATGAATTTGAAATTTTAAACACAAGAAAATTGTTACTTGAATTTTTGGAGTTAGAAATGGAATTTTAATTTTAAATTTTAACTTAACTATGGTTTTCAGCGATCAACACTCAAGGCAAGCGAGTGTGTTGAAAGCCAATTATTTTCCCCGCAAAGTTCACTATCCTGAACTGTTAACTCTTAACTACATGAATTTATTATAATCTGATTATTTCAGCACTTGCTCCGCCCGGTCAAACGATTCGTTTCCCCGGACTGATAACCCTACTGAATCTAACACTTAATTTTTTTCTAATTTCCCCAATTATTAATTGAGTTAATCCCTCTCCGCGACCATCCGAAAATTAAAATACGTGTTTATAAATTCCTTGCGGAAATGAATGAGAGTGACGATGAGAAAGATGAAAAATAAAACAATGATGTCGGTGGTCGAGAAGGAGAGTAGGAATAACATTAGTAATTGTGGCTAATTGAAGTTAGAAAATCTAAAATTATTTTATTTATAACCTGTACTTATATGAGGAGTAAGCATTGCCAATATACCTATGTAATATCCTAATATGAAAGCCAAAATCAAAAATTCCAACTTTCACTGATTTTCTGGGAGGGGCACAATTTGGGAAAATTTTTTGAAAATTTAAACTGTAAGAAACTTGTCAGTTGTTACCACTTACGATTATTAATTATTTGAACTGAAGGAATAGCAGGTCAGGTCAACGATGGACAAGATACTAAGATTTCCCAAAGTAACGGCTGAAGTTACAAGTAAGTCACAAGTTGGTAAGTGGAGTTCAGCACTAAAGTTCAGCACTGTACACTTACACGGTATAGCAACTGTTACTGTGAAGAAAACTGAGCACACGGCCACGGTATGGCTGAATGTTTAGTGCACTACGCGAAAGTATGTACTTCACTGTACGTGAGTGGGAACTGGTACACGAAAATATGTACCTTTAATGTACTTGAACGATGACAAAGGAATTTTCCTTTTATATGGTGGTAAATGGAAGACGAGGAAAATTGAAATTTTCCTCCTTCCCGGATGAATTTTCGAACCCGGATTTCTCTTCAAACAATGAAGAGAGTGTATCGGTAAGTGTTTTATGAACTTTTCAGGTCACTGGATAATGTTTAGCTCTGAAAACTTTGAGTTGCCACTAACGGCCAACTATGACCTATGCCTTAGCAAGGCAAGGGAGAAATTGGAAAAACTAAAGTTCGTTTTCCGAGGATTGCCGAAGAAAATAGGGACTTTACACTTACTTATTCGGAAAGAGGATGGTCGTATTGACCAGAATTTAACTTTGAACACTTTCAAAATTCCGAATTTCACTGGAAATTTTGGATGAAAATCTGAAAACTCGAAGAGCGAAAAGCTTGCTTGTTAGCAGGAAGCACGAACACACCAAATGGCGTGTCGTGGCTTCGGAGATGAAAACCAAACGTATTTGTACATTGTGGGGTGCGAAACGCCCACTAAACGTGTTTTTGGTGCTGGGCCGTACAGTGATGCGGAGTCGTCCAACCAAATGTATGCGAGATAGTGCAAACATCGGCGTGACGGGTGTGGCCATCCCAAACGCCACATCTTATCGTTACGGACCCTATATGAGAGATGCTTATGCATCGGTGCATGTGAGCGTGCTCACGTGTGCGAGATTTAAGTTGTGCGACCAACGGGCGGGTAGCGGAAGGATGTCGCACTCCCTCCACCACCACTGAAAATTTTTCGAGTACAGGCGTGATGCCTGCTAATTAATTTTAGTATGTACCTAGTATGTTTATGATGTAAGGGTAACCTTACTAATGAAATGTATGATTAATTCTATTAAGAGTCAACGAAAATTAAATTTTAAGTTTTCCACCACTGCGGATGGACATTCCGGGTTTTTCCGAAAATTCGGGGAGGAGGGGGCAGGGTTGTATCCCTACCCCGCACCTTGTGAAACGAGGGTCAGAACCGGTGTCCTGTGACCTTGGTTCAACCCCCGAGTTTGCACTCTCCTACCCCAAAAGTTCTGAAATTAAATTTTTATTAAAACTAATAATTATGAAATAAATAAATTATATTTTTATGATTCTCGAGCTTAACCTATGCATTCATACCTTATTTACATATTTACATGATGGATGCAGATGGTAGAGTTAGATTTGGGGGCGACCACCAAGTTACTTTAGAGGGGTAACTACTCCCATGGGGAATGGCAGGAAATAATAGTGCTCGAAGAGCCAATGCCTACCTATGTCTTCTAAACTAAAAGATTACTAATTTGCAATGTTTACTTTTGAGTCATGAATTTAGATTATATATTTTTGCATGAATTAGATTAAGATGATTATTAGAAATAGAATTAGTTTTAAGATTTACTTTCAGCGGATGAGTGGCTCAGAGGTAAGACCGGTTGAAGGGCAACCACCCCATGGTCCCCACCCCACGAGCTCAAGAGGACTGGGCAGAAAGGAGATATGATAGTTTGCATTGGGAGTTTCCAGTCACAAATGCATTCCATCTCCCTCCCCCTCTTCGGCCCAGCTTGTCCTCTCCATCCTCAATTTTGAATAAACATTTGAAATATGGAAATTTTATTTTATTTAAAGTGCCTAATTATATAAAGAGTGAAATACTATTTTGAACTAGTGAAGTGGTAAGGAGGGTTGATAGCGACGGGGTCTCAGTTGTCCAACTGTATTTCTATTAGACTGAGACTGGGGAGATGGTCACGGTAACCACTGACATCAGTTTGCCATTGATGTGGTCAGGGCCCGCTTCCATCCCGATTCCCGATGCTGTCATCTCCTCCTTTTGCCTAATTAGAATTTTGAATTTAAATATTACATGATAAACTGAATTTGTGTAACGGAATTAATTTAAGTTTACTTTTTACTAAGTGAAGTGCGAATTGTTAAGCCAATAATAAATAAGTGGGGCTATGGCTCGGGGAGGGAAGATTCTCTTTACCAAAAGGACAGAATGACCAAGACGGTGGTGGAGCAACCAAGGAATTTGAGCAACATAATAAGCAACTCCACCACCGAGGTCAGAGAATCGCCTCCCCACGAGCCCTTATATTTTGGATTTTGTTTTGCTGAAATTTTTATGGATTAATTCTAATAATTATCATATTATGCAAAGAGTGATGAGGGAGTTCATAACGAACCCCGATGACTATCATAGTTTCTACTAAAGTGCACGGAATACGGACCGGCCAAGTACATAAACCACTTACTTAATTAGTATGAAAATCGTACATCATAGAATTACATAATAATTATGCTTGTTTTGTGATTGTTATGAGAATCGAATGAGTTTGCCCATGGATTAATTTGGACTACATCGGAGATCAGTTAAAGTTATAATTTTACGGATAAATATTTATTTAAGATTAATAGGAAAATGATACTGACTGAAAATGGAAACGGAAAAGGAAATTGAATTGACATTGGAAAAAGGAAAAATGATACTGAAAATGATATGAAAGTTTTCCTCTGCCAGAAGGGCAGGGACTACAAGCCTTACTTTACTTTTAAATTATTATTTTGATTTTGTTTTGTTTCATGTTTTTGGTTTCGTCCACACAAATTTACAATCAATATTAATTTTACAATGACCTTACGGATACCGTGGATACGGATTACAAGCCAATTTGGATCCGAAGGTGAGTTCCAGGTGAGTACAATTTTGATCACAAATATTACAGATATTCTTTTACAATTTCGAATTTGATTTCCCGAAGACCTCAAATTATTATTACTTTTGATTCAATTAAAACAAATATTAAATATGGGAAGCACCACGATGGAGATAAAGAACATTATAAAACAAATAATTAATATGAACTCAAAACGGAAATAATTCTTTTTAATCTTTTTAGGTTTCGTGCACCAACAAGATTCGCAGAGGATCACTTCACTACCTTGATCCCCCCGCAAATTCCGAATTCTTTTGGGTGTCTCCATCGCAATCTTTCCCAGGAAAATATTATGAGATTTACGGAGAAGAAAATTTATTATATGTTAGCGTGGAGAGTAGGAATGAATGACTGATGAGTGCAGTGCTCCTTCCTCTGCTTGCTGAGAGATGCGTGGCGTGGCTTGGCAATGGAATGTGTAGCGTTACATGTAGCGAATACGTTCTGTTGATGGTTCCGCACGTTGCTCCCAGTTGAGATAGAAGGATGCGCTGAGTTGAATGACTTAGAACTATCCTGTCTGATCCTGTCTCCTTCTTCTGGCTGAAGATGGCTTTGTCCACTCTCCAGCTATTGGAAGAATTAAGGATGAAGGCGCAGTGGCATTTTCATTCCCCTTTCATAGCAGTCGAAAGGAGTCTATCTATTGCCTATATATACTATATATATGCAGACTGCTCCCATAATATATGTATATCGTGTAATGTATTTTGTTTTTGGCTCTTGTACGTTGTTGCTTTCCCTGTCTCAAATCTTGGGGGACCTTCACCTTATTCAACAACTTATAGTTTCAAGACTCAATAGTGTCTCCGCGTGCATCCTGCGTACATCTTACGTATAGCCCAGCGCATAGAGCCCTCAAAGAGCCTCCGAGAAACTAAGCGGCCGTCGAATTCG
The DNA here is from genome assembly GCA_949802685.1 of Dicyrtomina minuta. Taxonomy (NCBI): domain Eukaryota; kingdom Metazoa; phylum Arthropoda; class Collembola; order Symphypleona; family Dicyrtomidae; genus Dicyrtomina; species Dicyrtomina minuta. The sequence continues at coordinate 65,546,137 of OX461812.1, forward strand.
AATTTACTCCTCACAAAATAAACAAAAATCGACTCTGTTTCTATTTATTTGGACAAATCCCGGGGACGGAATCCCAATTTTGAAAGGACATGGAGCCCAGAGCGCCCATTCTAATACTCCACCTAGTCAAACTGAGACTACTGATATTGAGTGGGAGAACCTCTTAAATCAAATCGTGGTATGGGAACAATCATCGTAGCAGCAGACACTGTACAGTGCAGTATCCCCTGCGGCTCTTAAATCATTCAACATCCAACCACGTTCAAAGGCCCAAAATGCATATGCTTACAGTACATATAATAGCTTCGCATGCATATTTCTGTTCTGATTCTCTTACCAGTTTGAATGAAATTTGATTGTCTTGCCCAGAGTGAATTTAGAAATTGCAATGCTGAATTTATTTCTTTTTTGGTTTAGAAAAACACGTTTTTTTAAACAGCTCAGTCCAATGTTCATATGTAGAAAACTATAGAATTATTCTGTTGTGGCTCTTGGTCTACTGGGTGTTCAATGAAGATTCAGATTGGAGATTAAAATATTCGCAGGGTTAGAGATTAAAGTCCATTTAAACAAAATTGTGTGAAGGTGTGAGGCTGTGAGGGCTCAGAATGTTCTGTATAAAGTTTGCATATAGTGTATAGACTGCACTGTAGAAAGGTAAGACGCTCAAGTCTATCACAGATGTGGGCGAGATGGAATATCGAATAAAATTATAAAATTGAACCAGGGGATGAAATGAAATTGTAATTCACTTTAAACTATTCACAAATGGCAATTTCCTCGCTTAATCGTGATCTGTTCAATTTTGTTTTGGACTTGAACTGCTACTGCTGGTACTGGCGCTGGTGTGACTGGTGGTCAAATGATTTAAAAGGCGTCTACTCTGCTTAATTTGATCTGCCTCACAACGTGTATCCCCTTCAACAGCAGCAACTTTAAAATTCCAAACATCCCCCATCCTACAAAATGACATAAAAAAGGGAAAGTTTTAGTCTAGAAGAAGGAGCGTTCTTGAGGCTGGAATTCTGGACATGAAACAGATGACAAGTCACACTAAACCTGAAAAATCCAAGTTCCAAATATCCACGTGCAAAAAGCTTTTAAATATATTTCTATACCCACAAGAATGTAGAAAGGGGAAAAGTGAAAATAGGTTAAAAGAAGGAGACACACACACACACACAAAATGACTGAAAATAAAAATGCAGTTTGGGAATGAGAGCGTAAGGGAAGAATAATGGTCATGGTATGATTCCATGGTGTTTTATCGCGGGCCTGGATCTGGCTCTGGGTCTGTGTGATGACAAAAATGTACACACTCGAACTTGGTCTGTTTGGATTTGGATACAAAAAAATAAAACTAAAATTTAACAATTCTGTGTGTGTGTGTGTGTCTGTCTGTGTCCTATTTATTTTCCCCCGCTTTCTTTTCCATTTCTATCCTACACACACACACACACACACACCACTTTTACTTACTTGGGCTGGGAAGTGGATTTTCTTTGTGTCAGCAAGAGCATTCAAGGACCAATGAAGAAAATAATAAATGATTTCCTTTATTCTTCGACTTGACTGCCCTTCGTTTTCCTTTTCCTTTTCGCCTTGGTTTTGGTTTGGGTCTGAGTCCTGCTCCTTTCCCAGCAGCAACCAAGTCACCGAGCCGAGGAGACGGAGGAAGGGAGAAAGTAAAAGACACAATCTTTTCTCTGTGTATTTCCAATGTTTCAAATTGTCACATGAGATGACATAGGAAATGTGTCTGATGTGGATTTTTGACCGGGGAAATTACTCTTCAGGTCTTGGGCTAAATTATAGTCGTGACTTCTGGGTCGCTTTCTCTTTGGTGTGGTGATGGTTTTGTGTATTAAATCTACCTCACGGACTTTCTCTTCCACTTTCTTCCTGTTTGGTGTGTGTGTGTCTTGACAGAAAAAGTTTGTTTAGAATTGTGTGATGGACCGCGGTGGGTTTTGATGAGAGAGAGAGAGCAACTTGGCATTGGCTTCTGTTCTGTGGGCAGAGGAAGGAGAGAAAGGGGAAAATAGACGGGAGAAAGGTGCGGACGGTGAAAAGGAGCTTGAGACTTTCACTCACACGGGATTCTGAGGAAGAATAAAAAAAAAACTCGGAAGGAACAAGTTGAATAGAATAGAAGCTTCGGAGAGCAGAAGTGGAACTGGACTCTGCTTTACACAAGCCACGCACATAAAATGCCAAGAGCAACCTCACGGCTCTGTATTATATGACTCACTTCCAGTTCCAGTTCCAGTCCTTTCTCCGCTGTCTTCTTGCCTCCTCGGAGTCGCATAGAGCGTGCGGGTACCTCGCCACGACTTTCCCCTCCCTCTCGTCCACCACCACCACAGCCGCTCGCTTCCCTTTCAGTCAGAACTACCCATATACAGCCATGCATACTATATATCTGTGTATATACGCTCGCCGCTTTCACCTCTCTGCTTCCACAATGGAAGATCCCATAGTCCCATTCACGTTTATCGCTCATCCTTGAGCGCTCCTATCTCGTCATATAAATTTGAGCGTGTGCCTAATATATGTATGGGCCGCTAATAAGTACAGCGTGTCTACTAGACACAAGATTTGTTTATGTTTACTTTCCTTGTTTCCTTCTGCTCATAATACTTGGTGGGGGTAGTACGTGCAGCGTGTCATTGGTTCGCGGGATACAGGGGAAGTTGGTCTGTACTTGCATGAAAGGGGCAAATTAAGTTAGATGTGTGATAGGATTTAATTGCGGAGAAAATAAGGATGAGACGGGGAAGGAAAACAAAGTTTAGAGGGCGGCGGAGCAGGGCCTCTTCTGGTCATATAGACGGGCATATGTAGACAGAGATATGACGGGAATGGAGACAAGACTTGGAGAATATATTGGAGACAGACGGGATGATGAAATGTATGTAGGCAGGCGCAGAGGAGGGCCACATTAGTAACCAGCTCTCTCCTATGTTCTCTTGCACTTCATTCTGTTTTTCCTATGTCCTCGTCGCTCCCATAGGGAAAAATTCTGAGCGTTCCATGAGCTCTTATAAATTGAATGGCACTATGCTATAGGTGTATTATGCACAGTGGAGCATGTAGCTTGTCTTTCTTGTACATACATCAAAGTCAAAAACTTGATTCAGTGAAAGGAGAAAGTATATCTACTTTTACTTTGACCATTTACCGTCGACCCTCAACCGCCTTCCGACTCCGACTCGTCATATAGTGGGGCCTACAGGCATCGCATATATGAAAGGATTATAAAGAGAAAACAAGGTCAGAATTTGGTTGGGCAATAGTTTCCCTTCCATTACTTCCTATTCTTGACAAAGAAACGCTCTGAATTGCCACTTTAGGTGACCATATTTGACACAACTGGACTCATCTGGACCCCTTTCTATGGGCTATAAACTATGTAGAAGGTAGACTCATGTAGAATTTAATCACAGCTTAATCATCCAAACGTAAAGGTACGGTCCTACCGTCCATCGTCAGAATGCATTTTGTTCGAATTTATAACGTACAAAAAATAGATCCTTTGTCTTTCGACCGTTTGTACTCATGTAGTTTGCCCGAAACCATTTTGTACGATTGGTTTTTGCCGGAATATTTTTTGTACGAAAGGGATTTTTGTCCGAATGATTTTTTGGACAAAATTTTTCCTACAAAAAAAAACCATTTGGACAAAACGCATTCGTGCAATGAACTTTCGTTCAGTTCAGACTATGCATTCGGACAAAAGCGCATGGACTCGGGACCGTAACCGTCAGGTGTGGTAGGTATACACAGGCTCAAAGTTTGCCTACCTGGCATTTTAAACATTTCGCAAACAATGCGCGTGTACTTTTGCGTATAGAGACAGTGACTTACTCCGTCCGTGTACGTTTCTATGCAATTACACAATGCCTCTTATTGTCAGATTATATCCCACCAGTACCAGTCGCCCTAATGCATGCTATGCTTGAGTACGAAAGCATAACGACGATGACGATGCCTACATGTGGGTGTGTGACATGAAGTTTGCTCTTTGGTTAACAGGGATTCCAATACATTATCTATTTATACACATAAGTTCTTGTGGAGTAATTGTGAGAGGGTGGAAATTGGGTGGTGAGAGGAGTGAGGAGTGAAAGGATTTCTTACAAATGCGAATATTTTCCGAATAGTTTTCTTTGGATACATTTTCCATTAGTATATTATTATGATTATTATGATGACTATTATCCCCTGGGTAGAGTCTTCTCAGTATTCTGTGGACTCTCAACTCCGCTCCGTAGTAGAGACGTGTAGGGAGAGAAAACACATTTACGTAATGCTCAAGCTTCGCTGTTTTGAACACGCAATTTATGTTTTCTCCGAGCAACTTTTCACGGAGCTGAGCTCTCAACTCTGCTCACTCTTCTATAGTCCCACTTTCAACCTACTACTTATTCTCACACTCCGTCTATATGTACCTACCTACATGCTCAGGCTGATAGGGGCACTTTGTACATGAGCCATGAGCGGAGTGAGAGAGTCAAGTGAGCCGCGGTTTATCTACATATTCTTCCATTATTTTTCTTGTCTACGTCTCCCGGTTTCTGCCCATTACCGAGCCAAAGTTTACCCACATTCAAGGAATTAAGTAGCATGACTTGAACTCTCGAGTCGCGCGGAGTTGGGGTCGGAGTTGGAGTCGGAGTCGCTCCTGTGTTCCAGCATGTGGCGTAACGAGAGCGACCGCCTTATAATAAACTTATGCAAGTATATAGATATAGCCATTGACAGGGACCCAGGGCCGGATAATGCGGCCAGGACAGGCAGCCCCCGCGGCTTAAGTTTTTGCAAAACATGTAAATTCAACATTTTTTACTTTTCAAAAACATGCAAAATCAAACATTTTGTACAGTTCAAAAACATGGAAATAAAAAAATTTTCCCCTTTTCTCAAAACATGTAAATAGAATATTTTGGACTTTTCTGAATCAAGTAAATAGAACATTTTGCACTTTTCTAAAACATGTAAATACAACATTTTGCTTGACCAAAGAAAACCATCAATAAAATCCGATCAAAATGGTGGTTTTTGCACGGAAACAAATTGATGCCTATAAAACCAATTCCTTCGTCCGGCCCTGCAGGGAGCGTATATAGGATAGGATACTATTCTGAATTGTAATGCTCGCAGCCAGGAGGCTGAAGTTGACGACTACGACCGTCGACCTCACGCTGAAAGTATCCTACAGACACACTCGCGATTATATGGAATCTTGTTAAACTTAATAATACGTATTATTACTCCCTCCCTCCCTCCCCAGAAACTGGGACCAGGACCAGAACTCACGATCAGAACCAGAACCAGAAATGCAATAACATGTTGCACATTGTCATTTCGCCCTGAACGCTTCCCGTTTCCCGTGCCACGGAGTCAGAGTCTCACAACTATCATCCAGAGAAGACACACTTGTCCCATAAAATCCCCGACTGCCCCCATCCCATCTTCAGCCTGCCACGAGACATGAGGGTTGTCACAATATATCCTGAACCGAAACTCTCCAGCCCACACTTGACTACTCCACTACTTCAATCTTCCAACTCTAATGTTGACTGTGCAGGATGAGGCCTCTTGCCCGCACACTCATAAATTCCTCACGGATCCAACTATATTACGTCCCGCATCCATATAATTATTTCCCTCCAGACTTTCTCTCTCTCTTTCTATCTCTCTCACACAACCTGTCCCGGCGAATAATAAAATTCTCAAGTATCTCCAGCTTCCGGATACTGCTCCACGTTATTTATATTAGCCCGTCAGCCAGGGAGAAATACGAGAAGTGGGAGGAGCAGTATAATAGTGCGCCATGTGCATTTTAATATCAAATGTATAGTCAATGGCTGGAGAGTAAAAGTCACACCTAAACTTCCGCATTCGAGAAATTATTATGTAAAAGAGGAAATAAGACACTGCGGGAGAAAGAGAGAGATGAAATAGGGAGCTGGCTTTCAATTTTATACCACTGCCATAAGTTGATTAAATGTGGATAGTGAATTACCTTCGTTATGAATACGTTTAGACCATCAACTAAAACTTACCCACTTGTATCGATTTGGAAGGTCAATGTCAACACATTTTCAACTTGAATAAGAAACCTTGCTAGTTTTTTATTTGCTTAGTGTATCCTTCTCTTTCCAGTTTCCACTTCATAAGAATCCCATTGAATCAAAATGTCAATAAAAAGAATTTCGCGGTATAGAACTGGAGAATACATTACTAAGAATATGATGAGAATTTCTACAACTATACAGAGTAAGGATAGTCGACGTTTGATGTTTATTTTGTCATATTTGTTTGTACAGTTGAATTAATTCCATTTGCTTATAGTTTAGTTTTGATTTAAATAGTTGTACTCAGGGCCGGAGCCGGATAATGCGCGAGTGCAGGCAGCCCCCGCTGCTTGAATTTTCTCAAAACATTTAAATGGAACATTTGGCACTTTTTAAAATTATGTAAAAAGAATATTGAGACTTTTCAAAAACATCCAAATAAATTTTTTTTGTACATTTCAAAAACATGGAAATAAAACATTTTTCACTTTTCTCAAAACATGTAAATAGAACATTGAGCACTTTTCTGAATCAAGTAAAAAGAACATTTTTCAATTTTCTAAAACATGTAAATACAACATTTTGCTTTACCAAACAAGACCATCAATAAAATCTAAATGGTGGTTTTTGCATGGAAACAAATTGCTGCCTAAAAGCAATTCCTTCGTCCGGTCCTGGTCGTATACTCGTACTGCAGAAAGAGGTCAGTCGCAGTCGGATTTGCCTTGAAGTTGATGACTTTATTATTGCGTAGGATCGAAATTTCAAAATCGTAACTATCAACTATACGGAGAAAAAATAGAGTATAATTATACATAGCATTTTTTCTACATATATGAAAATATGAATTCAACTTTTTGACTTTGACTTTTTTTTCTTATAACTTAATAGATTTTTTGGATTGCGCGGACTCGGGAAAGAAATGGATATATAGGCATATAGCGGACTCTATATAATTATATACGAGGCAGTCCATTCACTTATATTTTATGAGGGATCAACTCTCAAGTTACTGTGTGGCGTGTGGCGTGTGTGGAAATAGAAACTTCTCAATTCTCTCTTCTATTCTTATACATGGCGAACTCTCGACTCTCGGCTGGATATATTTTTCAATGAGGCAGAAAAAAATGGTTGAGAGCGGAAAAGGAATCTACAGACGTCCTCCTCATCTCTCGAGAAATATTGAACATTTCAATTTCCAAAAATGTTGTCCATTTCATTGTGCTCTATGACAAACTTATTATATTTGTGCATTAAAGTGAACAAAGTAATCTTTAGCGAGTCGGCATTGGAATTTTTTACGGATTCCGAGGACTTCAAAATCTTTCTAGTTACCAACCATGGGCCGGGAGAGAGAGAGAGAGCGGGAAAGTAGGGCAAAATTTGAAATTCAAAACTTTAAGGGCTCGCCACAGATTACAGATACAGACAGATACATACTTTATTGTCAATTATAAGAGAATGACGCTCTACTCACACTGCTCTCTGTCAGACTAAATCAACGGACTACTACTACACAGTAATATGATGTAGCATTTCTTTTCCTGGAAGGAATGGGAATGGGAATATCGGCAAGTGAAATGATACGTGAATATTACACGAGTATAGCCTGGCCTTCCAATACACTAGAGTTGCTATAATATCGAATAACGAATAACTGCCAAAAATAGTGCCAAGTGCAATGGCAATGGCATAGTATCCTCACACCGCAGTCCACAGCTAAATCCACAACCATATAATGCAATGCCATGAAGGCATTTAAAGTTAATGTGAGGAATATAAAAAAAACGATTGATCCGATAAATGTGATTGTCTGAGCGTCGAACTTATTCATGCAGTGCTTAGTACGTAGCTCGCAGAATCATAATTGACAATGTGTAACATATTATGTTGTATGTTCCTTTCTGGTTTTCGGCTCGGATACTCCGACTCAATGGGCCCCGTGAATGTCTGTCTATAGTATGTAGTATGAATCGATTCTGCGGTGTAATATCGACTCACTAGTCAGCCCTATAATAAAAAATTTAGCAGCTATATAGTACACGTAGAGCGCATATACTGTGGAGGTCGCGGAGTTGGTCACGTATACATAATAAGGTGTAAATATCAATAAGAAACATAGGAATGCCAACAAGGACAGTCTCACTGAGGAACTCAACGAACGACGCTGTATTATTCCAAGACAGACACGGAATGCGTGGGCAGCAACTGGTGGTCCCTCAGTCACGGTTACGAAGACGGAGACCGTTTCTACCTCTCGCCTCCATGTACACCACGGCAGTTCATACCGTCCACAATAAGGCTGGTTACATTTATGTACTGCTACGGAGCATGCTTTCTACACAATATTTGTGTATGTTTATGTTTCTGATGAGGGTCTCGGTCTCGGTTCGGCGTTCGGTTATGGAACCGGTCCCGGTACCGGTACCGGTATCGGTATATAACGTGAAACAGGGGGCCAAGGAGCATAGGATGAGACCGAAAAGCCGAAACTCAAAGAAGCCAATGCTACTGCTACATGCATGTGGTGCATAACTTTGAGGAGTTGCAGGTAATTCTGAGAATCTGTGAAGTTTTAGGGCCTTTTCCTTCTGCTGCTGGCTTCATGCTTTTATCTATAAGCTTCTAGTTAAGCCTTATTGCCAAATGTGTGTGTGTGTGTGTAGGTACCTACATGTATTATGTATGAGCGCTCAACTTGTGGAACTCCCGGCCCAGAGTCATATATGCTCGTGGTTAGTGAGGATGCTACAAGTTGACTGGAAAGATAATAAAAACAAAGAGAAACAGACAACCAATTAAAACTGATACTCGTCCTGATCACGTCTCCTACGAATTACACCGTTAATTCATCTTGCTATATGTAGTGCCCAAGCTAGAGCCAGAGCCAGAGCCTAAACCTTCACCTCCGACGACCAACTAATTTAATTAATAAAGACCCCATGAAGATGAAGATGAAGGACGGCACAAAGTAAACTTGCTTTTCAATCTTCAGTCATGGCTAGTGGGTAAATTCTAAATGCTTATTTGATTTGCATATATTATACGTGGGGAATAAAGGGCAAAGGATGTATGTGCATTAAAGAAGATAAATTGTGTTAAAAAATCCAAGGGTTATTTTTATTTAAAATAGATTTATGTACTACATACGGCTATATAAGTGTCAGGACCAGATAATGAGGCCAGCGCAGGCAGCCCCCCGCTGCCTAAATTTTCAAAAACATGTAAATAGAACATTTTGAAGTTTTCAAAAATATGTAAAACGAATATTTTGACTTTTCAAAAACATGCAAAATAACTTTTTTTGTACATTTCAAAAACATGGAAATAAAACATTTTCCACTTTTTTCGAAACATGTAAAAAGAACATTTTCCACTTTTCTGAATCAAGTAAAAAGTACATTGAGCACTTTTCTAAAACATGTAAATACAACATTTTGCATTTTTCTAAATCAAGGAAAAAGAACATTTTGCACTTTTCTAAAACATGTAAATCCAACATTTTACTTTACCAAAGAAAATCATCAATAAAATCAAAAAGGTGGTTTTTGTATGGAGACAAATTGCTGCCTAAAAGCAATTCCTTCGTCCGGCCCTGATCAGTGTAGCAACTTATTCAAGATAAATCTATGTGAAAACAACCAGCACCAGAAGAGTAATTCTTTACTTTTTTGTATCGTACAAATTTAATCTTGATAATATGAAAATTTCTAATTATTGAGCTTGGAATGAAACTCAATATGTGAAACATTGAAATTAGGAATTTTCTAACTTATTATACAGTTCCCATATCTATTTCTATTTTTGTATGGAGAGAAAGATAATTATTTTTTAAATTTACATTTTCTATCTCTCTCCCTCTCTCCCTTCGTTCCCCATTCCCCACATACTCCTCTTCCCCTTTTGGTTCTTTCCTTATTCATCTCCTACGATTAGAAAAGGAGAAGGAATTGACGGGAGTTTCGTCTGCTGGCCGCGTGATGATGAGGTTTTCGCTTGGCTGGATGCGCAAGCTCTTCCCTTGTACCTTATTGTTTGGTTACCTGGAGGAACCGTGACGAGGACGTAAATCATAAAATAGAATTCAGCGAAAGAAGAAAAAAAAATAGTGTATAGAATCCTGAGCGGAATAGAATATTTTTAGGTTGAGATCCATTGTATTGCTTTCTAATGAAATTTTCATTGATTTATTCTTTATTCTGTCACGAGCAGAGAGGCCTAGGCATTTTTTACAAAAACTAAACCCACCCACCTTCCCCTCCGAGAAGCTCCAAAGAACCTTCCTTTGACATTTCAAATACACTCCCAAGAAGAAGTAATATCATTACAGAGCTCTTCTAATGACAACTGGCAACAATACCTTTTTGTGTTCAATACGGGCACGGGCCCATTTACATCTTCTCAACGGAGAGAGCGCGCTAGGAAAGTTTCATTTGCTCAGAAACAGAGATCATGAAATGAAAAAAAAACACGTTTTAATTTGTAATCACATATCTTGCCAATTCCTGTTTCCACTTCAATGCATTTAATTTATTTAATGTATTACGCAAGTAACTGAGTAGATTTTACATAAATGCGATTTGGTGTCTTGTTATTGGCCAATATAGTCTATTGTGTATATGTGTATCAAGGTTATAGGGTCCTATATTAGAAACAGAGAAACATTAGAATTTTGGATATGAACAGAAACAGACGGAATCACTGATCACTAACAATGTAGTCTGAGTCTGAACTGAAGCAATAATAATTTTTAGTGCAGGTAATAATCCGCTTGTTATTATCCTATTATCAGCCTACTGATAATGATCCACAATCCAGCGGGATGTCAGGGATACAAGAAGGTTCCCTGTTACTAACGAGAAGTGACCATCCGTTGTCTCAAGTACAATAATATGTAATTCCAACTTTATTTTCAAGTACGATTTTTTTAGGTCATCCCATTTGTATGCTAATTAATTTGATGGATAAATAGTCAGTCTCGGCCTCAAGTTTTAAGTTGTAACAACAAAAGACACAATCGGGAAAAGTATAATTTTTTGTCATATTTGTCACACGTTTTTTTTGTTACCTTTTAGTTTCCTATTTTTCAAAATATTAAATTATTTTGTCAGTAATGCTCCGTCATGGTAAATATATTGTACAGTAACTTATGGTTAGTTTGCGGTTTCTTAGACCACTCCAGACTCCAAGTGCACCCTGGTCTTTACTTTTGCCTTGAGTCTTGGAGGTCGTTACTCATGATTATGTAGAATGTAGACACTATAGGCACTAAAGAAAAAAAAATCATACAATGAAATAGATACATACGCCGACAATCTAAAAAAAGGGCTATATTTAAGCATAGTATCCACAATCCACATAATATATTTGTTTAAGTAGTAAGTACTTGCTTGAGTCTATAAGGTATATCCTTCTCACTGAATCCACTCGAATGTACGTCAAGGAAACTGACTGGTACTGATACTGGTCCACAATAAAGTCAGAGCAATATAGAAATTGAGCTGCGACGAAGACGAAACTCAGCCTGAATGCCTGAGGTCACTGAATCAACATCAATAGCAATCTCGCTAGTCAGTAATGTCCACAGAGTGACCGTCACCGTCGCCGTCGCTCTATCTCTAATGTTATGGCCGTACAGACAAGAGACTAGACGTGGTTTAAATTATCTAACGAAGCAGTGAGTCCAGACTTGCAATCCGTAGTCGGTTGTAGTTGTAGTTGTAGGGATTAGGGATAAAGATGGCATGCTGCTTCCGCTATGACTCACAATGAAAACTACCGTTACCGTTGCTCTTGTTTGCCATTTGGTTATTCAAGACACTTTATTCCGTCTACGTCCTTCCTACAGTTCCTATACCTTTTTTCCACGCCATTCAGTTAAAAAGTTCCAAAATATTTAACGAAGACTGAGACAGGAGTATGCTAAGGAGTAATGTGCAAATAGATTTCAGAATGCTACAATATGTTAACAACTAATAGAGAAGCGGAAAAAAAATTCCATTGGGCCACGCGTTGATACACTCTGTAGACGCTGTTCTGTTTTGTCCAGTGGCCGCGGAGGCACGGGGGACAAGGTCCCATTGCCCCCCTTGAAAATTTTAATTTCTAATGTTATTAAATAGGTACAGACTTTATTATGTACCTATGCTTAACATAGGCTTGTCCCCCCTGGAATATTGACCTTCCGCAGCCACTGGTTTTGTCTAAACGTAGCAGATTCTGGTGTACAGCAATGACTTTACATCAGTGTCACTGCAGGTACAGAAGTACTTCCTGTTGAACGCCAGTCATCCGTAGTCAGAAGTAAGGATCGTCATAACCCGAACCGATTCGAAACCCGCTCGATCGGTTCGGGTTGGCAATTTTTGCAACCCGACAATTTTCGGATCGGTTCGAGTTTCAAATTACGTAATCCGAAAAACTCGAAGTCGGATCGGGTTAGAACGAAAAACGGATCGGGTTTTTTGATTTTAGGTAAATTTACTTTTAATCTGCATTGAAGTATATTGTGTCTAATAATACCAATAGTAATGAGTATACGATCATTATAATGTTCGCAAAGGTATGAAATGCTTTGCTTTGTGTGGCGTGGTGGAGGTAAAGAAGACAGAGTCATTGACGGTTAAAAAAAATATGCACATTTTTTGCGTGTGCAACGAGTGCAACGCCTGAAGTGGGAGACTGAGAGATGAATGAATGGGAAGTGGAAAGGAGACGTGTGGCCGAGTGGGGGACCTTTGTGTGACTGGGAATATTGGCGCTTAGGTTATGATTGGCAAAAAGAAAACGGAAGAACTGGACGAGAGGAGCAGTGCGGACCATTTAGAGCCAAAAGCGGGAAAGCTGTCAAGTTTTTCTTTCTCTCGTTTGTCAGCATCTTTAACCGCCTAAAACAGTACCTGCATCATCGTGACTAGTCTTTGTAGTCTCTCTTTTAATCCCATGCGAAATAATCCTGTTGCATCTTGTCCTGTTCCTGTTCTGCCCTGCCTTTTGTATTGCGTGAGAAAAATACTAGAGTTATTATTATCACCTTTCTTTAAGTCTGGGAGTAGGGAATAGTACCAGTTCAATTCCTGTCCTATCCAAGTTCAGTCATAAGGTTGACATCGTTCTCAAACATTTCGTACTCTTGGCTCCTGATCTGAATTTTATTAAAGTTGAACATTCAAAAAGTTAATATCTTCAAACAATCAAAATGAGACCTTTGGAAAACAAAGAAAGTGTGGCCGATGAACCTTTGTTGCGAGAGAATCCTCGGAGATTCGTAATATTCCCTATACAATACCAGGATATATGGCGTATGTACAAGAAGGCGGAAGCTTCTTTTTGGACAGCCGAAGAAGTTGATCTGTCTAAGGTAAGTATCTTTATAAATTGTTCCATATTAATTAATTAATATTTAGACAATAAAACTGATTTTTTACCATTAGTATTAGAGAGTTTGAATGATTGGAGCACAATTTTGGTAGATGAGCCTACAGCCTGCATTTCATATTTATTGCAGGATACTGCCGACTGGAAAAGGTTAAAGCCAGACGAGCGCAAATTTATATCTCATGTCCTTGCATTTTTTGCTGCGTCTGATGGAATTGTCAATGAAAATTTGGTGGAGCGATTTAGTCAAGAGGTTCAAGTCACTGAAGCCCGCTGCTTTTATGGATTTCAAATAGCTATGGAAAATGTTCACTCCGAGATGTACTCCCTCCTTATTGATACATACATCAAAGACCCTGAAGAAAGGTAGATTATGTTGATTTTGTGTTTTTATTTATGTTTATTTTGCGAAACAAAATGTAGAGACCATATTGGAATTTTTCCTTTGGGTCAAGCGTTTAACTGTAATTTTTTAAATCAACTCTATTGAAATTTACTCTCTTTAACCATTTTATTGTTTTATTTTCATTTGTAGAGATTTCCTGTTTAATGCCGTTGAAACCATGCCATGTGTGAAACAGAAGGCTGATTGGGCTTTATCTTGGATTGGCAACGATGAGGCCTCCTTTGCTGAAAGAGTTATTGCTTTCGCTGCAGTAGAAGGAATATTTTTCTCTGGTAGCTTCGCATCCATTTTCTGGCTCAAGAAGAGAGGATTAATGCCCGGATTGACATTCAGTAACGAACTCATATCAAGAGATGAGGTAAGTACATTTTAGCTTAAGTAAATACAGATATGGATCCTCCTATAATATATCAAAGATTATGTGGTTACAATCAGTGGTTTATTTTGTGGGTTCTAGGGCTTACACTGCGACTTCGCCTGTTTAATGTTTAAACATGTTGTGAACAAACCCACGGAGTCCAGAATCATCCAGATTATTAAGGAAGCTGTCGTTATTGAGCAAGAGTTTCTCACAGAATCACTTCCTGTTGACATGATTGGCATGAACTGTAAACTTATGCGCCAGTACATTGAATTTGTAGCTGATAGACTGCTGCTAGACCTTGGTTGTCCTAAGGTATGAGCGTGGTTTTTGAACAGAATATTATAGAATTACTTCGACATGGTGGCTGAATGAATAAAAATTTTTTAATAAAATTTTTTATATTCTTGATTTGTATTCGCAGGTTTACGACTCCGAAAATCCCTTCGATTTCATGGAACACATTTCTTTGGAAGGAAAAACCAACTTCTTCGAGAAAAAAGTCGGAGAATATCAGAAATCTGGTGTGATGGCTAACAAAGCTGATATGGTGTTCACTTTAGACGCTGATTTTTAAATTTCCTATTGGCTCATAACTTATAGTTTCTGACTTGTTTGCATTTTTTTTTAATTTTAAGTAATGTGGGTAGGACATTATTATTTAAGTGTGACTTTTTGTTGTGACCCGCGCAGTGCATCTTCATGAAACCATTTTGGAGAAGCTTGTATTTATCTCGTTATTATGGTATGTACTTAAGGGTGTTTATCCGTGTAGATTCTTTTTCACTGAACTAGTGAACTACTTAGTAAGCATTGCAGGTAATGCAGAAAAATGTAACATATGGGACCACAAATTCTGTCAGATAACGTACCTAGGTTAATTACGAATTGTTATTGGATACTGTGATCGCATATGAAAGATATTACTAATATCGATAACTTTTGCACTTGGCTGAAACGATGGAAAAATATCACTTTGTTTATTAGGTTTTCTCTTTAATCTTGCAACTCACACCAATCGATTAATGACAAGCCCATCCATTCTTTCTTTTTTCAAGTTGAGTTAATCTCTTGGTTTCATAGCATTTTTCTAATTCTCGAAAATATGAATTTTACATATGTTTATCCTTTTATAGTTAAGATATTGTTACTTCATTTTATTGACAGTATTGACTTAGTAAGTATAAAGCGCCTTTATTTGTAAGTTTTTTTTATTGTGGGAAATGTGACGCGTGTCAAATCGTTATCTTGATATCTTTGTTTATTTGCTGGAGGTTGTAAATTACTGATGTACTTAAGGAGTATTAATTAAAACTTGATGGTAGGGATTGTCACGAACGTTTTGCAACCGCTGATCACACTGCCTCCTGTAAATAGAAAGCGTTTTCAATTGTTTCGTCTTTAACTGCCTTCTTTACTAATCTTTAATTATCAAAGAGCCTTATCTGTGGACCCAGCTTCTGTCTTCTCGACGTCATCTATTATTATTAGTCGTATTAAAAATATACATCTCTTGTACCTTTGTAATTCGTGTCATCGTCGGACCTAAATCTTAAATAATAAAGAGACTAATATTTTGATTTGTTTATTTGCTAATTGCGTTGTAGTTGTTCATTTTATGAATTTTGTATAATCATCACGTTTCAATTTAAATTCGGCATTACTAGCTCATCGCAAACTCCAACATGGAATAAGCAGAGTCGAATAAACTTTGATTAAATGCTACCCCTACATAAGTTCCATCATGCAGGAATACAAATAAAAACCATTGTATTGTAGTAAAGAGTTATTCAATACATTTTATTTGAACTTTACTTACAGCTTATGGAATTTATAATCAGCAAATTACTGCAATAGTAGTAGATAAAAATGAAATCAACTTGAATGAAAAACTAATTGTGTTAATGCAATTGACGGCAAACAATTTTCGTTGTAAATTACAGACAAAATTAGGTAATTAAATAGCAATTAGAGTAACGGCGGGGAAAACACATTAATGACCTCCTGTTCCAAATAAAATGCCTTCGACTTTAAATGGACATAAGACTGTGAGGAGCTTTTAGATACACAAAAGTGCTAAAATATTCGTATTTGACTTGACGATTAAAGAAAATACTTGTTACCAACAATTGTGTCAGTATAATTTTATCTGACAATGAGGTATAAACATTTGTTCCAACACCTTCTTAATAATCTTCACTTTCAATACTTAAACATTCCACGCAGTGACTTTTCTTGGTCTTGCCTAAATGCTTTATGAACTTCAGATACTTCATCAAGCTGCTTTTTCAGCCCATTTGAATTATCTTCAACCCACTGTAGGGCATCGGTATGTTCATTCAATATCTTCATAATCTGAGAAACCTAGAGAAAAAGAACATTATTTTAGTAAATCAAGCGTCTTTAATGAGTGATTATATCTATGACTTAATTGCCACCAATCGCATGGTAGGGAAGCGGAAAGCCAATATTTGACTTCAATTAATCGTACACTTTACACGGTATATCCCTAGCATAGCAATAAATCGAAACTTCAGATTTATATACAAAACGGTACAAATTCTTGTAATATTTATTATTTATTTATTTATTCTTACGGGGTCAGATTTGTCCAATGGTTTGTTGGAATCATTTATATGTCTAATGATTTCTTTGAGATCTTCTGCCATTTGTTGCAACTGCACATCCGTGTTTTCGGCCAACGAGTACCTAGAAATCAAAATCACAAAATTACCATTAGCTACTTTTACTTACTAATTGTAAGGCGTAACTATTATTAGTAAACTGAAACATATATTCGCAAAATGTAGGCCATACAAGTGCTCCCTTTCAGGTTCCGTATTCGTTACTGGTGGAAGCGAATTCTCAAGAGGTTCCAACAGAGCTTCAAATTCTTGCTGCTGAGTTTTTAAATAATCTAAATCTCGCTCCAACTTCGTATGCTCCGTACGAACCGTATCCACAGCCGCATTCAGCTTAGAAATCTGGAACAACCCAAAACAGAAGAGAAAAAAATGTAGGCTACAATGTATTTGAATGTATGCATGAAAGTTGAAAGTGCAATCAATACATTTTTAAATCAAGAAAAATTGATTCGCCACTAACACCACACCGTATAAAACAGAAATGGACTGCACTTCAAAATATGCGATGGGATCAGTTGTTTCGAATACGTTAGAAACCATCGAACTTTGTGGATAACTTGTTAAATCTCATTGTGGCACTAACCTTTTCTCCATTTTCCATAACACTCCTATCCCAAGCATTAACTTTGGTGGCATTCTCAATAAATAATGTTTCTTGTTCCTGAAGCTCAGCCGTCCATTTATTGATGTAATCTTGTATCTGGCGGAAATTAAGCTGAGACAAGTTGGTCGTAGCTGAGGGAGTAGCTCTGAGGAATATAAAATTTCAAGTTGCTTACTTATTTGACAATTATTGACTATTTACCTACTTATGACTTATGAAAACATTTAAATTTAATTTGGTGATTGCGTCAACAGTCAGTCAGTCAGCACTCAGTCCATAATAATCTACAATCTATATAATATGATGTAAGTATACAACCCATTTATTCCCCATCTATTATTCTATGCATTAATTATTATCAATTAAAATCAATAAAATTCTGGATATTTTCTTACGAAGTTGTCGCCAATGAACTAGTTGCTTGAGCAGGGGCAGCAGGGATTGTTGAGCTGGCACTGGTAGGGGCACTGGAGCTGACAATTCCAGCAACCGAAGTTATACCTGGAGCACTAGTTGTGACTGTTGTAGCCTGTGTTGAGGTTCCGGTCCCGATTCCAAACATTTTGAAAACTCGGATTTTGATTTAACACCTTTTACGTGCAATTAGGTTTTAATTACGAACCCTGAAGACTGTTTTGAACTATTTTGTGTTTAAGAATCACAAATCTTTCATTCAAAGTATTCAAACGTGTGGTGTATAAATCATGATTCGTGGTTGCAACTATCAGCTGACTTTTCCCAAAAGTGGCGGTGAACTTAAAATTTGACCACGAAAGTGTAAAATCAAGGACATCTTTGTCTACTCTTTGTTTCACTACAGAAATGTATTTTTTCAAGTTGTCAAGTTTTTAAAATTTTAAGCCTTTAATTGCCTCTAAAACTCTAAATATAAATATAAATCTAATTATTTTTTAAAAATTTAATATTTATATATTATTGGTTTTTGCCTTTGCCTTTTGGTTTCTTTGCTTTACTAATTTATTCCTAGATTGCATTTGCTTACAAATTAAATGCGTAATTACTTATTGCTGTTGCTTTGCATTCATTTCATTAATTAAACACATATTGAATTTCAGTTTAGGTAATATTGTTTATTGTTGCCAATGTTGTTGGCCTATTACTTCAACATAGGGCATCCGTTTTCCAAGGGAAGCACTCTGCTGCTACACCTGCCCCCGGTTCCTTCTTGCCTTTCTACCAACACGTGAAAAGTGGCAAAAGGAGACAGGTGAACATTTTTTTAAATCTTTTCACTCTTACTTAGACGATTTAAATTGGAGTTTCTTCTATGCAAGTACTTACCAGAAGTAAATACAAAAAACCAGATTTTCTAAGCTTTAAAATTAATGCGTCTTTTAAATTATTCCATTATTGGGGATGCAAAAACAAGCACACCTACATTTTGCATAGCATCTTAAGGGAAAGAGTTGGGATATATGTGTTGTATAAAATTTGATGTATCAAAATTCATAATTACGCTGTGAAGGGTGAGTTTTCCTTACTACAAAACTGTTCCAATTCTTAAGATGTCCATATGTCCTTCTAAATTTTAATCTGCGCATTCCGTTAAAAATACTGCTCCTATTAAATCCCGGCTTCTGGCTGACTAGTTTACATTCCCAGAGTTGGAAACCATTCAACTTGTTCAGAACCTTCATGATGGCGAAACAATTTGTAAAGAAAAATACCTACTAAACTTAAACTATATTTAAAAAATTATTTTGTCGCAAAAACTCATTGCGAGGGGCTACGTAAGAATAATGAGAATGAGGGTGAAGTGAAAACCCCAATGCTAACAAATCCGCGCATTGAGCTGCCTAACCCGCAGAATTTTTTTTATTAATTAATATATTTCAAAACAAGTAAATTAAACAAGGTAGCCCATATTACACTTTATAGTCACCACCAAAATTTGACAGCGCCCTTGGTCTTTGGTAAGAGTTGAATCCAAAAAAGCACGAATTTAAAATTAGTATCTTTTCATTTCATAATAGAGAGAAAGACAACTTTATTAAAATAAACTTGACACTGTCGTCCAACGACGATAGCCCAACGGACTCAGTATACGTTGCACAATTTCGTTATACATAGTTTATGGTTGTTAATGTAATTAAATAAATTAGAGTTTAAAAATTATTAATCAGTAGGTATACAAGAATACAAATGGTGCACACATATTTGAACGGATTTCTTCAAAACAGAGATAACTATGTCGTCAATCAGCGTTGAAGGTAGGCATTGAGTTTTCATGAAATTGAGGAAAAACTTTGAGATCGTCCCGCGTGCCCCAACATACAGCCCTACTACATGAATTTCAGTAAGTCCCAATTTCTGTTTGAAGTAGGGAATGCAAGGGTCATAAATTTCTTTTTTCTCCTTATGAATGGCCTCTGATTGATTAATGTCATTCTGTTCCATACGCACGGTTGGATCAAGTATAATTCCTTGCTTCGTTTTTAAGTTGTAAGCAATTATGTCAACACGTCTTGAACCATCTCCAGTACATTCAGCTTCCTGAAGAACTTTCCACCCTAATTTTTGCATTGCTTCAGCAATTAAACAGCGAACTGCGTGATGTCGGTTATTACGAATCAGCTCTCCACGGTGACAACGTCCAAGGATATGTCCTATCGTTTCAATCTCCTTACAGCCATGGCGGCAATAAAGGGATCCTTGGTCAGGTCGAGGGATAGCATTGACGGGTAATACATTACCAACCATTTTAATAGCAGTGGTCCACTCTGATGAGGAAAGTCCAATTTTCGAATGAATCCATTTATTGGCATAAGGACATTCTTGAAATTGAATCACACCCTGCCCTTTTTGCGGCAGCTTACACCAGGTATCGTATTCCAGACTTCTTAAATGATCTCTGATGAACTTACTCTTTTTTCCCTTATAATGGACCATGTTTTGTCGAACTTCAAATGGAACATCCAGGAAATCTAAGCATTGGGATTTTTCAGAATCCAAATCCTTTACTTCGTGGATTAAAGCATGACTTGACGACGACAAAATTTCTAGTGCATTAAAATTCTGAATGCCAGCTTCCCATTTAGCACGAATGAGTCCTAATCCCTTACACTTTGAGCTAGAGTACAGCATGCTGGTAGGTGTACTTATTGGAAGACTAATAACTTCTTTCACACAACTACGAATTATCTTGTCAATTGACTCTAAAAACTTTTTAGATAATTTTGAAAGCGGAGCCATCTGAAATGGGTAGATTAAAGTAGGCCACAAGTAGTCTTTGAGAACTTTTAATTTTTGATCAGGTCTGAGCATTGGAGTAGATGTCAATTTTTCAATTTTTTCACCGAATTTTTTGGCAACCTTTGCTTCATCAAAAACAATACAATCATTGAAGGTGACCCCCAAGTATTTAATGGTCTCTTCAGGTCCGATACAATTTATGTATGAGTCAGTTCCTACTTGAAGTGGGTCCTGACATAACTCACCCTTCACAATGCTAATAGCTGCACTTTTTAATGGATTCATATGAAGACCAATACGAGCCAAGGATTCTGTGCTCTGTTGATATAGTTCGACTGCTGCATGCCTAGAATTCCCAAACATGCCAGTATCGTCCGCGAATTCGGCATTTGACACCTTGTCATGTAATGAGTGCAAGGAAAACCCGAATTTGTCCGTAACCTCTTTTTCACTTAGGTCCTGTATCATGGGGTCAATTGCAACATTAAATAAAAAAGGCGAAATTGGGCTTCCTTGCATGACTCCACGCTGAAATTGGATGAGATTAGATTTTCCTTCAATAGTTGTAATCCGGGTAAAATTCTCACTAGCTAAGTTGCACACAAGATTTTTCAGGGCAGATGGCGCTGGTTTTGATTTTATTTGATTGAATACGTGCGCATGTCCAACACTATCAAACGCCTGAGTGATGTCCCCAAATATAATGGTACAATCCAACTTCTCCCGCTTTGCTTTCTTAAGGCATTCATTGACCAATGTAGCATTTATCAATGTCCCCGCTTGATTAGTGAATCCACGTTGATTTCCATTAAGAGCAAAACATTCTCTAAAATCGCTGTCTAATACTTTCTCAACTATTCGTCGTAGCACTGAACTCACAGTGATGGGACGCCAGTTTTTTGAATCTTTGTCATCACCAGATTTATAAATAAGCACAGTTCGTGCCTCTCGCATAAATGATGGAACGTAATTATGTGTAAGCATATAGCACAGCATTTGGGATAATAAGACTTTTGATTTTTTCAACGTAGATTTAACCCACCTCACTAGTATCCCATCAGGCCCAGGAGCAGAATCTACATTCATTCGCTTGATCCGAGCTCGAACTTTCTCATGTGAAACTGTAAAATTGTACTCAGCGTCAATTTCATTTTGCTTTTCCTCAGTCACAGCATTATATACTGGTCCAACAGAATTATTAGATGTGCCCCATCTGGTTGTGAAATCGTGCTCTAAATCAGCTAATGGAATAGTACAACACTTATCGTTCGAATTTAGAATCATCCGGACAGCTTTTCGTCGTTGATTGTAGAATAAGTACTGGAATAGTACTGAGAATAATAGACTTTATTCGTCAACTGCTTTCATTACAGAAAGTTGCCAAAATGACACAGTATACGGTACCAGGGGTTTAACCCTATTATGGAATATAATTGTGTTGTACAGGAAAAATGTAGTACATAATAGAATAATTTACATATTATTATCCGGGATTGGGTGTTGAGTATAGGTGTTGTTGGCATATTTGAGTAGAACCCTTGAGAATTGCAATAACGATGTCTTCGATAATTGCAGTCTTTGAAATGCCGTATTCTGTTAAGAAACTTTCGAAGAAGCTGCTAATAGTTCCTCGCGATCCGAAATACAGCCCGATTGTTTTAATATTACGGAGATTGAAATGATTTTGGAAGTAGGGGATGCAGGGGTCATAGATTGCTTGTTTTTCCTCATTGACCTTGGTAGCTTGGTCTTCGTCGACTTCCCATCTTATTGTTGGGTCCAGAATAATTCCATTTCTGGATTGACGGTCGAATGCTATGATGTCGACTCTTCTTGGAGTGCCTGCTGTTGTGTCGCCGGAGGAAAGGCATGATACTTCCTTACCTTACTTACTAATAATAAATAGTATTTGATTTATGCATGTGCTTATTTAACGCAAAAAGTGGTGGCGAAAATTCTAGAGAAAATCAGAAAATTGCATGATTGAAGATTTAATGCAGTCCTTATTATGATATAGTTTGTTTTATTCCTTGATCACGTAATGAAAATGATTTATAGTTCAAATCAAGATTTTAAATACTCATTCTCTATATACTCTGTTACTATATAAGTAGATTTTAAAAATAAAGTTGATGCTGACTGAGAAATTAATTCTTCAACGACAAAGACAGCGTACAAATGAAACTCCTCAGTCCTGTCTTCAAAATATTTTCTAGACGTCAAAATGAAATACTACATCCAAAGAGAACAAATATTTTAATGTTCTCTATAATATGCTATCCGGTTTTATAATCCGCAATGTAATAAAACGTAGGTACATAAGTAGATATATATAATTAGGTACCTACTTAAAATTCGCTTCTTGTGTGTATATGGAAATGATTAACAATATGAAACATGTATGTTTTTTTTACGTTCGTTGCGATTCCCACACAATGTTTTGCTTTCATTTCATATTTGAATTCAGCAACCAACGTTCATATTATAATATGGTATTAACAAGAAGTACATAAAATTTAGAATGATAAAAATTGTCGGTGATGTATATTTTTAAAATTCAGTGTTTATAAATGCACAGGCACGTAAATGAGCCATGGTTAACGGACGACGACGATTAAGTGCACATGCGGTGGACCGAGAAGGATATGAAGCTTAAATCAAATATATTATTATTAGTACAATAACCTGCACTCTGGCCTCTGGTAATGGTAAAGTAAATAACTAATACTAATAACTATATAGCTGTCCGGCGTCCGGTTATAATAAGGCTTATAGATACGCTTAACGTTGAGCCGTTTTGTATTTTGTAGTCTCTGCAGATAAAAAACCGCACATTTAAAAATCACGTATTATAGTAAAATCACAATAGTTTAGTTATCAACGTAATATAGAATATAGAAATGCGACACTCAAAGTCAGTGATTCAGTTCCTTTCTTTTATTCTATAACATGTGCAATACAATTTTTTTAATGGTCTGAATACAGAGTGAGACTGACTGGTACTGGTACTGGTACTGCTTATCGTCTGTGCGATAGCTATGAATTATTATGAATTTGAACATTAATCAACTAAACAGCAAAGCAGGAAGAAGCGAGGCTCATATCATATCATATCATATCAGTCAGCATTCGGAAAGTTTCTTTTAAGTTTCTGTTTTAAGCCTTTTATTATTTTTAATAGTTGTCAGTTACACTCCGTTATCGTTCATTTATATGTATATTTGCTCCCTTCTCA
This sequence comes from Dicyrtomina minuta, assembly GCA_949802685.1. Classification (NCBI taxonomy): domain Eukaryota; kingdom Metazoa; phylum Arthropoda; class Collembola; order Symphypleona; family Dicyrtomidae; genus Dicyrtomina; species Dicyrtomina minuta. The sequence continues at coordinate 65,570,058 of OX461812.1, forward strand.
TTTTACAAAAAAAAATCACATATTTATTTTCCATGTGTATTGTTTCATGTTTTTATAAATGTCATCAAAATATAAACATAGCTGATAATATTCAAATAAAACGTGAAATGCAAAACCGCAGCACTTTTTCTTTCTATTATTATAGCGATATAGTAAGTTATCACGAACCTTTTAGTCATTGCTTTATATAAATTATAAAAACCCTGGATCACATAACATAATACATAGATAATTACTCAAGTCCATAAATATTTGCAGAAACACTCAATTTGGTCTAGCCGAGGACCGAGGATATTTCGCATTTTGAAGTAAGTACAAACAAAACTAAAAGGTGCATGAAGATGCTATTCAATAACAGACTCGACCAAACCCAACAACAATGTGCTTATTTACATACCTGTATTTAAACCACGTATTTGTGATCGTTAATTGGGTGTGTGCATAATATGATTGGCTACAAAGACCAAACAAAACTCAAAATCAATAGCGATAAATTAATAGAAAAAAATAACTTCTCGTGTAAAATTTATAGGGATGCAATTTATTATTGAGTATTATATAGGGAGAAAATAAAACGCTAACTAATATGCACCTTTTTTCTCAGCCCGCTGTGTTTATAGATTTTCCTCTAAAGCTTTTTGTATGACGATTTTTCCACCTTTAATTAAAGGAATTGAAAACTCCTTCCTTTTTAAGTGTTATTTGCCATAAACAAACTTTTATATACTTTCTATATTATATTATGTGGTAACTCATAAATAAATTTAAAAATGTGTAAATATTATTAGATACGTAAATAACTACGTTAGGCTTCTGTCCACTAGTACAAGGTCGATAATAGTCCTTCTAATTAAATCTGGATAACTACTAATGTGTAGTATACTATATAAGAAGTTTACACAACATCTTCCTAACGATCAAGGGGAGCAGCTCAATTACTATGACAGTATGGACGGTATAACGATTGACACGTCTAATAATTATATATGGGTCAAACGATAACATGATTTTAGTGCATTAGCTCACGTAGGGCTACCTATCCCCATGCCCAACATATTATACCCGTAAGGCAGATCCCTTTACTACGCCCTTTCGAAAATACATAATCCATACACATAAACATATCGTACATAATATGTATGTATTATCATTATCATTACACTAATTGTAAGTATGTAAACTTCTATCCATGATTCACACTGTGGCGGCCTATTATAATCACTAATATTGCATAATTGCATGCAGTTTATTTGATTCGTGCGTGTCGAATACAGATTTTGAAATGTTTTTAGTCTCCCTAATGTAGAATCCCAACTACTTACCTGGTTAGTTAACTACAGTTAGTTGCAGCACAGCTGCAGATACATAGAATACAGGAGATGTTTCTTTCGTAGCTCAGTAGCTGCAGAACCATAACACGAACAGAACCTGTACGCAAAATAGTTACCTATAGGTATATATTATTATTAATGAGTATCTTCGCTCTAGGAATATTTATGATTTCATAAACTGTTACTTTGCACCGTCACGCAACCAAAGAATATTTATGCACATACTCACCTATGCAAATGCCAATAATTAAACATTGTTACGGTCATAAGAATTAAAATACTCTTCACATATATTGACTACAGAGCTACTAATGTTTTTAGGAGCTAATAAGCGAATAATCCGTATATACCAGACTGGTATATACGGTACTGGTATTACCAGTACCATTATGCGCTACCTCGGCCCTCGTCGTAAAAATACTAAATGCTCTATAAAAAAAACGGGGTAATAGTGATCAACAACGTGCACTGAAAAAACCATAAAGCAAAGGAAATAATTGTTGGATACCTACTAATTATATAATTTATGCGACTAAACAGTTTGAACATTGTAGGTATGTATATTAATAACTTCAAAAGTCAAGAGAGCAATAATATATAGGTAGGTATGCAAAAACAATAAAATTTCGAACAAGAACAAGGCGCAGTTGGTAAGACAAAGACAAGACAATGAAGAAAAGCATGTTTAGCGGTAATAAAAGTCTCAGCTCAAAGCGGTATTAGTCACCAAGATAAATAACTTCTTGATCGTTGCGTAGTAGTAGAATAGAATCAATAGAAATAAAATAAAACGGGCACTAGGAGTCTAGGAAAATCGGAAGTGCACGTGATGGGCGCATGACGAGACAAGAAACCGCCAGTTTGTAAGTGTTTAAGAATTTGGAGACGAAAAATAAAATACCCGAAGGCAGAAATATTTGGAATATTTCAAATCCTCTATCTGCTCCTTCTTCTCACTATGTAGTTATTAGAGGCATGCATAATTGCATACCCTAAGCCTAAAGTGATATTACGACGTTTTTGTTTTTACTACCAATATGTAGGACAGCGAATAAATAATATAAATATATAATAATAGTTAATCATTAATAATATTTAATACGTTTGATCGCTGGATACTTAAATGTGTAAATACAGATTTGTTTGGATTTAAGACTTGAACTTTGTGAACGCTTGCTTATTACGCTCAGCTCGACTCGACGAGAAAACAGAAAACCTTTGAACTTGATATTTGAAAGTTTGAAACTCTTGTTATGTTTACTAGTTCGTCTGGTTCGTGAGTAAACACAAATACAAAATAACAGTCAACAGTATCGGTATCGGTAGCAAAAACAATCAATTTTCAAATTCTCAATACTTTACTTTTGTTAGTTTAATTGACATTGCTTATAAATTACATACGGAAGTTCCGGTAGTTCATTAAACATTACCCATTATCTATGTCCTAAAATATCAGCTGCTGACTTGGGTGTCTGAAGCCTATACAATTCATTTTTTTATTAATGTAAACAATATTCATTTTCATTTAATATGTAATCAAGAATGTATAGATAACACATAAATCATATTACGAATATATAAATGGCAAACTAATTATTCCTCCTTCGTGACTTTAATGCCCGTAACTTTCAACTGTAAAAGCTGCAAAGGTAAAATTAACAGTTAATAACGTTCCCGCCCCTTACTGAACACTACTTATGCAGTGTAACAGAGTTTTCAACTGACTATTTTGTGTATTCAGACAGTAGTGGTCCCACTTAAAAATAATGAAGTAACTACAATAGCTAAACAGTTAAATAATTGTTGTGTTGATCATGAACATGGGATATTGAACAATAAAACAAACTGCTTTTTTCTTGTGTACGTGAATGAGTGATTGATGCGATTTGCAAAAATGATAAAGTACAACTCATCTGTATATCCATAGTGTTTTGAACTGTCAACTGTACTTTTCTGTCAAAACATTCAACATTATTATTTCGCACCCAAAGTTGAGTAAAATAAATTGACTCTCAAATTTGTAAGATGTTTCAAGTTTCAAGCACTGAACAGTGGATACTGTCCCAGTATAAGTGTTCCTAGTGCTGGCATGAAGCAACGTCAAACGTAAAGTATTTATTATTCTACTTAATGTAACAATACGAAATTATGAAGATCATAAGTATCGATGTTGATTCTTTGATGTCGACAATAGTTTACTTATTGTGAGTGTCATAACAAACAAGACTTGTTTCTTATTTGGAATAAATTGTAGCTGGAGTCAAATAAATTGTGTTAGATTTTCTTAAAAATTCTGTCGAGCATTCAATCATTCAAGCGCTGTAGCAGCAGTTTCAAAATATTGCTGACTTCTGTAAAACTGTACAACAGAACAAGAACAAGATAATTTCTCATTATTGTTTCAAATTTCTTCGTCTTTTCTACATATAAAGAAGTATTATTGCTACTACCGTTATACTTGACTTAATTTGTCTTGACATCTTTTCATTACTACGAACTACCTTGTTAAATCAGGATCAGTAAAACTGGCAGTACTGCAGCTTCATTTGTCATTTATATAACAGCAGAAACTGTTTTTTTTAGTAATTGTTTGTTTTTGTGGATTGTATAATTATTATGACCACATATTTGTCTGGGTTAGAATTTAATATGCAACATTTAAAAAAATTCCACACCGCAATATCTAAGTGCACTTCTAAATAATAAATAATTATATCTTCCTACATCTATAATATACACTTCTTGTAGGAGTCCGACGAGGAAAAGTTTCAAGAAAATAAAATAAATTACAGCCTCTGGTCCTCCCTACTGCCTCCCATGAGTCAACAACAATATGTAAGTCAAGTAAATGTAATCTTTGTTTTTCACCGGCTAGTCTGCTTGATTGTACTATAGCGTATTTTCTTATTAAATGTGAGACATTTCGTAGAGCCCATAATTATTATGAATTGTTAGTAGGGAGTACGTAGCAGATTTACTTGACCAGTGACAGTCAGTTGACGTTGACAGTGGAGGGACTGAACCACCTAACTATATAAATTTTATTGATCATTACCATTCCACTCCTTACTTCCATAGTCTCCATTCCCAACCCTTCTGCTGCCTGTAGTTGTAACGTGACTAAATAAGGAGAACCACGTTTTAATTGAACACAAATAAATACATAGTCCACCACACTGTTATTAACCTACTCAGTCTACAACATCAAGATTTGATTTAAGCTGTTCATTCTTCCTATATGTGGGCAGCTATTAACAGCTTGGCTCTCTGGCTCACAATCAGTCTCACTGTCACTGACGCATATTCTCTCTCGAGTTTGTTCTAAAGTTGCAGTATCTAAATGTGAGTATAATTATATATAATTGCAATATAAATATAACAAGTCGATTATACTAAAAGTAAGTGTTGCAGGAAAATGTGTGACTTCTGCAACGCACGAGTGTAATTTTTCTTTTGTTTCCTATTGTGTCCGTGTTTATGTGGAAGTTGCATACAAACGAAGCATTAGCTAATCTTGGTCGCGTCATCCTCTAAATTACGTTTGTAACCTAAACTAAAGATATAACTTAATGTGACTAACATGAAGAGATATCGTATCTAAAATCATTATTTAACATTCGAGTGAGCGACTGTCAGTTTCAACGGAAATCCGAGTCGTGAGTCTGTGTAAACGCTTTTACCGCATAATATTCCTATATATAACTAGTGAGTAATTCACACATTTAATTTAATTCTCCCAACTATAATCCTCGACTTGTCAACTCCGGGAATAGAAGTGAGGTAACACATACTTATCTTGTCAATTATTTAATTTAAAATTGTGTGCAGCTTTCGTAGAATCGTTTAAATTCTTAAGACATTAATTTCCAAGTGCCATTTTTAAACACGGTTGTATGCATTCCGAACTAAAATTTGCATTTATGTATGTGGTTCAGTTCAGACAGAGTCCCTAACTGTACTCCCGAATTGGAATCATTAAGCTTCTGTATTCAACCATAGGAATTCTGTGTTTAGAGCATACATATGGGTTATTATTTTGTAAAAGCAAGGACCCAGGAAAGAAAGTTACTATACCATTCTATTGTATTTTTGAAGGAGATCCAGTCACACGAAGTTAATACTGAAATGCCGATGCCGCTCTGGCGACTATTGCTACCATATACTTATTTTCCACTTATCAAATGTATTTCTGTCCCACCTCGCGTTAGTAAAGTGAGGCCCCGTTTATTTTCAACCGTCTGCAATATATTATGGTTAACAATATAGGTTTATTAGCTTATGGATAAAAAGTATCCAGTCATTATAGATTGCACATAGCAAAAATCACGTATATTCTCGCATCGAATTGACTGTCATTTAAAAAACAATATTTTTTTTACGTTGTTGGCGCTGTCAGTGCTCAGCGCAGAAGAATATTTATGTTATTGGATTTGAAGCAAAATGATTTTTTATTCGATCCAGCGGAAGAGTATGATTACTTTTTTGCATCATTTTTTTCTATATAGTTAATGATCCTTAGGTCATTTTCGTCCTGTTTCTCAGGATGATGTGTTGTAGTTTCCGCGTAGTAGTACATCATGAATCATGGATAGTGGATAGAATATAACCATTATGTGGTTTACTTTTTTCGAGTATACCTATGTTTTTGCCTTGCTTACTACTTTTTCCTATCATCTTCCTTTGGGGAAGTAGGAAAGGCGAAAATATTGACTGAACTAAATGCTTACGTCACAAGACAAAACTCTTATAATAAGCCTTGATAAGGAACCAGTAAAACTCTGTTAAGTTTTTGCTCATACTTGTAGCTGCAGAGTGTAAATCTTATTCGTAACAATATTCGAGCCGCCTATACAAGATGGATTGTTACAAAAAAATGCATTTAATTGAAGGCGTAAATACAGGAAAATTGTTTGGAGTTAAATGACGTTAAAATAATGTATTGTGATAAAATTGTTTTCGCCTTCATGTCGTGTTTACATCTCATTTGCAGTCCAGTGACTCCAGTGCTAATTTAAAATTCGATACAAAATCCGAATGCATGTACTCATGCCACGTATTACACCAATGCCAAAAATAGTTACCTACCCATATTTCGGTACGTTTATATACACGGTACTTTCGGTATAAAACATTAACATTTTTAAGTGACGTTTGTATTTGTAAGTGACTAATGGTATAATTCCCAATGTAAGTTATATGGTCAAGTTTCAGTAAATAATTTGGAGTTTGGCATATACTATTACAGTACTTACTATTGACCCAAAATGCAAATTCTAGAGCGATAAACTCCTATATAGCCTTGGAAGTGGAAGTTGAGCCTGGACAGCAATGTTGGCACTTGGCAGTCTGGCTTTTTAGACATTTTATTATGCCTAGTAGCTGCCTAGGTAGCTTTGCTTTTACTGCATTTTCCTGTCCTCATTTTTTCGTTAGTATGTAAGACTCCATAACAATAGCTAATGTGTCATTTGTATTGTACATATAACATTAATACTTTCAATGCAGTATTTACTATTTAAACTTGAAACTGAAACAAAGTTTGGAGTTGGCAATGACAGACTTATTTGTATACCCGATGATATAAAATGAATAACGCAAGATTCATTAAATAATCATCAAGTTTGCGTGTGTAGTTTTAAAGTTTGAATTTGTGCTCGCAATCAAGCGTTTGATTGAGCTGAAGATGTCGTAAACGTAAACTTGTCTCGTTTCCTTTCGCGTTCCTGCTATTTGTTTGTAGGCATTTGTGATTAAGCATCAAGTGCAACTGCTCAGCTGGATCTGAGCTACTGTACATAAAATAGGAACTGTAGATAGGTAGTTGGATGCAGGATGCACCTTGTAAAAATAAGGATTTTTCTGCAAGCCAGAGCCGGTGCCGGCATTGTGTTGGATGCATACTCCTGCATCCATTGACATTGAGGCATTGATTAGTGCAATGCAGGTAGAGTGACTATATAGGCTCATTTTGACTATATCTAGGAAACTTGTGTCATATTAAGATTGTAATATTTTCTAACCTTGAATTTCCTCAAGAACTCAATGTTGTGTTTACAGTAAATACAGTAAGAGTACGATTGTGGGTTAATGCTTTAGTCTTAGACTAGGGTACTAGGGTATAATCCCTAGGTTTACAATTTACGATCACGTCGGATCAAGGTCTCTTCCCTTTAGATGTACATTATAACAGGGTGGTTACATGTAAAAGGTAAAACCTTTAACCCATATCTATGATATTGGGTGTGCATTTGTATTAAAAATATTGTTGTGTATTTTCTCTAACATTTTGACCCGGATAGCTAAATGCTATTCGTTCACAGTGTGTAATAAACTGCTACAATGACAATGAGTCATGGAACTATTTCTGTTTTGTTTGTGTGTGCTTAATTTAAATTCGAGTGGAGCGGAAGGGCAGAGCTTCTCCTTCTCCTTCTCCATTCTCCAGCTGGAAGGTTAATGTCAGCATTATTTCAATTCATTCAATATTTACAAATGCATTTCACTAATGCCCATTCCCAGCTTCAGTTTCCCAAAAGTCCTTTGGTTTCTTCTTACGATTAGTTCTTAAGTGAAGCATATTATTATCAAGTATTAAATTTTATAAGCGCTAGTGAATGCGTACCTAGTTATGAGCTTAGCGTTAGTTAAGTGCACAATTGCACAAATGTAATTTCTGACGTGTGATTATTATTCTTACTTTAATCGGAATGCCGAGGCTGAAAGGTTAACGGTTTCACATGGTAGAATTTTAAATAGTAAAAATTAAAAGCTCTGTATAAAAAATAAAAAGCCCACACTAATTTGTATTTATCAGGAGGAGGGCGAGTGCTCAGTCTGAAAAATAACTTGGTGATCATAAAAATGAGAAAGTAAGCCTCCCATAACACAAGCCCAGTGCATGGTATATCCTCAAATAGATTTTTTTAAACACTCACTCAGTAGTATACTGGTTGTGACCTATAAAATTGAAGACCTCGCTCCCCACCCCCCATCACATCACATTACGTACGTCTCACAAAAGGATGAACAAAGGAGAGCTGCACACAGTAAAAAAGAATTGAATTCAAATTTTAACAGTATAATATTGTATGTATATGGCTATAGGGACATGGGTAAAAGTAGTGGGTAATGGGACCGCATGTTGGACTTTAACCATGTGCTAAATCACGTTCTAAGAGCATGGAGTCAATAAAGGCGGTGATGGTTGCCAGACGATTATTGCAGTGCATTTCGTTCCTTCGGTATCATTATAATTGTGTAGACTTTATTTATAGATGTATACTCATTGCGTATAGAGAATTCCAACGAATTTTACAATCATTCAATCATGCTATACACATGATTCGCAAATGCGAAAGCAGATCCACAAAAAGTTACAGTTTCAGACTTGAGCTCCTTATAGGCTCATAGCTGACTTCTGTGTCTGTGTAGTTGTGCTACTCATGATACTCACATCATCCGAGCTGCATTTACATAGATACGCAGAGCAGGACTTCTTCACATTTAGTTTATTCATGTTCTTAAGACTATGGAACATATGCATGCGAGACTCTGACTCTGACTCTGACTCTGACTCCGGTGTCTGGTCCTTGTCCCTATTTCCTCCGATACGATGATAATATGCACACTGCAATGCTGCAACCTTCCAAAAATATCTCAACATTTGCGCGAATATTATGCAGTTACATGATACTATACTCCTAAATTTTTAAGATTCGGGCCTCCAGAAATGGGAGTTTAGGAGCTGAGCATGGCCGTATTTGGCTTGGAACTTGACATTTTGGATGGGGAGAGCCTGGAGTTCTGGAGCTGAAGAGGGCTATAAAAAAAGCTATAACAGGGACGATGGAGTCTTAGGGAAAGTAGTAACACGACCGATTCTGATTCTCTCTCCACTTTTAGGAATGTAAAATTCAGATAATTAAATGTAATGGAGCTTTAAGCTGGAGTAATTCTTGGGTGATGTTATTCGCTTAACACGTGCTTTGTATTTATCGTGTCATGTTCCTGTACTCGTGTAGTCGGCAAGAAAAACTTCCATCAAAAATATGAAACACTTCTCTTGAAAATTGAGAAAGTGACTCGGCTTTGTTGGCCATTTTGAAAAAATTGACATAAGGCGGGGGGAAGAGCGTCTTTTGAGCTTGAGTCAAATAACAGTTACATTTTATGAGGGATGCACTGCCACTGCCACTGTCATTAACCATTAGGATTTATTAGTATTATCTTAGTAGGAACGAACTAACTGGATGCTGACATTAGCGTGGATATTTATATGAGTAGTTATCTTTACTACTTTATAATAGGAACGTGAACTCAGGAGAATCGCATGGCTTGAGAGAGGTAAAGGTTATACAATTATTTAGCTAGATATCTATACACAGGAGCCTCTCCCCATGACTTTTAGATTTTAGACTTGCGGCTCAAGCGAAAGAACAGGGCCGGACGAAGGAATTGGTTTTAGGCAGCAATTTGTTTCCATACAAAAATCACCATTTTGATTTTGTTGATGGTTTTCTTGGGTAAAGCAAAATGTTGTATTTACATGTTTTAGAAAAGTGAAAAATGTTCTTTTTACTTGATTCGAAAAAGTGCAAAATATTCTATTTACATGTTTTGAAAAAAGTGTTAAATATTTTATTTCTATGCTTTTGAAATGTTCAATACATTTTATTTCGCATGTTTTTGAAAAGTCTCAATACATTTTACAAATTTTTGAAAACTGCAAAATGTTCCATTTACATGTTTTTTGAAAATTCAGGCAGCGGGGGCTGCCTGCGCTGGCCACAATATCCGGCCCTGCGAAAGAAAGATGCAGTGGTGTGATGAGGAGTGACGAGTGACCTTCTCTTCGATGATACTGCATCTCTCTGTGGGATGAGTTGATGAAATCTCGTTGAGGCATATTATTTTGTTTTGGACGAGAAAAGGTTGTCGAAGGTGGAACCACAACCACCACCACAACCTACACAAATTGTTGTAGAGCTATGGAATAAAAATAAACTGCTCAAGAAGCACGCAGTCCAGGTTGACTGAGTTCCTCCTCGCACGAGCAAGACAACAAGTCCTGATTCTTCGCAAACGTGCAGAAGCTACATATTGTGTAGGATGAAAGCGCAAGTTAATAAGTTGTGTTCTTATAGCCTGTACCTACGTGTATTATTACGTATGTCTCTGGATATGCGGATGCAAAGGGAGTATTTATTATTACAGAGGCAAGTGCAGTGTGTTCAGAGATGATGTACCTTGATCCTCGTTCTCGCTCTCTGTCGACTTTTGCTTCATTCTTGCTCGCAGAAAAGGAGCCTCCTCGTCGTCGTCGTCGTCGTCAGTGTTATTAAGCTGAAGGAGCAACATCAGAAATCATCTTGAACGCTTAATATCGAGCCGTGCACGTTCCCTTCATGTGAACACCAAGTGTTCCGAGGATGATCACGGGTGACGGAGTTTCAATTTTACTCTCGTAGGATTTTTGCAATCCTTCCTTCCTTCCACTGTTACTGACTCACTACTCACTACACATCCACTCCACCTTTTTTATGGGATACCTAAATTGAAAGTCATCCAACTATACACTTCAAAAATCCTATTCAGCCTCGCTTATCGCTGTAGTTGAGACTTATTAGTACTGCATCCCTGCACCAACAGCACCAGAACCAGAGCCATAGAGACCTGCTGCGGTTCCTAAATGCTCCTAAATTATTTCCGTTCCAACATTTCACTCTCATTCACTACTCCGCCCGATCCGATCCCGTCCTGGTCGTTGTCCCTGTATGTCCTTTAATAATTATTATTATTTGGACAGGAAGTTGTGATCCTTTCGCTCCTGGGCTATTCTCCCTAGTCAGTCCCAAATCCCAGCAGCATAGCCCGCCGTCATTTTCTATCGTCAGTCACCATCACCATACTATTAAAAGGCAGTACGTACCGGGACCGGGGGCGATAATAGGTATCGATGCCTATGTAGAACACCAGGTAACCAAATGATAGTGCGAACCAGTACCAATGTGTCTAGTGCTAAATAGCTCTTTTGTAGGGCGGTAATAATTCCCTAATAATTTGACATTTGACAGTCTGTCTATACAGACAGTAGTACAGTAGATACTGACTACATTTTACGCTTGACGTTCAATTCTAAAGTACATTCACAATTTTACTTACAATTACAATATGGGCAGTAGCAATAAGAAACGTTTCGCTGTATGTGAGATGGTCCTCGTAGTGCTTAATGGTGTTTTTTACATGCTTTGGCTTTGAGTCTTGACTATATTTTTCACTTCTTGAAACTAATGGACTCCCCTACATTTTTATGACATTCCTTGCTCTCCTATGCTAAAAAAGTAATAATTTAATCCACTCTGTTATTTTAATGGACATCTTTAACTGCATCTTGAGAAGTTTAATTTAAATGGTTCTAGTTTAGTTCTGGTCTCCTACGTATAAAATGTAATGTTTTACGGTTCACGACTCCGCGGATGGAAATGGGAGGAGAGGGGAGCCTGAGGTGAAATCGTGTATGAAAATATCGTGTCAAAGTGTGCCTAACGCAGTAATTAACAGAATTAATGTCTCTTGATTCATTTGAATGGGGTGATAAAAAATTTATAAAGTTTTTTGGGGAAAGCAAAAGAGTTGGAATTTCGAATTCAAAGTCGAGTTAGAATGTCCTCAGATGTTATATAAGACTCGGGGGCTTGTCGTTGTCGTAGGTTGTTCTTGTTCAGTAGTGGTACTGGTACTGGTAGTCGTGGTGTGTAGTGGTATTATCGTAATCGTAATATTATATTAATGTTATAGTTGTCGTAGCCATAGTACCACTGGGCTGTGGGCGGTGTGACCATTAGCTACATGTTTGTTATAGAATCATGAAACATGACACGACGAGTTGTGTAATGCATCAGAGAAAATTGTACAGTGGTCTTGTAGTAGGCAGGACTGATCAATAATTTTATTGCTCAAGAAATGTCGGAAATGTGAATAGGTTAAGTGTAGTGGGTAAGGAAGTAAAAGAAGCATTATTACTCTAATAAATTATTGTATTCACTATTATATATGAAGACAATTTCTCCGTGTGACATGACATGAGCTTCGAATTTCCAAATAGTTTGTAACCTTTAAATGTTATACAAGATGACTCAGTCAAGGCTATACGCAGGACAAAGACTTGAAAGGAAAGAAGAGAAGACACTAGGTACTATTCTGCTCTTGGTATTTGTCATTCATTGAATGGATGCTTTAAATTTTAAAAAAAGGTTAATTTTACTCTGGAATATTGAAAAGATGACTCGTTCGGGAAGAAATGTTGAGAGGAGGAAAAGGGAAATGAAATTCGGACGAGCGCATATCAGTAGAAGTAGAGACGAGATTCTTCAGATAAATTAATTTCATTTAATTTAATTCAAATATTCAACACTCAACCTTCAGAGCTGATCTTTGTGTGCATGAACTTTATGAATGAATGCGTGATATATGGTATGGTGAATATATGGAGGTGTAGGTACATATGCATTTTTGCTTGTGCATTTGCTTCTTCCCTCAGACTTCAGACCTGCATGCTTCCTGCTTGAGTAAAGTTGAGTGTGTACACTCACTCGCATTCTCAAAGCACGAGATGAATGAGGATAATGATGATGATGATGGTCTGGCTGGCAGTGCATTGTGCCAAATAATGGAAACTTTTACATTAAAAGATCTCTTTGCCGTAGCCGTAGTATCCGTATGGGACTCAATATAATTTTCTTTTTGTTTGTACTCTGAGCTTTTAGACCCGTTGAAAATTAATGATATCAGATGATGATGATCATGGAGTGCCGAGTGCAGTGGGTGGACGGAGAGAGGATAATGCTCTATGCCCTGTCTCTATCTATCTCTCCGTAGATGAATATGCTCACATCCCTAATTATTCCCGTAGGCTTCCGTTCCTCGAGAGTCTTTGAGCGGAGTTTAGTTGTGTTACAGACAGACAGAGACAAGAAGGTATAGTGTGAGAGTTCCTTTTGTTGGTTTTGGTTCCATACCCTGATCCTGATCGCATCTTCCCTATACTACAATTCCCGCCCGTCCTATTTCCTAATCCCTCATCCTACATCCTACATCCTACCTTCATCCTAAGCCACTCTTTCATGTTGTTCATCCAAGAATCAAAAGTATTTTATTGGTGTTCAAAAATTTGAAACGTAACTTTTTTTGGGATGTCATTTTCCATCTACGAATCCACTTGTTCTTCCTGTTGAGTTCTACTCATGTTTCAACTCAACAACCTTTGGCGGGGATTGGGGATTTAAGTTAATGATACGAATAAGCTATACGTAATGCATTATTATTTTCAAATGCAGGTTTAATGCATTTGACAATTTCATTTGATGAAATTTGAGCATTTAATCCCATAAACATCCTTTTCAAGGAAATGTAAATTAAGCTGTGTACCTATATGTAGGGGCCTATTGTAGGCTGTATATCGCTTTTTAGACACGGCGCACCTGCTATATAGATATTTTGTTACATCAATTTCCTGTGGTCCCTGTAGGACCAGGACCAGACCAGGGTCATATATAACCCATATGCTTTGGTTATGATTTGGTATATTAATACTATGCATGGGAAAAAAAACCTTGAAAATTCGAAAAGTGTCTTTTGTATGCGTATTAATACTAGTTTTTGGTACGGAGGTTAATAATAAGATGAGCCCAGAAGCTTTCTTCTTCCCACATGAAGCTCTGATGGGTGTATCAGGTGTAGCTATGAATGAATGAATGAAGCAGAGGGGAAATTTTTGCGAGAGCAGCACTTGGAAGATTCAATGAATCAGAGGGAACATTATAGAGCGTGTGTTCCTAAATGGATGATGACGGTAGAAGGACGGGGAGTGTGGGGAGAATGGTTCTCCTGGTGCGTTTTATCTCTTCCTAAATGACACGAACGGTGTCACTCGCAGTTTCTGTCTTGCATAATTTTCCCCGCGTGCAAGATATGTGAGAGGGAGACGCGGTGTCTAGGAGTTACAAGCGCGTATATAGAACAGAATTTCTTCTCCCCGCCTTCATTATTTTGACACGTTGGTTCGGTTTCTCGGTTCGGTCTTGGCTCTGGACTCAAAGTATAGTTACAGAAAAGAATGTTTTCTCCTCGTTACTTCTCCACCGTTTCTCCCATCTGCATTTTTGGAGGGAATAGGGAAGCTATACACGGGAAAAATTCCAACTTTCTCCTCGTTTTTTTTCCTTCATCATCGACCGGAACATCATTATTTCAATAGTTTGTCTTCGTATTCTCCCTACACAGTCTCACTTACATAATGGGGAAGATGTACAGGGAAGTATGAGTGAGGATTTTCCGAGTGGGATTAGGAGTACTGCTATATCGTCTGTGAAGAACCAAAATGATCCATATCCAATTTAAGCTAGAACCAAAATGAGTTATGTCGTGAAAACAAAATGAGAAACATGTGTAAAATGTTCTATTTACAATTTTTGAAAAGTGTAAACTGTTCTATTTACATGTTTTGAAAAGCGTGAAATGTTCTATTTACATGTTTTTGAAAAGTGCAAGATTTTCTATTTATATGTTTTTGAAAAGCGTAACATGTTCTACTTACATGTTTTTGAAAAGTGTAAAATATTCTATTTACATGTTTTTCAAAAGCGTAACATGTTCTACTTACATGTTTTTGAAAAGTGTAAAATATTCTATTTATATGTTTTTGAAAAACGCAAAATATGCTATTTAAATGCATTCAAGACATGTTCGAATGTTTTGCAGATAGTGGATTTTGTTTTTAGCTACAAATGGATATGGGTCATTTTGGTTCTTCACAGACGATATACGGATATTAAGTGTAGACGAGGACGGGGAAGAAATAGGGAAATGAGAGAATGATGGATCAACCACTCTCGACCAGGAACAGTAGGACGAGTCTCTCCATTTATTTTATTATAAATTACACCTTGTTTTCCCTTCCCTCCATCTCCATCTGTCCCATCTGTATATTTCCTCGTGCGCCTCGAGAGTCTTCTCTCCTAGAAGTATATGGGAATTAAAGAGGCCCAAAGGATAATACGTCTACTAAAATTAATTTCCCGCCGTCGCGTCCTTCCCTTTTGTCTTGAGAGACTTGTGTTTAATTCCTGTCTTCCACGTTTTTTCTAGACACTGAACTTTTGTACACCAATTCAGCTCAATATTGTCTTAGCCTACATCACAACAAAAGTTATATTACATTATTTCTGTGATAGACGCGATCCATGTTTTCACAATTTACTTCTATAGTCTTCCCATTTAAAATATGGTGACGACGACAATGGGAATGGGAGCTACATACATACACAATGAATACGACGGGTTTCTTTATTTTTGTGTGTGCAAAAATTATTGATTTCGTCTTCGTTCCTTGCTGTTGCCGTTTTCGTAGTTTTCTTAGTTTTTGTTTGTTTGGTGGAATTGGGGTTGTGGAGAGGGGGAGGGGAGGGGGGCATGCTGTCTATCTGCATACTAAAAGGAACTTGAAACTTCAAGGTAATATTTATTCAGGTAAGGTTTCCTATAGAACTAGAGCCCAATTGCCGATGCCAATTGTTTCCTTTTTTTGTGTTTTTTTTTCTCTAGTGCCTTCGTCTTATGGTCTTGGCCGTTCTCGTTCTCGTTACAACCTTTACGCGCCGCTGGACATCATAGTGTCTACCAACACCAACTCTGTTCCATGTGTACTGACTATAGTGAGTGGTGTACAGTTTGAAGGGACAGAAAGGAGGGCAACTTTATTCTGTAGAATTCTAGAATGTTTGTAAAAAAAACGATTGAAAACGATGAATACGAAAAACGAAATAATGTACTCTCGTTCACTTCACCTTCTGGTATTTATGTACAGGAAAGGCGTCTCCGTAACTTGAAATTCTGGGAATAAATATTATTTGAAAATGTGGATAGGTTAATGTGTACATACGTATAGGGTGGCCTGTCCCGGTCCGGGTCCGGATCCGGGTCCGGAAACGCTACCTTTTAGCTACATCGTTAACGTTTATATGGATTATGGATGATGGCTAGTTTACTTATACCTTCACTCGCTCTCATACCAAACCAAATGTTGCCTCAGATCATATGTGGCCGCTGCCGCAGTCCATGCGCCCGCATTCAAATCTTTTTTGTATTGATTTCTATCTCCTCTGAAAACAAACTTGGTAATTAGAAATTTTAGAATTAGAGGGATATTTTTGAGTTGTGCTGTGCTGTGTAATAATAATTGTGCAATGTATTCATCAAGTAATAAAAAAATGATACAGTGAAGCCCCGATAAAACCCTTTTTTCTTGCCTTTCCAAGCGAATCTGGTCCTGGTCCTCTGCTCGTCCACGTGACAAGGGAAAGGGGACAAAATGAAATTGAGATTTGTCGATTTGTGTGTGTAGCTTTGAGATTTTTGTCATTTTCTTCCGGAATGGCTAAAAAATAAAGTGAGCTAAAGTATACAGTCTACAGAGTATTATCAAAGAGCAAATCAATTTTTTCTTCCAATATTAACTCACATTCTATTTTCGATGGGTAATTTGCCATGCTTGTACATCTACAGGGAGAATCTATGAGATCCAGAGGAGGTCTCCACCAGCGTAGTAGCTCTTCTATAGAAGATTGTGTTCCACTTGGAGTAGAAAATAAACATGCCTGAAGGAAAATCTTTGTATTTATATTATATATACAAATAATATATATACCTACTCATTTCTTCTGACTTCTTTCCTTTTTACCTTCCGCAGTTCCCTTGTAAGTAGTCCCAAAAAATAATAAGTTGGGAAACTCGACTTGGGCTTGTGAAACAGATGAGCAATGTTTTTATGTAGCAAAATGTATCTGAGAAAAAAACAAAAAAGAAACCCGTTTCGTGACTCTAAAAAAAAACAATCTCATCCAAGTACAAATATATTTGTGTACAATAAGTCAATATAATTTTGCTCAGTCAGTAGAGTTTGTTTGTGTGTATTTCTTCTGTGCACTGCACTGCTTCTTGAACAACTCCATAATTTTCTCCAGTCCAGTAGCAGTATCAATAGAAATGTTCTGCCTATAGAAACTAGAATACTAGAAACATTGGTCTTTTGAAGAAAGCTTTGTCGTCAGTAGTTCAAGTCGTAATAATAATCGACGTCATTGTCAACGTGATTGTAAACTTCCTTGCTATTTGATGAATTCCTCACGTAGGTACGCAATTTAGCAACCTTTTGCAACTTTAATTGCAAAAACTTCGTTTAATGCGATACATCATTTTGAAGCTCTTGAAAATATTTTAAATACGAAATTTATTCGAAATTGAAATTTATTTGGTTAATTGAATTGATTGGTCCGGTCCAGTTGAGGAATGGAAAGAAAGTGGATTTTTGATCTGACGTGGTATGACATGTACAAGAATTGTGCTATACCTGAGAGAAGAAAATTGAGACGCATAAAGTTCGTTGACAGACACAGAATCACAATAATACAAGAAGAATAATGATAGTTTACTGAACTCGTAATCCATTCAGCAAAACTAATTTAGCACATATGGTTGCTGGTTGGGTTATATTTCGTGACGGTAATTATGTAACTAGTGTACTAACGTTGTGCGATGGCAATATTGTTGTCTATTATTAAGTATATTAGGCAGAGTCTTATAGGTATAGGTCTGACATGCAGAATCCTGGTGCACTATTGTGCAGCTGGAGACCATGACGCAAATAAAAAAAAGGGAAAAGTATTCTGAATTATTTTTGTTGTTGTAGTTTAGTGTAGTTGTTGTCAAAAGGTATGAGTGCGACAAATAGTTTTTACTCTCAGCTCAGCAGCATGCTTTTCTCTATTTCATTATAAAAGTACCGTAGAGTGTACAGCTATACATAGTGCCGCCGCATCTCACTATATATCCGAGAGTGCATTATGCTATTTTTTTGATGATTATATCGTCCGACCGAAGGTGTATAATTATGTGCTGAGATCGTGAGGGAGTGGGATTAATGAAATTAACTATCAAAACCAGCAACAATGGAGAGGACATAAAACATATTATGTATATAGCAGGTATGGGCTGATTTAATTTAATTTCACTTTGTACTCCACGTGTCTCTCTTGTTTCGTTCCTTCTTGGTGATGCAGTCATTTGGATGCGTGCAGCGACAACAAACAATTCTTTTCACATATATGTACATTGTACGTATTTTTGTATTTAGAATTTAGAGGCGTCATCGTAAAGCCAGAATTTAAATCTCTCTGCTGATGCTCTGACCAGTGTTTCTGAAGTGTGTCTTGTTGTCTGGTGACTTGGTTGGTTTAGTAGTAACACATGTCACATCTGTTCTTCAGTGAAAAATCAATGAAATTGGTAAAATGTACTTGTGAAGCTGAGTGGTAGTCACCTTCACCGATCCGATCCCGATCCCTCTGTCTGAGATATCAATTAGAAATTAATGCTAGCAATTCATGTGGAATTCATGTAGAATAAATACGGGAGATTGCTCATCCTAAACTTATCGCCTCGTGACTTATTTCAATAGAATTTGTATGTTATTTATAAAACAAGGTCGCCGTTGGTTGTTTTTATATGATTTAAAAATTAAAATTAAATTACTTGTAGATACGTGTTGTAATCAATTTTTAAAAAAATGTAATTGTGCAGCTCTGACTCGCTCTTGGAGCCCACCATCAATTACAAGAGAATAAAATTAGCTTATATGCACTTAAAAAAAATCAAGAATTTCACGTACATTTTTGTCGTATAAAATTGTACAAAAAAAGAGAGATTAGTATAGGTCAAAGTTGACTAATACTATATGTAATATCAGGTGATGTTTTAGTAGTACCAAATATTGAAGTGTATCGCCCCGTCAAAAGTTGAAATTGGGCCTTCTTATCTCGGCTCAAATGTTTGTTTTTTATTTAATTAAAATCATAATAAGCAAAAACCTGTGGATATTGAAAGGTATGTGTAGTACATAAGAGAGACCTATAGTATGAGTCATATGAGTTTTAGAAAATTGAAAATAAGTTAAGCTGAGGACCTAAAAAGAGGTATAGCAGAGGTAATATAAACAGTACAAAGTACGAAAGTACCTACCTACATAATATCTGGAAGATACATATGGGAATTTGTATTGGTATTGATATTGATGGCTGAAGGCAGAATAATATAAGCTCAGCTCAGCTGCCTTGAGAAATGTTTGCGCGGGTAAATAGAATTGGCCTCATAGCCACCAGTACCAGAGAGTAAAGTATAAAAAAAAAGAACCAAGAAGAAGAAGAAGAAGAAAAAAAAAGTTATAAACTTACTAAACATGTTCAACTTTTTTTATTAGCTACACAATGTATGGATCTTTTTTTTTCCTTCTTTTGCTTGAGAATTTTGAGAGTAACTTTAACTTTAGGCGATGGATGCGACCGACTCTCTGATCAAACTACAGATTGAATCACGAACACACACACGATATTGGAGCTTGGAATTATTGTTGCTCTGTGTAATAAAATGATAAATGAATGCTGAATTACATATCGTAATTCATATTTGAGTCACAAACTGGACAGGTTAGTTATGAACTCAAGGTTGTTCTTCAAAAAATTTTGGCTGGACTTGTTTAAGCATATGGAGGTGTTTTTTTTTTGTTTTTCGTTCTCGTTGTTGTCCTTTTATAAGTTAGTATAAATATAAGTATGTATCCCATATGGTTTGAGTGAGGCACTCTGTCTCACTCAGTTTCAGTCGAGTTTTGCTTATAGTTCACATTAGCCATGCAGTGGAGTGTATAAATATGGGCATGTATAATTAATTAATGTACATTTATTCTCCCGTAGGAGTAGATGTGTACGGCAACGAAGGAATAAAAATGAGAATCAATTCCTTGGCATACTTAAGTTTCAAGCGCCAAAAGGTACAAAGGGCAGAATTAGAATTTTAGCTAAAATCAAAATTGGTCCAAATAATCATTTCCAGATTTTTTGGGTTGGGTTGGAACCATTTTTTGACTTTACTCCCATATTTTTCAAGCCAATAATGTCAGTGTTTTTCTTTTTGCGCAATAATCTGAATTCAGTATTGTTTGAGCTACCTTACTTCTTGCTAAACAGATATTCATTACTTCATTAGTCTTGGTGGAAAAACATAATATGGACCCATATGGTTAAATATTTTATACTCAATTGGACTGACTTTATAGATTCTAGAATTTTTAGATAATTATTATGTAACGGAAAATTTTAAATGAAGACTTATTCAAACTGTGGTGTTTAACTTGTTTCGAGATGGATTCCGGATATCGGCATCGGGATGTGGAAATGTAATACGTACATAATATTAGTAAAACCTGTGGAAAAATTTAGTGTAGTAGTCTTGGCTATTTTCCTTCTAAGTTTTACCGAGTGTCGAGTATTTTCTTGACTGACGATGCTCTAAGCTGGCCGTCCAACCACACGGCACTCTTCCATCCCCCATCCTACATTATTAAAATGACTAACGATCGTCCCACGTGAACGTGAGCGTCATCATGAAAATCTTGTATTCTCGTGTTTATATAATTATACGTGTGTGTGTGTGTGTGTCTGTTTGTTTGTTCGTGTGTTTGCAAACATTTTGTGTCTGTACTTGTTTCACATACTAGAATTCTACAGCAGAGGATCTCATATTTTTTCATTAATTTTTGTTTACTTGGCTTGACTTGGGAATTACAGTTAGTTCCCTGAGAGAAAATGTCAGTGTAGATTCTCACCAACAAGAGCAAGGAGTACCCTCCCCACAATCACAATCACCAGTACCAGTACCAGTACCAGTACTGACCTATCTACTTTTGGCTTGTGATTGTTATAAGAGATTAGTATTAGTCAGTCAATCTCTTTGTCGTAAGCGTACAAGTCATAATGTGTCTTGTTTTCAGTGAAGAGGATGCTGCGATGTAGATTACAGAATTTCTCAGGTTAAATCAAAAATACATGGACATGACATTTCCACTTTCCAGCACACATCTTTGATTGGCGCTGATTTACGTATAGATACAGCAACTCGCTCAAGCCTCAAGCACTTTTGGTTCCTTGTTAATCAAATTGTAAAGCTATAAAAAGGGATAAAGAATGAGATTGGGAAGAAACTCTCCCATACACGCCTCATTCTGATTCTCAATCTCGAATCTGTCAATAGTAATGTTCATTGCACACCCTATTCTCAAATATCGATTTAAGTGACAGCTAATTCCATCGTACGAAAGCCTGACCTGGACTTAACAAACACGACATGGCATGGGTGCCCTGTAAGGAGACGTTAGCAGTGCTTTTCATGTCTGTTTAATAAACTATTTAATATGTTTCTTGTGCGTCATTTATGCAGCGTGTATTTAATCATAGCCTCTTTGTTGGACTTTAGTTTTATACCTATAATTATACATAATTCGTCACGATTTTGAAATACATTACCAAATAAGGCGTTTGATACACCATTTTGAAGCTCTTGAAATGTAAAAAAAAATACGTAATTCTTTCAACATTGAATTGTTTTTAATTATTCAAAACTTTCTACGCCCTTGTTTAATAAAAATTTATAAAATCCAAATTACGGACGGTTAAAGGGGTCCTCGGATTGATATTAATGTATCTAGGTATGTGATAATTTATTTTGGTTATTATTCTTTGAAGATGTTGTAGCGTAAAAACTGTGTACGTGATGAAGACTAAATGCTCTGCTTGTTCCTTTAACTCCCAATCAATTCGGACCTATTTCGCAAATCACAAACTTTTGAAAGCTAATTTTTGTGAATTTTAAAATCTATATCATTCAATAAACAATGTGTGTTCTATTTCATTTTCATGCTTTCTACACGAGAACTTTAGCTGGGCTATCACTTACGTTAGATTTTTAAGTCAGTCAGTGGGAATCTCTGTTGTAATGTAAATTTTAAATAGATTCGAGTTGGATGAAAGCTTCTTGTTGCATGTTGTTCTTTGAGGGAAATTTTGAACAAATATATTGCATTTGAAGAAACGCTTTTGTTGTGTAATAAAGTCCAAACCTCCACACACACTGCGTACAATCCTACTATATACTGTGTAAGAGCAAACACGGAGTGAGCGTGAACGTGTTTCTCCTCGTAACATATTATAGTGTCTGTGTTATCTTAAATAATAACTGCCACGGCTCCTTCGTCACGTGTTGTTGCACTCAATAAAAGTCAAATCAAGTTCAAGTCGGTTAACTCTGCACAGGCGGCTGCAGTTCTTGGAGATTGCGTCTGTCTTTGTGGATCCACAGCAGCAACACAGCACTCTGTGTCTCTCTCCCTGTGTAAACAATTAAGTTTCACTTTAGTAATAGTGTATCTTATTCCATCCATGAGAATGAGTGTACGAGGAGTTGAAGACTGAGCAATAATTATGTATGTTGTTGTCATCGCCATGCCTATACCTATATCCTATATACCCCTCGTAGTTTCTGTTTGTAGGGCAAGACGTGTTCAAAATATTATTTAGTTTTTTCCAAATTAGATAATACACTAAATGACTCAGAACGCAGAGTAGTTGGGATTGGAATTCGAAATGAGCCTAAAATGGTACTGTTCCAACTGTATATTGTTATGTTGATGACATGTATAGGTAGGTGTCTACATGTTGTGGAGCTTTTGCCCTTTGCCTTTAGCAATGACTGACTAACACCGCTCATATTTATTATCAAGTGTCTATTAATTCTAATATAAAGGGAGAAAAATGAGCAACGCACGTGTATATGCAGAACAGGTTTTTGATTAATATAGGTATGAAAAGTCACTATCGTGTACATATACCATTACCATTCCCATTTTGAACTCTCGATGATGATGATGATGTTGCATGAGGATTGCATCGCGTATTGCGTAGCACTTGGTAGTTTCAGCTCATTGTTGATTCATCGATGATATTAAAGAGAAGCATATTATGAGCAGATTACTGATGGACACTCACTAGTCAGTCGTAGACACTTTTTTTTATTTATTAATTCAGTCCTGCAGCCCTCTCAACGTGGACTGTGGAACAAAAAACAAGAACAACTAATGTCAAAGCGTATGATAATTACTATGCCCAATGCCCAAGAGTGTTAAAGAGATTAAAGATTTTGGAATTTTTCTCTCTCTCTCTCTCTTACATAACTCACTTCGTTCAATAGCATCAGTGGCAATGACATAGTGTCACGAAAATGCTCAACTATGAACTGACTGTGAGTAGAATTTTGGCTCGTGTCAGTAGCTCTGTCATCGTCGTGCCTGACTCTGATTATATGTACAGCATATTAAATTAAATATTACATATGATATGCCTGCGAATAGAAACATTCCTGTCAGGGCCGGATAATGTGGCCAGCACAGGCAGCCCCCGCTGCCTTAATTTTCAAAAAACATGTAAATGGAACATTTTGCACTTTTCAAAAATATATAAACAGAATATTTTGATTTTTCAAAAACATGCAAATAAAAAGTTTTGTACATTTTAAAAACATGGAAATAAAACATTTTCCACTTTTCTCAAAACATGTAAATAGAACATTGAGCACTTTTCTGAATCGAGTAAAAAGAACATTTTGCACTTTTCTAAAACATGTAAATACAACATTTTGCTTTACCAAAGAAAACCATTAATAAAATCCGATCAAAATGGTGGTTTTTGTAAGGACACAAATTGCTGCCTAGAAGTATTTTCTTTGTCCGGCCCTGCCTACTGTACTCCATTTGAGTGCCCGTTACAAGTAGTTAAATTAATTATTACATATAGATGTGTCTTGTAAGTAACTTTGCCGTGCAGATGAAGCATATTTTGTGCAAGATTTATTCAAGACAGTTAGTAGTCGTACGTTACCAATTTTTTTTATTTCTTGGTCACAATTCAGTAGCTTCTAAAATACTAACGATAAGATTGAGCACTTAAAGTGAGTGCAGAATGGTATGCTGGGTCAGATGTATGTACTACCTATGTAGGTAGCATATATTAGTAATAAACTAGGTAGGTAGTAGGTACATTCAAATTTTTTCAAACAAGAAGGATCAAAGAAGCTTTTATCCATGTAGATTGTTCGTAGTTTATTCAGACGGAGATGATGAAAAGCTACTTTGTTGCACACTGTTTTTTGATACTCTGATTTAACATACATTTCTTATTTGACATAATATATTTATGGCATTATTATGTTCCTATTCCATCCTTTATCACATATCTGTGTTATGTAACGTGCATAACTGGTGCTGGTACTGGTTGCTGGTACTGGGCCTGGTCGCCTGGTTGAATGGAGGTTGATGTTTGCAAGTTGGAATTGCATTATTTCTAGTTGGAAACCGGAAAAACAAAGTGATATATGGACTAGGAATAAGCTGAGGCTTTTGTTGTCTACGTTTTTGGTTTTAAGCGTATATAGTTATTAGCGTTAGCGTTTGAGTCCTCTGGTAGAGAAAGTTGAAAATTAATTTTTCCTTTGAACTCTGTCCTGTTTGCCATTAGCCTCGTTAGAATTTAGGAGCTGTATTTAGGATACAAGTTTTGAGTTTTGAGGACTCAAGCTCAAACATTATTGTTATTCGTTATTGTCGGTTATTAGTAGTGCATTAGAGATATGGGGACTGTAAAGAGCGGTGAAATAAGTATTTTCATTCTGCTGTATACTTGTATTGTATTTCTCTATATGCTTTCTATATTTGCAGTCGGAGCCTTCAGTGTAATCTCACATCACAGGCTGCTCCGTTTTGATTATAATTAGTGCAAATCTCTTTTGCATACGGAATATGGAGAGCGACAGACAGGGTACCTAGGAACGCTATATATGTAGGTTTATTTTTGTGGAATTTCATTTTTGCACAAAATATTATGGCAAATTATTTAGAACAAGATAAAGCGAGAGAGAGAGAGAGAGAGACGTTCCCACTTTATCATGTATCCACCCACGTCAATTCAGATACAGATTCAGAGCAAACAACGGAGCGCTTTTGAGGCTTCAGGTAGAGGGGATATTAAGGACGTGTAGTATAGGCCCTATAGGTATAAATATTTCATATAGTGTGTAAATAAGGTGTAGGTCCTTTTCAGCTCTCTCTCCCTCAGCCTCCCTTCTGCATATTTACTATTTACCTACCCACTTGGAATACAGTAGCGGGAGCGTGGTAGTGAGCTTCATCTTCATCCTCTGAGGGGAAGACTCCATGCGGATGGGAGCTAATGATGTGTTCATGGCCATGGCATGGCATATTACACATACATTATGAAGGAAATCTGGGAAATTGTGTCAGACGCACGTGACTTCTATGGTAAATAATTTACTGGGATCTTGTCTGTTTCTGTCACTTTAGTTTATGACATGTGTAAACCCCGACACAAGATGATAAACAAAATATTCCTCATAAAGCACATCTCTACTGATATACAGTTTTAGGTGCATACATCTTTAGTAGCTACTTTACGTCTCCTACTTGTCTCACACGTCTCGCTTTTGAACGGAAATACACTTTCATAAAAACTTCAAATCAACTCCAGGCATGAAAAAAAAAAGAAAGATTTTATATTTTCGTCTCAAGTTTATTTACACTTGGGTTTTCCTTTTTGGATTCGCCGCGATAATTAGTTCTAATATATGTATGTATATAGGTAGGTAATTTAATTTACTACCAAATTATGGTTATGCAATTCAAGATACACATTTTAATGATGCACCACAAAAAAGTGACTAAAATTAGTCCAGTATTTAAATGGCCGCGCGTTTGGACTTTTTGAGATATATTCATAATAAATTAGGTTGTAGATGTGATTAAACAGTTATTTCAGTTTCAACTTGGAGTAACTTGGTTTTTTATTGCTTAGTAAAGGATGACACAACGTGTGGTTTTATTTTTTACAGTGGAGGCGAGTAGACGTTACATTTTATAAATAGTTCCTTGCTTAACTGTGAAAATGTTTTTTTTGGGGTTTTCCGGTTAGAAGTTAAATGCCGCAGGAAAACTATCATTTTAAGCTTGAAATTGCCAAATAACCCATTGCGGTCTGTTGAAATGAAACTTTGAACGTTTGGAGCACGTTTTTTTGATTTGGATATTTGTGACATATACTATATTTACGAATTAATACAGTTTGTGTTTGTAGCGGTTTCTGGAAGATTAAAGAACGGGTTTAAGATTTTACAGCAAAAACTTGGAAAATTACTTGCGTACAGTACTTGGACAGTCCATTTGTTTTGATTCCGTTAATTCCGTAGGAGTTGTTCGTCACAAAATATCCATGTATTATCGCCATTTTTAAAATAAAAATGTTCATGGTTCATTAGCTTCATTGAGATTCCATGTAAAATTTAAGTACATTTTGGATTTCATATTTCCTGGTTATTTCCGGTATTTACTATTGTTCCGGCTTGCAGTTGTTGTGGCTGCTAATCGAAAACCGGGGATTAATCGGTCTAATAGGTTATATTAGGATATAAGCTATACCTTTGTCGTTGTCTGTAAATTGGGATTTAGCTTATGAACCTTATAATGCTGAAATAATTTGTGAGTAAAAAAATGTGTGTAATGCACTCTGTGTCCATTCTATAGACTGTAAACGATTGTACAATTTTTACTCTGCACAATAATAGTGAAGTAATTAATACACATGAATCATCACATTGTTCTACATTCTACATATATTACACATTGCATTGTCTTGAGTTGGATTCTTGAACTTACGATTAGTCAACACACAATGTCTTTATTTTCTCTATCTCTGTCGTTCTACACGCTTTGGTTGCATTGAAATTGAAGTTTTCCTCTGCGAAAATTTGCAATTTTTCTTCCGAATATTATAGGGAACTAAACTAGGTAATAAGTGGTGTAAGGGATTTGTTTTGTGTACATTTTAAACACGCTGCTGCTGCTTGAGGTTGTAGTAATTATAACGAGACCGACTGCCCCTTTCGGCTTCGGCTTTCGTGTCAAGTCAAAACCAATTCCGTTTGTTATTGTTATTGTTATAGTGTATAATGTAGTCTGTTATTTGCTAAGTTTTAGATTTATAGAGTTTTTTTTACTCAGTATTCAGTATTTTTATTTGAACCGGTTCATTTCATTCAACATATTTTATTTTCAATTGTATATTTTGCATTATTACTACTACTACTACTATTATTATTGGAAGCATGTTAAAACGTTGAATTAAAGCAATGTATTGTACTCTCAGTGGGTTGGTTTTGGTTTTGGTTTTGCTTGTCAGTCTGTCTGCAGTTTAAAAATCCCAGTTGATGAATGTAACTTCGTAATATAATGGTAACGTTGTTGGGTTGTTGGGGTCGAGGACTGTTTACATTTAAAATTTTAATGCGTCTTTTTCTATTTTGATGGGAAATAGGAAAAAAGATTTTTCTCTCTCACTACTGTCTGTATTTTTTGTTGTGATTATTGTAATAAAATTTTTGCACAGATATATTTACTTATTGTATTTTGCTCATTCGACTTCGACATCGACATATTTTTAAAATAACCTAGTTACGTAGTAGGGACTGAAACGAAGCGCAGATTCAAAGGCATCTGACTCCCTCATCTGATTTGAACTACATACATTTACATTTAGTTGACACAGAGACTTGGACTGTCGTTTCCGCTTCCTGTTTTGTTATCATATAATTCACAGTGTGTTTACATTTGCCCTTCTCCTCATAATGTGTGTCCGTCGCTCTGTGTGTGTGTGTGTGTGTGTGTGTGTAGCGTCGTAGTCCCAAGTCTGTCTCTCTCATTTCCTTTGTCATTTTATTCATTGGAATTTTCGGAATATAATTATATTATGTACACAGAGAGCTTTATGTTATTGGTTTGTGTCTGGCAGTGGAGCTCGGCTTCGGCTCTGGTGCTGGTGCTATACTTTTAGTTCTGGTTCTGGTTCTGGTTCTGGCTCTGGTTCTGGGAAAGATCATTAAAAAGATATATAGTCTGCTCTCATTCATCCTTTCTGAATTGTAAATTTGAATGTCTCCACAAGATAATGTTGCTTTGTTGCTTTGTTTTTGTGTGTGTCTCTAAAGATCAATTTAGTACTATTGAGGAAATTCCAGTATTATATTCTGTTTATTGTACATGGGGAAACTGTGCGAGTTGAATTATTTGTTGTTTTTTGAATTTCCATATTATCAGTTCATTGGGATTCAAAACTTGAGTTTGGAAAGGAAACGGGCAACAAAGTTGAGATGATTTTAACATAAAACAAAATCATTATACAATAGACAGGGCAGATAGTGGTCTTTTTCCTTATCTTTTTCCTTGATACTTTTCCTATTGATTTGAAGGCCTATTTTGAATTAAAATGGCTTTGGAAATTACATTTGGTTCCTTCTCGCGACAGTCTTACGTTGGTTGAATTATACACCATAATAAGATTAAAATTTGGTGGTGGAGGGGGCAAACCACTCCATCCCCACCTTTGTACTAATAAATGTACATGTATTTCAAATATTAGTATGTGTGTACAAATACAAATCATCGTTATTCCGAACATATATTATGGAAAATAGGTAATTAAAGCTGGAAAATTACATTTTCCCGTTCTGATCCTGGATAATTGTATAGTGTTCCGAATTTCTGCATCTTAACAAAAGATACACAAAGTATCTACTTGGCATGAATGGATCAGTGGATATGCATGGCTAATTACAGGAACCACCTTTGTCTCTCTCCTGTTTGTAGTAGTAATTACGCACGTAGGAGTCTATGAATATGAATAGGCCAGTAACTGACTATATAGTGAGTACTCATATAGCCCAGTAGTTCAATTTCAGTCATTCCTCTTGTTGACTCAGACTCAGTTTCGGCCTCGGCTTTCGGCTCTCTGAACTGGATAACATAATTAACTTGGACATTTTGTGTGTCAAGTCACTCGAATTTACCATTCTAGATCCCCTCCAGTGGACAGTGTGTGACTATCAATGTTCAGAATACGGACACAGAGACTTGTGGTTCGTTGATTACAGAAATTGAGAAGAGAAATTGAGAGGGAGGTGATCCCTTTGTACTTTGTCTCTTTCTCTCTCTGTATGGAGACCAAGTATTTTGCATATTTAATTAGCCACAGTTGTGGAATGTTGAATTCGAATTCGAATGTGACAGGGACACTAAAAGCTTCCTGTTGCTTGTGTGTCTCCACTTCTGCGGAATTAAATATAGAATTCTAGACATTCATCCCTGTATCTGCCGGAGCGGAAGGGACGTAATTCACATTCACGTAATGCATAATTCTCTGTGTGTATATAGCACATTTCAAATATTTATTTTGTTCACTCCGAGGCGTTGGTTGCGTTGCTTGGGTCGTTCTCGTTGGATTTGGATTTGGTAGAAGTTCAAGTAGTGGAACTACAGGCTACCAGATTTTAACAAAAACACACACAAATTGTATTGTGCAATTATTGGTAGGAGGACGCGGACGCGGACGCCATTCTCAAGTACAAATTGAGTTTTGTGACACACAACTGATTCCGAAACGACAACAAAGTCTCGAGTAGGTAGGTAATTACACATGTTACGTTAGTTACATTTATGAAAGATCTAATCTCATTGTGCATGTATACCACATATTGCTCCATGGTTGAATGAACGCTCACCTTTTCCTGTTTTGTTTTTGGAGACATGGAAAACAAAGCTTGTTCATTGATGAATTTCGACACATGTTTGTCGTTTTCGAAGTCGATACCCTATGGTTCTGGCCCTGGTCCTGTCACCCAAATACACCACTGCACCGTAACCGTAGGTTGTCTTGTAGTATTTTTAAAAGCATTTGGAGGATTTTAGCGTATGTACCTAATACAGTTGTTAAGTTGATGGGATTTACTTATTCCTGATGATTACAGCAGCGTGTCGGAAGTCATAGCCTTTGTTGATTCATCAATCTACATTTGTATGGGCTGAATTTCAATCTCAGTTTCAACGTACCTACCTTAGCCGTAGCGAAGGGGGAGAATACGTATATAGAAAAGTAGCGTCAAACTGTGAGCATTTGAGATTCTAGAAGAGTACATACGACACACACTGGGGCCTATTTATTTACCATATTATTGCTTGTGTTAGTGGGTCGCGACGTAGTTGTTATTTTGCTATTTTCCACATTCGGATCCGGAACAATGATTGTGCATATATTTTATAATGGAGAGGCAGAAACTGAGTTTTGTTGTGTAAGTTTTCCAGAACGCTATATAAAATATAATGAAAATGTGCGATGGCGATAACGGCATATAGTAGTGTAGAGCTAATGGGATGCCAATCCCCAGCTCAAAAGCTGTTTATTCTCCTTAGTTTCCTGGCTGTGCTGGCATTCAATAACAGTAGCAATAGTAACTTTAACATGTGTAATGTTCTTGTCTTTGAGTTTTCATTTCATGTTATACCGTTGTTTTAAGTGTTCCGTCAAGACTCATTCATCCCAAATCCCTTATCATATAGACAGACCTATGCGCGAGTATATTGAGGTTTGTATTATTTTGTGAGTTTGTAAACACACCGGGGCACTTTTGTCTTCGTCTTGTATTATTATGTCAATAATAATATGTAAAAAGAAATCCCATTCTGAGGCAGTATTTTGTAGTATCATTCCTTCTTGTCTCCTGTCCCGATATTCCGAACGTATGAACTACTTGTTACTGGTTGGTTGCTTATTTATTTTTTGAAATCGTTTTTGACATTAGTTCTTATGTTGCCGTTCGTTCATTTCATGATTTGATGAACAATATTGCTTCACTGTAAATAGTTAGTACGCAAAGTACAGTAGTAGACTCTGGTTCTTGTCATCTTGTCCATGAACTTTAGTCATTATCATTAAATAAATATTATTGCAAACATTGAAATCCAAACAAACTCTCGTAACTTTTCATTCAAGTTTTTTTCACAGGGTTTTTCTTGTACAGGCCTCCTGGTCCCGATTAATTCCAGATCTCGTTTCCTGTTGTGTTCTCTGCTCTGCTCCGTTTAAAACATATACCTATAAGCTGACTTTAAGGAGTATAAACTGCCTCATTCCCCTCATTGTGAAATCAAACATTTCAATAATACTAATTATTACAAAATTACATCAAAGCATAATATACCCCCAACGCACCCTTGAGCAGATTCTGATGAAGTTTCTGAATTTACTTTGTGAATTTGCGGTTGTTGTGATAATGTATGTTTGGGACTGGGACTGGGACTGGGGAAGCATGAAATTTGTTAGAAGAACGTTAGAAATAATAATTAATAATAATTATTAGATACATATATATAGAAAAGCAAAAGGCAGAACAAAATTTATTTATTCATTTTTCTTTTTGATTGTACAATATTTTATGGTTGGCTATTTGTACTCGTTCGTTCACGTCCATTATTATGTGTTCATGCTTGAAGTCGAAGTCGAAGTCGACGTTGGATTTGGATTTGGATTTGATATTCGAAGGGCGGCGATATTGCACATTATTTTTTCAACTCGTACAGTCGTATATATATAAGTTTCTCCCTGTCTTTTGTGGCGGTGGTGGTTAGCCTAATCGTTAATGATATCTCGTAAACTGTGTATAGTTCTCTGTTTTGCGGAGTGTTTTGAGTGTAGTGTCTACGGCTACGGCTACGGCTACGGCTACGGGGGAAGTTTTGTTCAAGTCGGAATTTGCAATTATGATTATTATTTATTATTATATGGTATATAAATGCTCGCAATAATTACTATTTTCAACTCTGCTCAAACTATGTGCCTATGCTGAGTTGAGCGGAGGAAAAAATCATAAAAAAATATATAAGCTATAGAATTCAGAGAGGTCCATCGCTTCATCAGTAGCGGCATCGGCATCGGCCAATATTCCCAGTTCACACATTTACCTACTACATACATACGTCTTTCTTGACAGTGACTCCCAATCCCAATGTGCGTATATTGCAATGACAATGGAAATTATGAACAATTAACGATCACTCTAGAAAATGTATAAGCAAGAAGTCCTCTTTTACTTGTTTCGATTAGCGATATTATTATGATGACGAGGATGATGAAGTAATAATACTTTTGAGTCTAGCTGCTTGTTGGAGAAACAAAGGTGGAGTGTGTTTCCTTTCGTTTCAAGTCTACTGGTATAGCATATCACGCTCTGTTAAATTTTAATGTAATGTCAGTATAAGTATATAGACATTGCACTTTCTTAATGCCCAAATGCCACGCGGAGACCTACGTAATACCTACCACTCGACTCAAGTCGACTCAAGACGTAGCTCCAAATCCAAATCCAAAGAACTCGCACTCAAGAATCGTTGAGTTTGATTTTCTGTTGCTGAGCACATAAATTATAGCTGAGTAAATCATAAGGAAAGTGTACGTTTCTTTCCTAAAGCATGCTCCATTGTTTGTACTAATTCGTATGGATTATGGATCACATACTGCAGTGCAGTGATAATATGCAAATGCTACCTTCGCCTCGTAAGTAACGTAAGAGATGTGTGTGGACGTTACCACTCTCTTGTTCGCTTAGCACACACACACACACACACACAGCACAAATAAACGCTTCTGAATAAATTAACGAGAGTCTCTCTCCTGTCTCGAGTCTCGCTCAAAGAAGCGTATAAGAAGGATCGCTGAGTTCGAGAAAAAAAATTGATGCTGAGGAGAATAACTTGGTGGAGGCTTCGTTACTTCGCAGCAGTCGGACTCGCGTATTCGTATTCGTATATTCGTATTCGTGCACTGTCTGTCTCCTCTGATGTTACATCACTCCTTGTCCCTTGTGTTGTTTTCTTTGACAATATATTTGAGTCAGATACATTTAAGCACTAGGCAAGACACAATTACTCAAACAAATACGAGTATGTACTTGAGTATATCCCAATTTTTTTTGTTTCGAAGCATATATTATATTTGTTATGGTTTTCATGCAAAGCACTCGTTTCAATCCCAGCAACAGCAACGACAAACGACGACAACGACATCGACATCTAAACTCAAGGCCATACGCAGATGTTAATGTTTTTTTTTTATGAAACTCAAATATGCAAATACACAATACTTTATGAACATTAAGATTACTCAGTCACACAATCATTTCTACACGTGAGTGCTGATGAAATGGAAATATGGGCATATGGGCATATGGGTAAGGTACTAATTACTGTAAAGATGTAATAATTAATTGCTCATATTATGTGATATTGTTACTGCGACTGCTGTAATAATTATTAAATATATATACCTATATACGAATATTGAGTTGGGCATAAATTAATACTGCGCGGTATAATTAATAGTCATGTATTAATTCCTCTTATTTGTATTAGTTTTTTTTTGTGGACATTTTTGTGGTGTCGTAACTTGACTCCTATGTGCATGCAGATTTAGATGCCGCATTCATGTACAGTAATTATTGTAATTGTAATTTGGCCATTTGAAATACTGCGTCTTTAAGAAGCGTATTTTTTTTCTGAGGGGACTATTGATGACAGTGATAAAATTGGAAAAGATAAGGATTTGGGATGCATCTCTGTGAACTTGAGACGTGTCTGCATGTGTAG
Organism: Dicyrtomina minuta; assembly: GCA_949802685.1. NCBI lineage: Eukaryota > Metazoa > Arthropoda > Collembola > Symphypleona > Dicyrtomidae > Dicyrtomina > Dicyrtomina minuta. The sequence goes on from OX461812.1 coordinate 65,603,862, forward strand.
TGTGTAGGTAAATTTATAGGATGAGAAAAGCTCCTGGTTATGGTTTAAATGATCATGGTATAAAGTTTGAAGCAGATTTTAAGTCATAAATAAAACCTACAATTTTATTTTTTCTGCCTCAGGTTTTTTTCTTATATTATGTCGCGTCATTCTTGACTATTCTTCGTAATAGATTATTACCATTGGATAAATAAAATGGACATTTTGCCATTTTTGCTTCTGTAACCATGTATCCGGTCTATAAGAAAAGGAGAAGTCATTTACACATAGACATAGCATATAGCTGTATATGATCGGAACAAAGAATATCTTGTTCAAAGAGTGTTTACCTATTTTTCACTTTGCCTTAACAAAATATTATTATGGTGATAGAGATGGATAATGGCTCGTGCTTACTGTAGAGAATCATTTAGTTACGCTGTGCTTGGTTTGGTAACTTTCATTTGGCAAACTGTTTGACTATAGCGTGGTCAAAATAATTTCTTGGAGCAGAGAGAAACAGGGACTGTTGTGTGTGTGAGAGTTGAAAGAACTCATTTAGTCTCATCATTATCCTCCTTTATTATATTTCGTTTTCTAGATATTTTCTACATGAAAATCAAAATTCATACAGAGCGGACAAGAACGAATCAAGGGAACACTTGCCTACTCATAATATTGTTGCTAGTGGAAGTTGCCCAAATATTTGAAGACTCTACCTCATTTTAATTTTTAATTAGATTTTTTGATGTGGATTCCCTTGTCGATTTCCAATTCGATTATATTTCCCTCTAAATCAAACGTGGAGTACCTACATTGAAAAAATGATTATAATAATTGAGACAGTTTATATTTTGTGGGCCAAAAAAAAACTGTGTGTGGATTGTAATAATTTATTATTATGTATATACCGTATGGCTGTATGTATGTAGTAAGTAGTAAGGTGTGAGCGTGAGGAGGAGTTTAGTGGGTAGTAGTTTCGAGAGCGATAACAATATCAGTCTTGTTATCACAAATGTATATATAAGAATAATCATAATAATAATAATATTGCAAAAGAAAGTTTATGAAGGAGCCTCATTACTCTTAAGTATATATCACTGATAGTGTATGCAGCGAGTGAGTGAGTGAATGAGTGAGTAGTGTGGAGGGAGGAGGCACTTATGTACGTGAATGCAGTTGGGAGTGAAGAAATAAAAAGATTACTTAATTACGATTACGATTATGTCTATCAGTATCTATCCTGAGTCTTGTGCTCCGTTTGGTTTGAGTGTGAACTTATCGCAGTAGTTTGTTGGACTGGATGGGAAGACTCCGCTTAAGTATGCGCTCTTTTCCTCCACTACATGTATATTTTATAATAATCAACAACACAAAAACTAAACTGGGGCAGATAGTGCCTTTTTTTAAGGGGATGGAGTGAGACGCTCACATTTATTTGAGAAGGAAAATTAAAAAAACAAGACGAGAGTCAGAGATAAGGTGTATGTACGGCAACGGCAACTGCAGGAGACAGTCTACGGTATGGATGTGGAGCGCTGTGCAGTGGATTGTGGATTATTCTGATAGCGAATAAGCGAAACACTGGTTTCAAGATTAGGAATCCAAAAGACTCCCACAGAAGTTTAATGCATGGGACTTTAGGACGACAGGATTTTTCTTTCTACTTTTTTTTATATTTAAACATTACAGAGTACAGATTTTTACAGAGCTCGCTCTCTGCTACTCCGCTCACTCTGTGTACAAATATATTCTTATTTTGTACTCTTTGCTGCTCGTTTGTCTGGGTCTCTGTCTCTATGGTAGGGAAGCCGATTCATGTTAATAATTTTAAATCCTTCCCTTATCTCGATCCGTTGCCGTTGCCGTTGCAGTGGCCGTAGCCGTACGCACTTTGTTGTATTTGTATGAGTGCCTACTTGATTTTGAGTAAAAGGACAAGCAACTTTTTTCAAACTTTTGCACTTAATGCGCCGTCCTCTGACTCCTGAGATGATACCACTAAATGGCTGTAGTGTATGGTACAGGGTACAGTATGCATAGCTATTTCCCTATTGACTGCAGTATGCACAGTTGGTTACTATAGTCACATTAAATCTCTTAACTAAAGGTTCAGCTCTACAGTGTAGCCGTAGCCGTAGCCGGGGGTGCCAAAAAACACTCTGGGGCTGTTCGTGTCTTTCTGTTAACTGGTACTGGTCGAGTAATGAACCCCCACTGCATGATATTAGTATGTTTTGTGTAGTCCTGCTTGAGACTAGTCGTAAAATCAGTACTGGGGATTTTCGTATAGATTTTACTCTAACTAAACAAGCATTACTGAGATTCAGACGCTGGGTCACTCGTAACATAGTGAGTCGTTGGTGACCAGAGCTAAGTGAAGATGTAGTATAGGAAGAGTTGATACTGTTGATAGTGGCCCAGTGTCAGTGGCGTTGTTGTTCCTGGGCTGTTTTGTTGTTGGCGTTGGCGGTGCTCACTATACTCGTAGGACAGGGCCGATCATTGCGAGTGAGACTGAGGATGAGACTGTGACTGTAGGTCAAAAGATAACCCAAGACGAGAGGAATAGGGGCAAGAATGAAGACAAGGATGTATGTATTTACCTATTGCCGCATGATTCGTAATTTATAATGGAATTGAGGCTCTCTTCTGCACTCTGCACTATAAATGCAGTCATTCTGCAGCTATACTAATTCTTGGATTTATTACCCCACGATGATGATTGTCCCACGTTCTAAGCTCTTCTAAGACCTCTTTTTTTAATTACTCCTCCTTTTTCAAAAAATTCACATAATGCAATTGAGTGGAGTACATAGTACTCGCCGGTCTCGGTCTCACTCACTCACTGTGGGTAGCTACCTACCTACTAACGTACTACTTACTTGAGGATAGAGCTTATCTTCTCACCGCTCAAAAAGTGTACAAGGTTGCCCAGATTACAATTAATAAAATGTTAAAACTAATAATATCATCCCTCTCACTATTCATACTATACGCTCGTAATAATATTCTTACTTTTTACTTTTTAAACAGATGAGATCAAATGTCATTTTTACTTGGGACTGCTATACTCCCCCATCCTCATTCATACATTTGATTTAACTCTTTCCTTTATTTTGTTTCAGATTTCACAAGTGTATGCAAGAAGCGCTCTGTGAGAAGACATTCTACGATTTCGACTCTGTACGCTTTTACAATCTATATAATTGTATAAAATTGTAAAAGATACCAAATTCAATTTCAATTTCGATGTCGACCTCACTGAACTGTGTGTGGAGTGTGGTGTGGTTTCATGCGACCTGATCTAGTTCCGAAAAATATATCAGAATCTTATCAAAATCTTACAAGACGACCGACCACAAAGAAGACTAATCACCGCCAAGAACTCCATGAATCCAGTGAATCCAGTCTTATTATCTTCTTGCTTATTGTGTAAGAGACCTTACACATACTTTTGTTTGTTTTTGAATTTTTTCAACCTTTTTTTGTTGTCCTTTTTCAAAAACAAATTTTGCCCTGGTTACAGTTGTTTCTAAGAATCTCCGATGAGTCTTTAGGTGACTTATGGTTTTTTTTTCAAGTGAGTTTGTGAATGTGAAAGAAGTCTCGTTCTCGACATCTCTCGTCCCGTATCGTTGTTCTCTCTCAACAGATATCAGCGTAGTGAGTTCACCACACCGTATCTTTCTCTCTTGCCGTTGTGTTTGTGTGTGTTACGTTGCTTTGCTCGTGCAGAATAGAGAATTGGAATTGGAATGGAGACTGATGGGAGAAGCTGAGAACTGAGAGGGTGTTCACACACACACACAGAGATAGACAGACGAGAGAAGTAGTCGAGAACGCAAGAGCAGCCACTGTAAACGTTGACTTCTTGGGCAATTTCCAATTTAATCTCAGTGTTGAACGAGACGTCGAGGAGTTTTCTATCACGTCGTCCAAAGCTGAGAGAGAGAGGAGAGTCCAAAGTATTACTTCTATTTCCCTCTCCATCTCTGTGCCCGTCAGGTGCTGTACTACTAAACTATAAGAAAATTATTTTATCTCCGATAATAATTCTGTCGTTGGCGTTGTCGTTGGTCGTTGAGTCGGACTCGGATTTGCGGAGTCCTCACGAGTTTAAAAAAAATTTTTGGTGATTCATTGTGGTGAGTGTAGTGCTCGAAAATTACAAAGTTGAAAAAATTGGAAATCAATTCATGTGTCGTCCTTTTAAACTTTGATATATTTTCAAAATTTTCAAATACCAACTTCCAAGAACCAATTATTGTGTGAGTAATCAACACTTTTTTCTTTGGATATTTTGTCGTGAATTGTCTCTCCTTTATCTTCTTGTCATGATTGTTTGTATTTGTATTTTTTGTTTTTAAATACGGGATTTTTTATACACCTAGATATAGTTTTTGTGCAACTCATAATGTTAGTATAGTATACTTCTTGAGTTCAATACAGTCACATTTTTACGTTCCAATAATTATTGTTTGTACTTTTATTACCAAAATAAAAACCAATAATTCCGTTGTGCATGGGAACTGAACACGGATCACAACACACACACACACACAACCACAACACAAAGTTTTTGCTTTATAGATAGCAGCTATATGCATAGTTGCATATAGGTATATTATATACTTTTTTTTTAACTTTATTTTCGAAACACATGATGAATTAAGAATTTATTACTATTAATTTTTTTTTGCAATTCTACAATAAGCCTATAAGCTTTCTTGAATTTTGCAAATTTGCGAGATAAAAATGCACACTGCATGTAACTACAGATATATGCAGTGCTATATAATAATGTGTTTTACAATCTCAACGATTACGAAAACGAAATGGATAGTGTATGTAGAAGGCAAGGCAAAAGGCAACTTAATGTGCTATACTTGCGTATAATGTTCCCATAGTAAAGACTATTAAAGAAAGACAAGCAAATAATTGATATCATATGGCGATAACATGTAGTTATTAAATTAGGCTCATGATAAATGTTTCTGCTGAATGTGGCAATCCTCGCCAATTACAGAATTAGAGTTGTTCTAACTTAATTATTAGTGTATATGGAATTGGGTTGAGCATAGCTCGTTTGATGCTCTCTCAGTTGTAAAAATAAGTATTTACTGATCAAAGGGGATCATAATGACAATTTTCAAATTGGTTCAGCTCCGTAGAGTCAAGTCAGAAGTTGCTGTTTATTTCATATAGTAATTTAGTAATTACTCTGCACTTACAAAACTGAAACCGACTCTCTGACTTTGTACACTGGATGTGTTCAAGAATCCATGTTTTAATATATGTGGAAAGGTGGAAAGGTGGAACTGGGCACTAATAGCAAATATATAAGGAACTTCCTCCCGTTATCGTTGTCGTTGACAGACAGGCAGGGAATTAGTCTGCGTGAAGAAGGGAGAGAAAGAGAGAGACATAATAATATGTATAATTGAGTGTCTGGGTTCGGTTGATGTTTTTGTGTGAGTGGTAAATATGGTAAAATAGTAATAATGGTTCGTGGAAAGCGTCGTGACTCGTAAGTATTTCATGGGGTTATCGATTTGTACTCTCCGACTCTGTAGCATTTTGAGCACACAGAAAAATATTAAATATACAAAAGAATCCTATCGTATTTTGCACATACAAACACACACACACACGGTACGGTACGTTTTAATACTCCTCGCTCCGAGTTGCATAGTGTGGTGTCTATTGCGGATGCGGAGTCTCGTAGAGGTGGTACTGATAGACGTAGAAAAGTATAGTAGAAGGATAAGCTTAAAAGAATTTTCATTTTTTTTTTGTCTTTCATGTTAGCTTGTGTGTAACGTGTGTAACGTGAACGTGAACGGTCTGGAGTGACGAGAATAAAAAAAAGTACAGAGTAAGTGAAGAGAGCCGTTAGCCACAGACTTGTTTACTTTACTTCCGCAGTGAAAACGAAAAGAGGGACAAAAAGAGACGAGTGAGAATTCCCTCTGGTTTCTTTACGTTCTACGTGCTGAGGAGGACAAGAGAAGAAGAAGAAGACGAAGAAAAAAAAGGGAGGGAGAGCGAGCGCGATTAAATCCATTTGATCGTCGTGCAGTGGAGGCCGCACATGGTTAATCTAATGCAACAACATTATTCACAAGTATAAGAAAGAAAGAAGGAAAAAAAAATAGTATATTTCCACACGGGAAGGGAATACTCTGCACAAGACCAACTACTACTACTCTACATTACCCATGACTCTCGTTGTTGGCCAGGAAGCAGATTGTCGATTGCCATCATAAGTATCTGTCATAGTCAGAAAAGAGCCAAAGTGGAGTCCGGGACCCGGGCCGGGGATTGAAAATACGAAAACGCGGACAGAGAACTCAAATGTTTTGGAGACAGAATCGAATATTGTCCTCCTCGTCATTCCTATTTCTTCTGTAGTAATATTTTTTTTCTTCTTCAAACGTTGTCCTCCGTGTCGGTTGTCGACTGTCGCCTGTCGCTGTTGTCCTTGTCATCCTCATCTCAGCTCACATCCGTTCCTATCATCATCATCTTCCTCAACAGTTTGCCATATTTGGATCTGGATTTCCCGTCTCCTCAACTCCATCTACTAAAAGTGCTCCAAGGGTTTTTTTTTGTTGTACTCTTTCTTAAAAAAAAACCTCGAGATACCTCGATCGAGATACCTAAACTAGCTAGGATATATTCGGATTCGGATTTGTCTTCATCATCTTCATCTTGTGGAGTCTTGGAGTGTTTGTCCCCCATCTTGATCGTCATCCTGATCGTCCCGCGGGAGAGGAAACAAGAAAACAGGAAGATTCCGACGATTTTTCATCTCTCTCAAATTTTTCCTCATCTTTTGTAGGGGGTAAACTGAATGGAAGAAATTCTGTCAGACTGCTCCTGCTGCTGCTGCTTGAGCTTCAAGATTGATACTCAAGATTTATTATAGGGATTTTTTTTTCTATTTCCCCATCCTCTCATCCTTCTCGTTCTTCTTCTTGTAAGTTACCGTTATCGCTATCGCGTCTCGCAAGTTTTTCTTTCTGGACTGAAGAAGAAGAGGAAGAAAGAAAAAATAACACATTAAAACTACAGCGCCTGAGCATTCCATCATCATCAGGACAGTTTTGAGTTGGAGTGTGTGTCTCTGTGTCAAAATCAGATTTTTTTTTGTTTTTGTTTTGTGTGTGTGTGTGTGTGGTGGAAGTGACAGTGGAGGAAAGTGGTTGAAATTCGTATAGCCAACACTCCGCTTTGTGATAATAATTAAAATAAATTCTCGTCAAGTCTTCCGGCGTGACTCTCAATAAATACAGATTAGGAAGCGTCGTGTTGATGGAGATATGTGATGAAATTTTGGGGGGATATTTGAACACAAGATTACGATTTCAATTAAGATTGACACACTTTAAGAGATTACATTCATTTTTACGGTGTGCCGGTGCTCCAGTTTATTTTTAGTTTGATTTTGAAATTTGAAATTTGCCCATTGACTACAAGAGAAGAAAGAAAGAAAAAGGAAAATGACATTCGTAGTCGTCGTCTCTTCAAGAGTGTGTTGAGGGCGCGAGGCGGAAAGGCGGATCAGATCAATTAGTGAGAGAGTAAATTGAATAGATTGCCATTTTGGAAGAGACCGCAGACAATGCCCATTTGGATCTTTAATGGTGAATGAAAGTGATTCTTTGAGTCCGTCCGCATCCTCTTCTCTCCTTCATTATCGTTTCTACTTCTTCCCCCCTCTCCAAAAAGCTGCTCAAAAGGACTCAGAATTTAGGAGTTTTCCTATGAGATCAGCTCTCCCCGAATGCGAGTCCCAGTCCCGCTCTTGTGTTAGTTGTAGTCACTGGTCCAGGAGCTGATGAAAAAGTAGAGAACGAAGCTAAAATTGTGCTATTTAAAGAATAGATCCAATAAAGGAAGATCAATTTCATATTCCAGAGCCCACAGGCCTTGGAACTTGAGTCGAGTACGAAATAAGAAAAAAAGTAGAAGAAGGAAATACAAAGGAAGAGCGTAGGAGGAAGAAATTTATTCTTGTGGTGCTTTTTTGAAAGGAAAAAGTGAGGACAGAAGTACAGAGAAGAACTTGTTTGTCCGGCGTCAGAGTGAAAATAAACTCATTGAGGAAACGTGTGGGACAGTGAATGGTTAGATGCCCACCGTCCGTTCATCTTCCTCGAGGATTTCGTAGTAGAGAAGTGGTCAAAGAAGTAAGAAGTTGGAGTGGAGCGACGGTGATTGGAATTGGATTGGGATTTCCGTCGTCTCCGACGTAAAAAGGGACAAGAGAAGAATAATGCCGACGAATTTGAAAAGTCTTTTGAGTCGCTCCCGATCTCGGAACGAGTTGAAATTGCGAGAGAAAGGTGATGAAAGTGGCTCTGTCGAGTTGAGTAATGAGTGCGGAGGTGGGAGCGGAAATGGGAGTAATGGTGGTGGTGGTGGCGGTGGTCAGTGTCACTGTGATGTTCTACACACAAATTGTACCTCTGGACCCGGACTTGGAAGTGGAGGAGCTCATCGGGACGTGGGGGGCTCCGGACAACTGAGACGAGATCCGAGCTGCAAAAGCTTTTTCTCCTGCAGCGCACTGTACGGAGTGGGAGTGGTGGATGGAGACGGAACCGGAACAACAGACTCGTCCTCGAGAACAACAACAACCTGTCTTTGCCCAAATCCGAATCCGAGTGGCAGTGGGAGTAGTGACACGAGCACGGACACATTCAGCAGCAGCAGCATCCTCAGCAGCAGCAGTAGTAGTCGCTGTCGTGGCTGCATCCACAACATCCCCGCCACCACAACAACAACGTCCTCATCTCATGAGAGGGAGAATTTGTCCATACGAAAGTGTGAGACGGTCCTGGCTCTGTCCAGCTTCACCGGCAGTCCTAGTCCAACGCACCATCAGCAGCAGAAGCAGCAGCAGCATCCCCACCACAGTCCCAGCGCCTCTTCATCCCCTCCAATCAACCCCTCCTTCTCAGCCATGGCAACTAGTTCCCCCATGAGTGGACACAGGAGTGACTCACCTGGATCTCCACTTCCGCTCGAAACCCACGCGACCTCCTCCTCCTCCTCCGCCTCCTCCGGTCGTGTCAAAGTGATGAAGGACAAAATCTTCTCCACGTCCTCCTCCACACTCAATAGTCTCATCCATGGCTCGAATCGGACGACGAGTAAATTTTTTGCGGGCTGGAAATTCTCGTCGAATGGAGCGAGTGGGAGTCATGGGGGTGGTGGTGGGGTTGGTGGTGGTGGTGTCGGCGGTGGTGGTACTAACTCATACAGTACTGCGAGCAGTAATCATGAAATTAGTGGGAGTAATCATGGCGTGAATACTACTTTGTTGCTCAGCGTCGGAGCTCCATCCCCCCTGACTGACTCTCTCCACACTCCCTTCTCCTCCTCTAATCTCCTCCATGGAATGGCCCTGAGTGGGAAAAAATCCAAAAGTCAATTATCTATTTCGGACACAGGGAACGGGACGCCGCTCACCCCCGTCAATCGTCTTCGTCGAAATGTGTCCGTGAATAATTCCTACTGTTGCTTCTCCAACAATCCCGCACTCTGTGGTCCCTACTCACGCTCCAGCAGTGTCACCTCCTTCACGTGGAAAGAGGACCAAGGCGACATTTTCTGCAGACTCTGTCTCTCCCATTTCAATCTCTGTGACACCGTCGAACTTCAAGCCTGTTCCTGTCGCTACTGCAAAGACGTAAGTTTTTTTTCTATTTCCTCATTGTTAGTAATTTTCCTACTACACTTGTGGTCGAATCCCTTTTAAGATACGCAAACAGAGCGAGCTGCAAAAGTAATAAAATGTTTTTTTTGCAAGTGTGAACCTTGCTAATAAATAGGGTCGATATTCGATATAATGGTAATTATCGTGCTGATAGAATTTTAATGCAGTTTAAAGATAGTTTTGCTACGGGATATGATCCATAATGAGAGCTCAAGACTAGGCCATCTCATGAATAGGTACTCACCATTGTTTGTCACAGTCGGCTATCAGTTTTATGGTTTGTTCGTGACAGTTTTTGGCCACGTTGGCTCAGTCTTGAACGGCACAGTTTAATCATGGATCTGCGGCGAGCAGCATTTCCCTGTGTGTGTATTATTGGAAAAGCTTATCCTGAACGGAGAGTAGCGCATTAGGGAAAATGACATGAGCATTAATGTATTTAGTATTATATTATGGATATTGATTTATTATCTTGTTGTTGTGCTCAAGTTTCAATTGATTTCATTCCAAGAGTTGTTTTCCCATTTTCCCCACATCTCTCATCTGCCCAAAGGTTATCACTGTCATAAATATTTTATTTATACATCTTGCGAATACTCTCTCTCATGTCTTAATTTAGATTTTGTGCACATTTTAGTTTTATTAGCCCAAGCAACAACTGTCAAGAATTTTAAGCGTTTTCTACGTTGGGAGTAGTCTCACTCATTAGTCGATGCATTTGACGCCTCACAATTTTAGTAAATTCAAAATGTTACTGTGTGAGCGTCAGCGTTGAGATGAAGAAGATGAATGACGTACTACGCACTTTTTTCTTCTTACTTTATTGAGACTGCTGACGTAGAAGAAGAAGAATAGGGATCAATTCCTTAATTTGTTTTTTCAATTTTTCAATTACAGTGCATAATAGTATTACATATAGCTATAGTAGGTAGTGCTAGGAGTGGAGATCGTAATTTGATTCATACGTTGGTAGGTAGTAGTTCATAGGCATATGGCGTGATAAACTTAAAATTGCAGTGGCGATGGAATACAGGGCCGGATAATGAGGCCCCCGCTGCTTGAATTTTCTCAAAACATGTAAATGAAACATTTTGCAGTTTTCAAAAATATGTAAACAGAATATTGAGACTTTTCAAAAACATGCAAATTGAATTCTTTGTACATTTCAAAGACATGGGAATAAAACATTTTCCACTTTTCTCAAAACATGTAAATGGAACATTTTCCACTTTTCTGAATCAAGTAAATGGAACATTTTCCACTTTTCTGAATCAAGTAAAAGGAACATTTTTCACTTTTCTAAAACATGTAAATGGAACATTTTCCACTTTTCTGAATCAAGTAAAAGGAACATTTTGCACTTTTCAAAAACATGTAAATACAACATTTTGCTTTACCAAAGAAAACCATCAATAAAATCAAAATGGTGGTTTTTTTATGGAAACAAATTGCTGCCTAGAACGAATTCCTTCGTCCGGCCCTGATGGAATATGACATGACGTTCGCACAGAGCTCTACGGTTGGAAATAAAATCAAAACGATATCGACTCCGACCATGTACATTATTATACATGGACAATATTTTTGTAGAAGGGCATTTTAATAGATCTATTTTTATATCGTGGTGTCGTAAGTTCTAAAATTAAATGATGGCTAAGCTCAAGCTGTTAGCCAAAAGCTTTTGTACACTTACTTCATTACTCTATGCTAATTCTACTGTTGACCACGACCACTGTGTAACATATATAATTAGCGTTAATTATAGAATTGAAATGAGGAAAAATGACTTTCGTAATTTGCTTCTCTCTAATAAATATTTAAAAAAATATAACTTATGTGGTTTTATTATTTTGTGTCCTTCCAGTGTCTCGTGGCATACACGAGTTTTGAAATCCAAGAGGGTGCGTATGAGATTGCCTGTCCCGATGCGAGCTGTGACAAAGAGGGAGTGCTAACCCTGGCTGAGATTGAAACACTCGTTCCGAAGCCACTCATGGAAAAACATAGAAAGTTTCGTCTGTACAGAGGTGAGTCTTTTTTGACGTCCGTCAGTCCAGCATGAGTTGATGTATATAAAGGGAAAAAACTATGGAGTACCATAATAAATATCGTCAGTGAAGAACCAAAATGACCCATATCCATTTTTAGCTAAAAATAATATCAACTATCTACAAAAATATTCAAATATGTCTTGAGAGCATTTAAATACAATATTTTCCACTTTTCAAAACATGGAAATACAACATTTTACACTTTTCAAACGCATGGAATTAAAACATTTTGCACCTTTTCAAACACATGGAATTAGAACATTTTGCACCTTTTTAAAATCAATTAAATAAAACATTTTGCACCTTTTCAAAATCATGTAAATAGGACATTTTGCATTGTTGAAAAACATAAAAATAGATCATTTTAAGTTTACCAAAAAATCCTAATAAATTAACATTTTACGCATGTTTATCATTTTGTTTTTATGACATAGCACATTTTGATTGTAGCTTACATTGGATATGGGTCATTTTGGTTCTTCACAGACGATATGTAACAACGTAGGGACAAGAACAAAGTGAAGGAAATATTATTAAATGAGTGGGAAATGAAGTGGAGTGCTATGTATTAAAGTACCTACTAAATAGAGAGAGAGAAAAAAAATGGGTTTCGTTCCTCTTGGCCTAGTTGTGCCTTGTAAGTTGTAAAATTGTAAACTAATGTGTACAAAGGAGATGCTGAATGCTGCTGGTACTGGTACTGGTGACTGGTGAGAGGATGGAAAAACAAGAGCGAGTCGTGCAAATCACAATTTTTCGTGCATTAAATCCATTCGTCTTTCTTGAAGGTTTCTTTCTTCTCTCCCTCCCTTTTGTTTCAACTTTCCTTTCCTTCTTGTTAGTCAAAATCATATCAAATGATGAATATTTTACGGCCTCACTCTCTCAACTCAACTGTAGACTCACTGTAGCAAAATTCACTCACATCCTCTAGTTGTCCGTCTCCGTCTCCGACTCCGTCTTCGGGTTCCTCTCATGTTCTCCTGGCTCTTGTGTGTGTGGGTAATATACCATGTATGATATGTGTTCTGTGCACTTGTGAGGGGAGACCGGGACCGGGACCGGGACCGGTACTGGTAGACGTCGTCGAGCTAAAAGCAACTCATTTGTAAACGTGAACGTTATTGCTCTGCTCTCAGGCTGCTGGAGAAATAGATCCCATTTTAGCACGATTATGAATGCATGTTTGTGTTTGCTTAAACGCGAAAAAGCTTTCTGCGATTTGACAACTTCCGTGTGCTGTACATTAGAGCAGACTTGGAAACTCTCTGTACTTATGGTAGCGTCTATAGCTAAGGTAATATTAATAACATTCTCAACTTTTTCCTGTTGTCAACTTTAAAAAAAAATTTATTCGACGTGTGTGACGTAGACTGTAGTACTGTAGCTAAAAGCCAATGTGCAGAGAGGGAGTAGAAATACATGGGGAACAAAGTACCTGTAGGTAGGTAGGTGAAATCATTATGGCTGATATTTTAATATTAATGGATCCGCGTAGTAAAGTAAAGTAACTTTTGAAATTATTAATTTCCTTTGATTTTGATTAAAATGGATTCCAACTCGTTGTCGTTACTAAAAGGTATCAATTTTGTGTGTACTTTTATTTTAATTGTATAGCTAGGCGCATGGCTGCATGTAACGTAGGTACTCTGTGTTTATTATACGGAATCCAAGGCAGAAATTGCTACAGACTACAGACACTTGTGCACTATATTCCGTAGGCAGTGGAGTGTGAGTTGTGAGAAGAGTGATGGGGACTGTGAGCAAGTCCATTGACTTGCTCAAAATTCATAGGCTGTAAAAATGTGCTGTAAAAAAAGCATTGTTTACTATGATTAGGCGAGTCATCATACACGCGATAATCTTGTTTCACTCTCAAATTTCATCACATTATAAAAGTATATTATTATAGAGATGGAAAAGCAGGAGAGTATAGTAATAAGAATAAGAGCGTGAGGTCTGTGTAGTTACATAAAGTTTATACTCACGGGATGTCAGTCTTTGTTATGCATAGTTTTCTATTGCCTCTTGTACAAATCTCAACAAGGGAAGAGATAGGGATAGCGGATGCCATCCATAACACATGAGCTGAGTTTGAGTGTAAGAGTGAATATAGTATCTCTCAATTGTATATAGTGAGTTCATTGGCGTTATTGAGGATACTGTGTTGTGTGTGCATGCTAGTGATGTAGTCGGGTGCTGCGGTCTATATGCTTAATAATCAAAGAATCCATGAAATTTCGAGTTTCTTATCAATTTATTCAGTCCCGTGATCAGAGGGGAAGACAATGCAGAAAAGGGAATTTATCATCCGCTTTAATTACTCCATGTGAATCATTACATGATTATCTGTACCTGTAGTAGTGGTAGTAGTAGTAGTTATAGTGGTTATGTGCGTTTATAGGGGTAGTTTCCTAGGTTATTGTTTGGTTTGATCACAGAGCGTAACTTTGTGTTATAAAACCTAAACCTCCTTGTCATTCACTTCCTATGGACTTAACTCGTTTCCTTGTCTGGCAATTTGCTCAAAATCCATGTAATTCATGGAAATAGCTCATTGTGTGTTGTAGTTTGTAGTGATCGTTTTCATTTTTCCTTATCGAAATAAATGTGCTTTCAAGTTTGACGTTTTTTGCAGAATTATTACTGACTTGGTACATGATTTCGGTAGGTTGTGACTGTTACTGCATAGGCCGGAGTAGATAAGAGGGGTCGTTATAGGATTTTAATGAAAGAATGAAAGTGTTCCAAGTAACTAGTAAAAGGTAGAAAGTACTACCTATAATCTTTAAACCGGCACCAGCACCGGTACCGGCTACGGATGCGGATACGCAGACGAAATTTTTAGCGCAGAGATTAAAATTTTCTACATAATATATTTACGTATCTCATGTAGTTTAAGTTATATAGCTTGAGATATGGGGAAGATGACAGAGTTTAAAGTTAAAGCGCTGACGGGATTTCTATAAAAATGTGTTGATTTTTCAGAAGTTGAAAAGGATGCTCAAGTGATGTGGTGCCCTTCCCCCGGATGTGAGACGGTCTGTTTTGTGGAAGATGTCGGAGAGAAGTGTCGTCCAGGATGCAGTACGACGAGCATCACATGTACAACCTGCTCAAAGACTTTCTGTGCGGAATGTAAATTGACTTGGCATCCGGACACGAGTTGTGAGTCCTTCCGACGAAAGCTTGTCAAGCAGGGGAAGCTGAGTGTGGATGACGAAGAACTCTACTCGATCGAGTCCATTAAGAAGTGTCCATTTTGTCATGTTCCCATCGAGAAGGACTCTGGCTGTGCTCAGATGATGTGCAAGAGATGCAAACATGTCTTCTGCTGGTACTGCCTCGCCTCCCTTGATGTGAGAACCTCTTCTTTTTTATTATGCTCTTTTGTATATATCTCTCTCGCACACTAATCCTGAACCACTCTCCCATTCATCCCAAGATTCAGATCCTATCTCCCATCCCCCCGCATCTGCTCTCATCCCAGTCTCCAGTCTGCATCGTCACTGTGCATAGTCTACAAGTCAGTTTGGTTTCAGGAGTCGTAAATTTGAATGTCTTCACATACGCTCTGTTTTTATGTCACTCCTGACGCCACGCTGCTGGTGTACGCTTTGTATTTGCCACAAAAGTTCGCAAACCTCCTTTTCGTTCTCATGGCTTATCCAGCGAGAGTCATGCAGCAACAGCATCAGCGGCTCATTACCCAGATTCTTCGTTTCCATTCACAAAGGTAACAGTAATCGTGGGAAAAATAAAGCAGTATTGTGTGTGGGTGTTACATTTTCAACTCAAGTTACAATTATCATTATCATTATTACTACTCGTTTCAATTTCATAGTTGTATATATTTCCTTGTTTTTGTTTTTGTTTTGGCGAGCCTGTATTTCTTCGTTGCTCCTATTCTACTTTCTCTGTCATGGCTGTTGATGATGCTTCGAGTATTTCATGTAGGTACCTAATTATGTAGTACATCGTCGAGTTGTCTACTTTCAAATATCCACGAAATGATGAAATAGTTTTGGGACTAAAATGAAGTCAGGGTGTACAACGTATTGGTAATTGTTTTGCACTAGAACTTGCTCGCATTGTGGATTGTGGATTGTGGTTGTTGTTGTTGTTGGGGTCAGGAAGTCAGGATGTTGCTAATTCCCACTCTTCGATGAGTATTGTAATCTCAATGTTACGAAAGCTATGTAAAGAAAATTTTGCAATGCATTTGCTTCCAATTTTTATTTTTGCAACTCAGGCAATGCGATTTTAGCATTCTGTTGTAAACTGTGAACCATTTCACACAAATTTGAGACATTCCAAACATTTTACGACAAGGATTTGTATTTATTGTCTATGACGTTTTTCTGTTGTGGTACATTTTTTTTACGATTTACCTGACACACCTACACCTCTCTTTTTCTTCAGTCTGACTCTGACATGGCTCATTCCTTCATCATTGTATTATAGCATGCTCAAAATTTTTAACTTGCTTAATGAAGACAAAAAGAAGGAACTTGGCTGCAGCTCTAATCGCCAAGTTACACTTGGCTTTTCCTTGAGAAATCGATTTTCTCACTTCCTAAAAAGAGCGTGCAGAAAAGTATGTATGTAGAGCTGTAGAAATTACTTTCATTTATTTCCTTTATGTTCCCCCCCCCCCTCCCCTCCAAAAAAAATGTTCTTCCTCCTCCCCCACAAAAAAAGTAAAAGTGAATTTAGTGTTAATCTAGCTTCATTTTGAATTTGAATTCAGAATTAACTTACCTAACTAACTAACTGACATTTCAAACTTGAGAGACAGACAGTGACAGACGACAGGACTGACTGAGTAAGCAAAACTTTCACGAAATTTTGTAATTATGCATGGCCTTTAGATTTTGATTTGTCCGTGAAAATTAAAATCTACTTTGGTTAGTGTCAAATTCGAAATCAATTTCATGTGCGTTGAAGCTTCAGACTAAAACTGTTCAGAACCATCATCCTACGATTCTACCATTAGGCATAGGGTAGGATCTGAGAAACTTCCTTCTTAAAGTGGTAATATTAGCAAAACAAGGACAGTCAGTGAGTGGGATGAGATTGTGATTCAAAACTGTGTTTAAAAGGGAAATTTGTTAGTATTTCTTCTTGAAATGAGATTACCTACATTCTACTTTACTTGTTTGAGATTTGAGATCGAGCGAGAGAGAGTAACTTTATTTTTACAAAAATACAACAAGACTCTGTAGTCTTGATTTTGGTTTCATTTTTATCAGAGTCGTAATCTTGGACTTGTAATATAATTGTATTAATAGTTGATTTGTCTCCTAAAAGCTGCCTTGCGTGAGTAGTAAAGATTTTTTTAAAACCAACTATAGGCTCACTAGGTATACATATGCGTGTAGACATATCTTAACTGTTCTCATGCTGCTGTTGATCTCTCCGCTATTTCGTATCTATTTGGATGGTTTACTTGGAGAGAGAGAGAAGGAATGAATATTATACATTTATGTATTTTTATTATATGTGCTATTTAAAATTGCTGCTGAGCCACTGCAGTGCAGAACAATAATAAAATTGATAAAGCAGGTTCTTAAAACAACCAACAACGTCAACGGCGAACATATATCCTTCCCCATTCAGCATGATTAATTCCTGTGCAGAGACTCAAGTTAGTGAATTAGTGTGTCACCCTCAACTCAACTCATTTCAACTCAATCTCTGCTTGATGATAAGTAACTCTTTAAACAAGTTGACACGATTGGCAGCCGCTCACAAAATTACAACTTAATAGGCACTTCCAGTCATTTGACTCGTTAGACTGCGTCCTATGCGTATGCGTATTTAATGGTCTTTTGAAGATTTACAGTGAGTCTTATTATTCCTTTCTGTCCTTCCATTCATTTGAATACTGACCGCACTCTTGTTATCTTCTTGATTTTTCCTCTCATCCTCTAAACCTTTTCGACTCTGACCCTTTTTTTCATGTAAATTACGTAGGATCATCGCTGGTCATTTTTGAAAGTAATCCACACATAGAAATTTTCAAAATATTTTTACATTTTGTATTTTTTTCATGGGCTGTCGCAATTTTTTTTGTCGAAGTCATGCTTTTTTATCTGCTCCGGATTCATGTGTGGGAAACTTACATCTTTGCCTACATATAAATGATTTGATTCTATGAATGTTGGAGTAGTGGCAGTCTGTCAGTGTATCGAATTTTTGTTTAGCTTTGGATTTTTTTGTGTGTATTTTTGAAAATTGTAAAAAGTATTAACGAGCGCGTAGGGCACATTTGTTGGAATAACCTGGTTTCATTATTTGAGAGAGTCGAAGTCGAGGAGAGAGTATATTATTTCCCAGTTTTCCATTTGCCTCCATGCATTATTCGTGCGGTGGACGTGGGAGGCGTGGAAGAACTCTAAATTATGTAAAATTCCATACTTGCCTTAAAGAGCCTCTTATTTTTACGAGTCGAATTGGCTGAGTATCTTCGGTGAATACATAAACGGATAAATGTGATACGTGAAAAATGTCCGGAGCTCTTCTCCGTCGTCCCGGTCCCGGCTTAACAAATACAAAGAGACAGAGTAGCGGGAAGCTTAAGTAAAAGAAGAAGGTTATAGGAAGGTGAAAAATTCGAAACGGTCCACGCTCGTTTTTCTTCTCCTTATCGTTAGCATTGAGAAAGTGTAAGTACTGCTACATGTGCCAGCATAGACTAGATACTAGGAGCACATACCGTCCCCGTCATTTGATGTGTCAGCAATCTCTCCGGAGACGTCTCAGAATTCAGATTATGAATGCCGCTCGTGTGGTTTGATTTTTGTGTTCGTTTCTAGATTCAGTGAGACGCGTACGGGAGGGGAGAGGACTTTGAGACACAGTTCTCACTGAGATAATGATAAATAGTTTAAAATACATTGGACGCGGGGTAAAAAGTAGAAACAGTAGTGAAGGAAATAGTTATGGTGTTCCGTCTGCAGTGGAATTTTGGAGTCCGTGTTCCATAATGTATAATGTATTTGGGAAGAAGAGCGCGACTCAGAACTCCGGGGAAGGAGCTTGGGAAAAAAATGTGTAGGTGTTTGAATGATAATAAGGTTTTGGTGGAAGGCTCATGTTCAGGATGTTCATGCGTATAGCTTGACTATTTGGTATTCAGGAAACTTTTTCATTTCCTTGTAAGATTGGGATTGGGATTGGAGACTTGTATCACACGAAAATTCCGACTCTAAATTATGATCGATAGTTTCAGAATTGACTTTTATATATGTGTGTGTGTGTGTGTGGACGTGATGCTGCTGCTGGTTGATGCAGAGTTTTATATATTTGATTTTAAAAGTTGCCAAAAGTCCTCATTATTAACTGTGAACAATTTTTTTTTCTGTTTTTTTTTCCTTTTAGGATGACTTCCTATTGCGGCACTATGACAAAGGTCCATGTAAGAATAAGTTGGGTCACTCTCGAGCTTCCGTCGTCTGGCACCGAGCACAAGTCATTGGGATTTTTGCTGGGTTCGGTGTATTGGTCCTGCTCGCCTCCCCCCTACTCATCCTCGCTGCTCCTTGTCTCCTCTGCTGTCGCTGTCGATATTGTGCCAACAAATTGGATCCTGAAGATCCCATTTCACTCTAATCAAATTATTCTTACTATTATTATTATATATACTACAACAAACACGGACAGACAGACACGTACATGCATATAATTATATATCACTATAACTAAAAAAAAAACCACTACCGTGTTACCGCATCCATTATTTATTCAAGCTAGTGTGTGTATAGTATGGGAGCAGTTCCTCTCGTATTATATATATCCTGCCGTTCCAGAAAAAAATAATTTGTAAGTGTTAAAGCTACATATAAATTATATATTATAATATATCTAATATTTAACTTACAAGATAAAATACCAGTCTTTCCAGTTCACTTATCAGCTTCTCAGCTTTGATCAGAAACAGAACCGTCGTAAAAATAAACTTTTGTTTTGCTATATTAGTGAGCTCGTTTTTTTATATTACTATTATTATTTGTATTTTTTAAATATATTTTGTATTTTGTTTTTCTTCAGTAAAAGGGAAATAAATTTATCTACTGATACTGACAAAAATAGGGTTAAATGAAAAGTCATTAAAACTAAAAAAGGTACAGCTATATAATATATGATATTTAAAACGAAACTACAATGACAGAAAAATGAAACCAGTTTATATAGGTAGGTAATGTCTATTCTGCATAATATTTTATATTTTTACTCAAAGTTACGCCATGAGTTGGAGGTATACTGTCATTTCATTACCATAATATTATGATAAGGAGGTCACACTGATTTAAACCATGCGTAGAGGTATTCTATAATTATATAGAAAGGAAAAATGCTAAGTAAGTAGGTTCTGGTTCTGTATAGTTTTATGGTAATTTGAAGGAAAAAAATCTGGTTGTTCAATTTAATTTTGTTTAAAATCCATAATATTTTCTGTATCATTTATTAAGGTTTTTCAAGCTTCAAATTAAACTAAATATATATATGGGTACAATCCAGACCCTAAGATTAAATTGATGAGTGGCGAGACAGGAACGGAGCGTACAAATAACATGACCAATATCAATTAGTTATATTAAAATCGAAATGTGTCTAAATAATGTTAACACAATTAATTATTGTACAATTAGGAATATTCGAGACAAAAAAAATCGCAAGCATAAAACGTATTATGTATCTGGTGACTGTTCCATAAGTAAAGCGTAGTATAGACTATATAGTAGGGACTGTAGTATATAGTAAAAGGTATATATAATCAAAATGTAGCACGGACGACGGACGACTACGACTGTGTGTACTGTGTACGTAGTGGTTTAATGTTCAAGTCAGATTTAGGAGTAGTATATATTAGTGGGCATAGTGTGGGCCGTGGGTAAGAGTTGTCTGTAAGTATATCTGTAGGAATGCTTCCTTCATTTATTTTTGGATTAGTAATTTTTTTTTCATTATTGTGGCAAGTCTATCGTGTACTGATTACTGATATTTGCTTGATATGTATATAGGATAATATAAAAATATGATATGGAAGTGTACACAAATATATATGTCTTATATATGCTCATACTCATAAGATATAATGAATGATGATATCGATACTATTTATTACGCATTTTTCCTAAGTCACAAAGACTACTACTACTACTACTACATTATGAGCCTCTATATACACTATCGGTTTTTTTTATTGAGAATTGAGAATAAAAAGGTGGTCACACATCTTCTCTTGTACAGAGTAAAAATTAAGCATACACAACATACAAAAATTACATGGCTATAGTTGTAGATTGTTATATAGAAAGGGATCCTTTGTGTTGAGAGTCGTTTTTGTTTTGTCAACATTTTATTACGCACTATAAGAATTTGAACTCACAAACACTTTTACTTTACTATTTATAATTTCATTCATGTCGTGTAGATTTTTAGTCAATTTTTTTTATGATATTACAATACTTGTCCATATTTTATTACTGTATCATTTAATTACAAAAAAAAAATAAATCAACTTTTTGAAACTGAGACAAATAATTTAATCGTACTGCTTCTTCACAATTTGCAATGCCCCAGTTCCGCTCTGTCCCCTCACTGCTCTGTTGGCGTTGGCTATTTAAATAACATTGCTTGTGGTCCTTTAAATTATTTTCATGAGAATTCGAATGGCATGTCGTCTTGGGGTTTGAACTAATATAATCTGCAGCACGACTCGAGCATTGGTCATGAGGCATGGAAATAATTATACGTACGGATAGGTAAGAAGGTTCGTGGAAAAGTAGACCAAAATCCCGAGACACTTCATTAAGAAACAAAAACAAACTCGACGGGCGAGAGAGTCTCTTCATTGAAACTAATCAGCTGTGTAATTGCACTTATTTATTTTTTAACGGTTGAGGTCACCCAATTCTAATTAACGAAAGAAATACAAGAATGCACACACACACTCACACACAAACTGAGACATATATATATAAACTCGTAAAGTAAAATAAAAAATCTTTGAAATGACTTTATGAAATTTCCTCAAAAGACACAAAAGATCACATTGACTCTTATTTATACTGTGTAATTCTTAACCAGTTTCCGTTGGATTGTGAAAGTTGATGGTTGTGTAGAATGGTAGCGAGTTAATTAGGATTCCATCTAATTGCTGACTTTTATGACAATTTGTTACTTTTCGTGGTTGAGATTGGGAGATTAGCGTGATTAGGAGCTCGTAAGAGAGGAGAGAGAAGAAGTAATTGGATATGGAACTTTGAGCGAGGAGTGAGATGAGCTCGCACTCACACAGTTGTGCATAAGGTATAAGGACGTACCTGCCTACGTACAAAGTATATCTACGTACGCAAAAGGACAAGTCAAATTCACATCAAAATGAACGTTCAAATTATTATAGAACATTTTTAATAACTTAAGTTGGAGTTTGTTTATTAAATG
The DNA here is from genome assembly GCA_949802685.1 of Dicyrtomina minuta. NCBI lineage: Eukaryota > Metazoa > Arthropoda > Collembola > Symphypleona > Dicyrtomidae > Dicyrtomina > Dicyrtomina minuta. The sequence continues at coordinate 65,626,071 of OX461812.1, forward strand.
AGATAATGATGGTGGTGGTGGTGGCGCGGTGGTGTAAATGACTTTGCATCTCTCTCTCTCTCTCTCTGCTTCTGCTGCTTAGGACAAAAGAAGAAAATGGATTATCCAAACTTGGCATCAATTGTATGATAATGTCCCATTAAATCTCTCTGTAGTCGAGGAATGATAAGTACAATGATCTATCAAATCTTCACATCTTATGTATAATCTGCGCCAGCATTTCTCTTTTTTAGTTGAAATTCTTAAGTCTACTCCTGGGACGCTCAAAGCAAAGCCCAAGTAAGCGTCAGTTACGCTTTGCTGCTGAAAACGACAACCGTGACATGGTCTGTACTCTGTACTCCCTGCGCTGGGTTTTGTATGTGACTGTAATTATGTAGCTGGCTCAAAAGTAAATAGGAATGGAGATCTATTGTGACAGAGTTCATCTTCCTACAGTCTATCGGTACCGGTACCGGTACCCAGGGCCGGGCCGGAGGACGAAGGAATTAGTTTTAGGCAGCAATTTGTTTCCGTACAAAAACCACCATTTTGATTTTATTGATGGTTTTCTTTGGTAAAGCAAAATTTTGTATTTATGTGTTTTAGAAAAGTGCAAAATGTTCTTTTTGCTTGATTCAGAAAAGTGCAAAATTTTCTATTTACATGTTTTGAGAAAAGTTGAAAATGTTTTATTTTCATGTTTTTGAAATGTACAAAAAAAATTTATTTTGCAACTTTTTGAAAAGTCTCAATATTCTTTTTACATATTTTTGAAAAGTGCAAAATGCTCCATGTACATGGTTTTTGAAAATTCAGGCAGCGGGGGCTGTCTGTGCTGGCCACATTATCCGGCCCTGCCGGTACCGGTACCGGTACCGGTCGGCCAGAGTGAGCCCAGCAGTGTCACAAATATGGAACGTCTATACCTATGCCTTTGTATCACGGAGCCTCCTCTTCTTTTCTTTTTCCCTGTTTAATTGTTCACGAGTAATTATTATTGAGGAATCAAGAAGTAAAGGTAATTTGGTTTTGGTCTTTTGGTCTTTTGGTTTGGTGGTGGTGGTGGTGGTGGTGGTGATGTGACAGACGGCTGCTGTAGGCTAGATTAGGATTGTGTGGGATTCAAAAGGAGCATGATTTAAAACTTGAAAGTGAAATCCGCCAAGTCGGAAAGCAGTAGTCGTAGTCGTAATCGTAATCGTCTCATTGACGCCTTCCTTCTGGTCTTACGTCCTCCCGTCAACTCCAACGCACACGAGGAGAGACAATGAGCGAGCTGAATTAAAATTCATAGCTAATTTGTGTTTGGATTCTCCGTTCCAAATCCTCATCCCCATGCCTCGATGTAGTTGCCTATAGGTGCCCACATGGGCTCATCTTTGTGCACAAATGTGTAGATGTAATGTTTGACAGAGACGGAGCCCATAAAGGTGATACAAGTAGACGGAGGAGGAAAATGAAATGGTGAGGATGATGATATGGGCACAAATGTGTTTGTCAGTCTTTAAGTTTGATGTATTCCAAGTTGGAAGTGGCGTAGTAGTCGTGGAGGAGGAAGCATTAAGGAAGGACTCGCTTCTCATTTTGACTTGGATTTCGCGAGTCTCGGTCTCGGTAACACCTGCAATCCAAGTCTATGGTTATCGTTATGGTCTGGCTATGTACGGGAACTGGGGGCTGTCGCGGTGGAGCTATATAGAGACATGGGAGTCATGCTGTGTGGGAGAGGCTTAGGCTTTGGTCTCTGGTTAATATATGATTACGTAAGTTGGATTCATTTGTTTGCCTTCGGATTAGGATTTGGATGGTGGTGGTGGTGCACTGGGATTTGGACTGAAAATGGTTTCGGTGTCGGTTTCTGGTCCTGGATCTTCTGGTGTGGTGCGCGGTGTGGTGGTCTCGTCTGGTCTGGTGCTGGTGCTGGTTCTCGTGTGTGTATCTTTTACAGGAATAATTGAAGTAGGGAAATGTAAATGTTCCTCGAAGATGTTTCCTCTGAACCTGAAGAAAGTGGTTATGGACAGGGCCGGATTATACGGCCAGCGCAGCGGCAGCCCGCGCTGCCTGAATTTTCAAAAACATGTAAATGGAACGTTTTGCATTTTAAAAAAATATTTAAATAGAACATTTCGATTTTTCAAAAACATGCAAAATAATTTTTTTTGTACATTTCAAAAAGATGGAAATAAAACATTTTCCACTTTTCTCAAAACACGTAAATAGAACATTGAGCACTTTTCTGAATCAAGTAAATCGAACATTTTGCACTTTTCTAAAACATGTAAATAAAACATTTTGCACTTTTCTGAATCAAGTAAATCGAACATTTTGCACTTTTCTAAAACATGTAAATACAAAATTTTCCTTTACCAAAGAAAACCATCAATAAAATCAAAATTGAGGCTTTTGCATGGAAACAAATTGCTGCGTAATAGTAATTCCTTCGTCCGGCCCTGGCTATGGAGCTGGTGTTGGTGCTGGATGTTGGAGGTTGGATGGTGGGAGAGTGGAGTGGTTCCTCGGTTTTGTCTCTCGTTTGGGGGAGAAGCATATTTCCGAGTTGAACGTGGAACCACATTGTGAGATTCCACAGTTTCCAGTCCTGGACGGAACATGAGTAGACATTCCCATTATTAAAGACTACGCGAATACTGGAACTGGAAAGCGAGAAAGAAAGTAGGAGGAAGAGGAGAGGATGGGAGAGAGAGAGAGAAAGGAGAGATTACCCGCGATGTTTCAGAGTAGACAGACGAGCAACCTGTGTTACTCTCTTCACTTCCACTCGCGGGATCCAATTGAAAGGAAGTACTTCTCCGCTCCCTCCCTCTGCATATGGCTAATTCTGGCTGAGCCTAAAAGGTGGGGAAAGGTGAAGTCAGTCGTTTACATGCCCGCACACCCTGGTATGCCTAAGTGCAATTCGCCAGTGAAGAACCAAAATGTCCCATTCCCAAAGATAAATTCTGACGGTAGCGGTAGCAGTATTGTATTGTATTTGAAGGAGATCCAGCAACATGAAGTTACTAAAATGCCGCTCAGGCCAATAAATAGGCCTATTGCAGAACGATCCTTTTTACGATGACTTATGTCTTTATTTATGAAAGTTGCTATGTTTATAGCGGTAGCAGTAAGATGATCAGGCAGTCACGTTGGACCAGCATTAACTACCACGAGAAAGTTCCGTACTACATCATTAGTGATCAATTGTTTTGAAAGAAAACCAAAATTGGATTTAAAAAAAAAACACCTTAAAAGTGTTGCATGCGCCAGATTTCAAAAAAGGAAATTCCGGATTTTTCTTTTTTCAATTGACCCACATTCACAGGGCCGGACGAAGGAATTGCTTTTAAGCAGCAATTTGTTTCCATACAAAAACCACCATTTTGATTTTATTCGTGGATTTCTTTGATAAACCAAAATGTTGTATTTACATGTTTTAGAAAATTGCAAAATGTTCTTTTTACTTGATTCAGAAATGTGCTCAATGTTCTATTTACATGTTTTGAGAAAAGTGGAAAATGTTTTATTTCCATGTTTTTGAACTGTGTAAACAAATTTATTTTGCATGTTTTTGAAAAGCCGAAATATTTTTTTCCACACATTTTTGAAAAGTGCTCAATGTTCCATGTACATGTTTTAAGAAAATCCAAGCAGCGGGGGCTGCCTGCGCTCGCCGCTTTGTCCGGCCCTGCACATTCAAAAAATTAGAAAATCTTTTATTTGGTGCATATTTCATGGCATAGTAGTGGCATGGAGTACAAGAAAACTAACATTTTGATCCTAGAATATATTGGATATGGGTGTTTTTGCAACTACGTAAAAATTGGGTAAAGGTCATTTTGCGTCTTCACTCGCAGTCAATGCAATATGCCCATATGCTTTCACTCCGACGACACAGAGACTCTTTTGGGAGTGTAGGTAGGTGTAGACAGTAGACAGTGGCAGGACGGAGCTTGAGTCTCAAGGTGAGACGGTTACTACGACGGTGATGTGGATGTGGATGTCGCTGACACACGAACCTGTTCTCTTTTTGTAGATTGTATCCGTAGTCCGTTCCCGTTCTCCGTATCCGTATCCGTATCCGTATTTTGGATAAAGCCACACTGCGAGTCCGGATCAACTCTCTTTCTCTGAACGCTCTCAAGTTCGACTTTAAACTCTTGCAATGTGAATGTGAATGTGAGACTGAAAGGACAGACTCACTCCTATGCAACCTTTCCAGACAGACGTCTCCCTCTTCTACGTCATCCCTGGAGGCATCCGCATCTCCATCTCTGACAGAGGGAACTTCATGGCTATCTTCACTCTCTCACTACTTGACTCTCCGTTTTTTTTTGTAGTTTAAGAGTTTTTTTGGGGGCTTTTGGGTTTTGGGCTCGGTCTCCTCTTCACATTCGACTTCGACATTCCCCACTCTACACTCTCCAAGGATTTAAATACATTTTGAATTTGTCCAATGGGATGTGATTTTAAGAGAATGCGAGGGACTACTTCCCCGTGTCACTTATCTTTATCCCTTCCACGAATACATGAATCCAACGTCAGATCCAGATCCAGACCGTAGCATAGAGCCGAACGTGAACCGAAACCGAGAACAATACCAAAGCCAAATTGGATTCCAGATTCTAGATACACTCTCCTTTTATTCCGCACTTGATACTTGACTACCTCCATTTTCTACGGAAGACACCTATTAGGAATGGGAGTAGGAGAGCAGAGAGACCTACACACGGAGGTGGTATGCATAATATATTTATGGTTATACGGCTCGGGATGCATCTCCTCTCCTCCCCACTCCTACATTAGGCCACCAAGTACCTGCTCATCCCGCGTCTTCCCTCCCAATCCCAACCCAATTCCCAAACTGAAGAACACGGACAGATTTATATGCGTCATAACACGGAGCTCTTCCCTGTACCTGTACCTGTACCTGTCCTGCCCTCCGTCCCCTCTACACACATTTATGGGTTACAACTCGTCGGTGAAGAGTCATTTAGTCGTAAGTCCAGTGCACAGCTAAAATCATTCTGTCGCAAGTCCATTCAATTGGTAGCTACTATCCAGGTCGCTTCCGCGTTGTCCTTTGCATTAGGTGGGGGTGGTATGTTACTGACTGCATTGTACTCATGACGTACACTTAGGGGTCGTCCACAAAAGACGTAATCAAAATTTTATTTCCAGAACATTTTGCACTTTTCAAAAACACTTTTTGAAAAGTGCAAAATGTACTATTTTACATGTTTTGGAACAGTGCAAAGTGTTCTATTTACATGCTTTTCAAAAGTGCAAAATGTTCTATTTACATGTTTTTCAAAAGTGTAAAATGTTCTTTTTACATATTTCTTAAAAGTGTAAAATGTTCTATTTACATGTTTTTCAAAAGTGTAAAATGTTCTTTTTACATATTTCTTAAAAGTGTAAAATGTTCTATTTACATGTTTTTCAAAAGTGTAAAATGTTCTTTTTACATATTTCTTAAAAGTGTAAAATGTTCTATTTACATGTTTTTCAAAAGTGTAAAATGTTAAAAGCTACCAATTGAATGGACTTACGACAGAATGATTCTTTACCGACGAATTCTGTATGTCCAACCTTCCGACAGGGATCTATAAGGCAATAAATCTGTACATATACCTACGGAGACGCAGAGTACTGCAGTACCTGGATGGGTTGCCGTTGCCATATAGATGACGTTGTCCAAGTAGTCGACTCGGGATCAGAGTGCAAAGTGCAAGGCAATAAATACGAATGCGAGCCGAAGGATTGGAGTAATATGTAAAAACAAAAAAAGACAAGGAATAAGAAAGAAATGCTGATTTGATTAGGAATGGGAAATGGGATTGGTGAAGACAAATTGGAGACACATGAGGCGTAGGATCGTTTCCGGTCCGCTGCTCTTTTTTTTTCTTGTTTTTTGCTTACACATTTGTTTCGCTATTGTGTCTTGTGTATTTATTTTGATGGCCTCAGCGTCTGTCTTATTGCTCTCACATCCCCCGTCAGCGTCATAGTAGTCAGAGTCAGAGTGACTGACTGAGTCGTAGGCATGCTCCTGTCCTGAGTTGTGTCTCTAATCTCCTACTTTAAAGATTCATTATGTTAACTAAATGTAATGTCTGCGGTGCACTCAGGATTTTCTCATGAGCCCATTATATTATTATGGCCGTCGTATTTTCATGAGGCATTTGGCTCTATTTGTTTTTGTATGCGCTCTACTTACTCTTACGATTACGAATACGATTACGATCAGATTACACTATATATCACACTCGGGCGCGGCCATCATACAGACTCGGTCGAATTAGGATTACGATGCATTATTTTAATTTCATTTTAATTTCTTGACTCGCGAGTCCGAGGCGAGAGACTATGGGAAGGCCTATAGAGATATTCCCTTGACTGAGCGGAGGGGAAATGAAATAATGGAAGGCAAATAGAGATACGGCTGAGAGTCCTTTGAAATTCAAGATGAGTTCCTTATTGCGTCCCTCCCTCCCGAGGAGCTCTGTCCCTATCTCCGTGTGTATTGATGTGAAAGATGGAGACCCATGTAGAGGGTATAAATAGTGGAGAGGAAGAGATGAGTCTGGGTCCGTATGTACTCCGTATGTATTATTCATATTCACTTATCAGTTGTTTATACTTGAGTTGTAAAGGCTTTGCCGAGGATTACACTTTATTAGCTCTTTGGGTCGTTTAGCATGGGTCTTATTGAGTCTCTCCAAGATGAGATCATGTGCAGTTCTCTGTCTGCGTCTGTAGTGTGATGTGATGTGAGTCTCTGGACTTTCCATGCGAATTCTATTATTTGTAGATTTTCCTGGCGCTCCTTCTGTAGATTCACGATTATGTTGATTCCCGTATTTTCTCCTGTCAACCTCCGCTTCGGCCACGGCCACGGCTACACGGTTACGATCCGTTACGGCAACGGCTCCGTCTGTCCATATTATGAATGTCCGTCCGGAGAAATTCCGCTCTAGATCTCTGGACCTGGACTGAGAGCCAAATTTAAAGCTGAGAGAGAAGCTCCCGCCTATGACTGTAGAATGCAGAATGCTTTCGCAGAGTCAAAAGGTAGAAAGGAGCTCGCCTCGGGACAGAAACAAAATTGACTGACTCGCAAATAAAACATGTTGCCTTTGCTTTCTTTCGCTTTCTTTTCTGCTTTTGTTTTGTTCTAAGGATAAGAATTAAGACTGTACAGTGCCCAGCCAGTCTTCTGACGGAGACAATAAAGGAGCGAGATAAAATAAATATACATTTGGAGCGGGGAAAGTAAGGCGCTTGGTTGGACGTTGGACTTGACCCTCTGCTCGTTTCTCCGTTGGACATTTTGTTGGAAGCGAGACAGACGGCTTATAATTATCTGTTGAAACAAATGTAATGCGTTCTGACGGTGGTGGTGACGGGGAAGGACAGAAGCTGCAGAGGAGCCAGATTCCAATACCCGCTGCAGGAGCAGCAGCTCGTAGTCGTCTTTCGTCTCTCAGTGACTCGGAGAGAAAGAGAGACAGAGCTGGAGTTGTGTTGTGTTGTGCTGTGTTGGATTTGGATAAGATACCATAGCTTCAGCTTGAGTTTCAGTAGTTCATGTCAAGGTTCGCCTTGGCTTCTGGTTCTACTACTGCTCCTCATCCTCATCTCACATGTAATTCTCTGGTGCGAGAAAGAACCTTTCTCTCTCTCTCCCTCTCTTTCCCCTCTCCTCATGAAATTTATGTTACCTCAAAACTTTGTTTTTACTTTCACTCGTAAAGTTTCCAATGCGAGGCTCCATGGTTTTCCAAGTGTACATGTATAGTGCATGTGTATACGTGTGTATTATGGCCAAACCAAAGTGAAACCGAAACCGAAACCGAAACCGAGCTGCCCTGCCATGTCTACCTACCTACACTACATTCAAGGCCGGACGAAGGAATTGGTTTTAGGCAGCAATTTGTTTCCATACAAAAACCCCCATTTTGATCGGATTTTATTGATGATTTTCTTTGGTAAAGCAAAATGTTGTATTTATATGTTTTTGAAAAGTGCAAAACGTTCGATTTACTTGATTCAGAAAAGTGCAAATTGGTCTATTTACATGTTTTGAGAAAAGTGGAAAATGTTTTATTTCCATGTTTTTAAAATGTACACAAAATTTTATTTCCATGTTTTTAAAATGTACAAAAAATTTTATTTTCATGTTTTTTAAAAGTCTCAATATTGTTTTTACGTATTTTTAAAAAGTGCAAAATGTACCATTTACATGTTTTTTGAAAATTCAAGCAGCGGGGGCTGCCTGCGCTCGCCGCATTATCCGGCCCTGACTACATTGCCCTCCCAGTCCGTTCCCATGTCCATGTCCATATACTACTTTGGGTCCTTATCCGCATAGTTGAGACGGAGTGGAGGAGCGAGTTTGGGAAGGAGGCAGACGTTTATGTTTTGGGAAAACTGGAGAAAGTACATCAAGTTGGAACTATATCTGTAGTTTTGAGAGTTAGGAAATGGGCAAGAGGGAAGGAATGAGTGTAATCTATACCTAATGTAACCGTTACCGTAACCAACAACTTAACTTCTTCATGAGGGGACCAGAGCAACATAGACACGGAACACAGACTGGATGAAAAAACTTTCCTTTCTTCCCTCCACACAAATATTTCTTGTGGGCTAAACCAAATCAGAGCAATATATAGGAGACCCAACCAAAATCCGAAGGAGACCAGCTTAGGGAGCCATCCCATCACTAATAAAGTAAAAGGGAAATAACCTATTTCCATCCGGCTAATGCTACACTATGACTCCTGCTATATCACCTTCCTCATTTAATCCTAGTATACCTATAGGTAGTACACTGTATATTGCTATATGTATGTACTATTTTAAGTTCATTCATAATCACGTTTTATTTATTTACACGGAAGCGTGACTGGAGAATTAGTGAGAACGAGAGTGGGCGTTGTTCATTAATGAGATTTTCCTCCTCACTTTGACTTTGAATTTAATTTTTGCCAGATTGGGAAATTGCTGGAAACTGGAACGGAAAACAACATAACAATAATAATTAAATGTCGTATACCTAGAATCCTACATCAAAAAAATAAAAAACCTTTCAAATAAATGATAAAACAATAAAATGCTGCAGGGTAGTAAATCTTAATTCAATAGTTCACAAAAGGCAAATGACTATATATTTTGAATTTCTCTACAATAACATTCAGAAATATTCTGATTATTTTTATTAAATAAATCGGGGTTTATTCCCAATAAGAAATAAAAACCAATTTTTTTACCCCAAATGAGGCTGACAGAATCATGAAGATACTACGTATACTAGTGTTATGCAAGGGATACAGAATGTTTACACTAGAAATCCTGATTCTATATTATACGCCGATAGACAAAACAACTGACTGCGATCTGTGCCGGAGGGAAGTGGAAGACGTATTCCACATAATGCCTAACTGCCCGCACTATATACCACCCAGGAAAAAATTTCTTAAGGAATACTCTGACTCCAAACCAGCGAGAAAGATTCTCACACCTGATATCTTTAAACGCTACCAAGACGCTGGAGGTCTCGGGAGGATTTTCAGTTTCAGGGGGCCCTAGAAATTCAATAATTAGCTGTGAGACTCTTGCAATTGTGCTGCAGTGGCCTAATCAAGTTATTGTATTCAATAAAACGAGGGGAACACAGCATACCAACGTAGCGTCCCTTAAAAGGTCGCTTCTTTTTAATCATTTTAAGCTCAGTTTTTTACGCTTAAATTGCTCTATTATTGTTCTGGTATGAATATGATTTTCACTAGAAAAATCAGAACTTAAAAATAACACTAAATAAAACTATATTTTACATTTTATTTAGCCATTCGCGTTCATTTAGTTTCCGGCCATCGTGTCATATCCTTCCTTCACTCTCTTTATGTTAATTCAGCAGCGTATAGTATATAGGGCCAACGGAAGTCGCTTTCGAGGGGAATCCTCTTAAATATTTTGTGGTATAGATATTTGGTATGTTCCTACACCCGCTTATCTCATTCTACGCACCCTGCTTGATGCAGTAGCACATCACAGTCATAGACTACGCAGACATGTTCATTCCACGGTAGGGTACGCGAGCATTTTATAGTTAACAGTGATTCTGTACTGGGAACTAAATGGAACTCTTTAAATTAAAGTTGATAAAACCGAATCGCATTCCTCACTCGCCCTGGCCTAGACACCAACTCGACCTTCCTTGTTTTCTGTCTAAAGCTCTGTCGGCCTCCTTTCCCCCCTGCACTTTCTACTTAAATACATGTCGCGAAATTCAAGCTGACGGCCGACACCGGGAAAAAACCCTTAAATCTTAGTCAAGTATTTTGTTTTATTTATTTTCCCATTTCACAATTAGAATGAGACTATCTCCAATCTACACAACTATGTGGACTACTTGAGCTCTGCGTGGGCTGGTCAAAATGATGTGTCTTCAAATGATCCCAAAACTTCTTCTGCCAGACTCGAGAGCATCCGCTCCAGATTTCTCTGTGTTATTTTATATTCTTTTCATCCAAATTATGTTCCCGGACCCGGACCGGGACCGGGACCAGACCTAGATGAGACACTCACATGTAATTGAATTTATGCTCGAATTATCGTTGGAAATCTGGAAGAGTAGTAGTTTTTTTTAAAAGCACTCCTCCCGCTTCCGCTACCATTCCTTCAGAGTCCACACGGACTATACGGACATGGAGGACTCTGACTTAAATTCGGAGTCGGGATCGGATGCCAAAGAAGAGCCTCCTTGAGAGACTCTTAAGAGATTATTGTGCGGAGGAGGAAGAAGTGAGATGAGAATGAAAACGAGAGCGAAAACTAAGAGAGATTCAACAATTCTAAATCCACATTCCCCCAGACAATCAAGTCTGCATGAGTAGTAACACGAGATGAAAATCTGAAGCGTTGCAAATTGTGCTCGACTCGGAATCGGAGTTGGAGTAGCATTTTCCCCATTCCCTTTTCTTTACGACAATTTTACACATTTCCCAGATTTTCCATACAAAAACAAGTTTTTCTGTGTAGTTTTCTTATTATGTAGGTACTATATTATACTTCCGAGTCCGCGAGCTGGATCGAGCCAGAGCGCTCGTGACGTACGGCGGCATTTAGAGCTCCACTTTAAAGTAAGTACCTATCTCATAATGCTTCCTGGAAGAAACTGCATATTTTTTTTTATCTATTTAAGAAGGTGTGCGTAAATTTTTAAATTATTTTGCTTCCCTATATAAACTATACTGTCAAGTAAATATGTGTCGTTCTGCCTTCCGCTCTTAAATGTTTCGCATATACTTGGAGCTTCCCTGATAAACGCTTGAATTATGCATTTTATTTCCTCGGCTCTAAATAAAGATAGCGAAGGAGGTAAATAACACGAAGGTCGGAGAGTTAGAGCTCCGCTCTACATTTTCTAGATTAAGATTTAAATTTGTGAGTGGGCGAGTCTATGGTTCTGCGGTCGGACAGACTCGAGAACTCGAGACTGTGAGTTGAAGTGGGAGGAGGAATAAGCTCAAATTGAAATGTGTCCATTATTCACATTTCACATTTAATTTCCTCACTGCTGTCTGGCGATCATAGGTTCTGCTCAACTGGGACTGGGATTGAGATCCCGGCGGAGTCATCTGATTTGAATCCACCGTATATTTGTAGGAAATGATTGCATATTATGATTATTAGTTTTATTGGGGCGTGGGAAGCGTCTGAAATGGAGCTAATAAGCCTTAATAAGGAATAAATATTCACATTGCTCACCCACCCATCTAATTAGAAGCTTTAGAAATTTCAAAATGGAAAACCGTGATGAGAGTGAGAGGCTGAGAGTTGAGAGCGTCGTCCCTGTCTTTGTGTTTGGGTGAGGAGCGGAGATTGGGAAGCGTCGAGCGAGAGAGAGAGTGGATCACATGTGGTGAATTCAGGAAATTGATGGTGCAGAAAAGTAGACGAGCACAGCTGACTACTACTGAGCTATAACTTTTTACTAGAGCTAAATTTAAGTACCTGGGTCTGGGCGTTCGGGTGGTGGTGGTGGTGGTGATGGTGCCCATGTCCCAGGGCCGGATAGATAATGCGGCCAGCGCAGGCAGCCCCCGCTGGCTAAATTTTCCAAAAACATGTAAATGGAACGTTGAGCACCTTTCAAAAATATGCAAAAAGAATATTGAGACTTTTCAAAAACATGCAAAATAAATATTTTTGTACATTTCAAAAACATGTAAATAAAACATTTTCCACTTTTCTAAAACATGTAAATAGAACATTTTCCACTTTTCTCAAAACTTGTAAGTAGAACATTTTGAACTTTTCTGAGTCAATTAAAAAGAACATTTTGCACTTTTCAAAAATATGTAAAACGAATATTGAGACTTTTCAAAAACAACAGCAAATTAGAATTTTTTCTACATTTCAAAAGCATGCAAATAAAATTTATTATGCACATTTCAAAAACATATAAATAAAACATTTTCCACTTTTTTCGAAACATGTAAATAGAACATTTGGCACTTTTCTGAATCAAGTAAAAAGAACATTTTGCACTTTTCTAAAACATGTAAATACATCATTTTGCTTTACCAAAGAAAACCATCAATAAAATCCGATCAAAATGGTGGTTTTTGTATGGAAACTAATCGCAGCCTAAAAGCAATTCCTTCGTCCGGCCCTGCCATGTCCTCACAGTTGAGGTTGCCTACTTACAAATGCACTGTCTGTCCCTATTAGTGTTTGTCAAAGAATCTAATTCAATAATTTCCACATGTATGACTGAGTGTGGACGGGGAGGAGAGGCGGGGGGGGGGGAGATTGGAGAGCGGAAGCTGGAGTCTGTTCTGGTGCGATAGGTGAGAGGTACGTGGCCGTGCGGCTTCGGCTTCTCCGTCTCCGCTCAATCCCTATATCACATATTAAATTTTGGAATTTGAATCCAAATTCCCTATTTACTCAACTCGACTACAAATTGAATGTGACTTGAAATTACCTACGTTTCAGCGGAGGAGCCTAGTCACCCAAATGTAATGGTCAGTATTGATTCAGATTTAGATTGAGGTCTGAGTCTGAGGGGATTGGAGTGGGACGCGTAGGTAGTTTAATGGGAATGGCTCAAGTGGGATTGGCTATACTGTGCAAGTGTGCTTTAATAGGATGGGACACGGGGCTCCGTATTGTGTAGTCACTCTCTCTCTCTCTCTGTATATGCACAATTTAGCTGGAGTTGGAGTGGAATGGGACTGAGAAGTTTAAATGATGATTTGTGAAGCCGGTGGGAATAGATTACGTAGAGAATTGAGTCTCATAAAATTCCACTACACACTCAATTCACTGATCGATGCATGTAATTCCGCTCCCAAGGATAAATTATTATCATTCGCAGAGTAGAGTTTGTAATTTAATATGTATGGAGAGAGGGAGGGGCGGGGGAAGATCATATTCTAGATGCGGACTCGTATTTTGGTTCATCCCAGATATGATAATGTGGCTTGAGGACGTGGAGTAGTAGGTAGGTACTTATGGCTGGAGAGTTTGCATTGTTGTCGGACGACGCAAAGACCGAACCGTTTCTCCACACTCCGGCCCGGGTTTGGAGATTTTATGGAGTCGGGAATATGGGATGGGAAATAATGGTCCTTCTTCGTTCTTACGATTAGTCACATTCAAATTGAAATCTAAAACTTGTCCATATTATAAATACATACTATATAGAGGAACGTGTAATTCTGGTGGAATTCTGAGCGTCCACGGATTCGGAAAGGGAGTCGCGGTACCTGGTTCTGGTTCTGGCTCTACATTCTAAATTTAAGTCTCGTCCTATGCCTATGGTATTATGGTATTTAGTCCAATTCAAATTCGGGCATTAGGGCATTGGCATTAGATATAGGGGAGAGGCAGAGGCTGAAAAGGACAATATATAGCACAACTTTTAGTCCGCACTCCACAAGCAGCGAGACGAAATATTCCTAGTCAAATGTGCAGGGTGCCTCCTTACCGCTGCACCCCCCCTCACAACTAACCAGTAAATCGTATATAGACAGGCTCGCATAGTATTATGGGGGGGGGGCTGTATAGAGGGGGGGGGGCAGAAAACGTTGTAAGGCACCCTGTATAGTCCTTGTCGGTAGAATGGGAATGTAGGGTGTAGATTGTAGATAGTCGACTGAGTGAGTGGAGCGTATTATTGTTAATGTGAGACTGGACTTTCCTGCTTATTTTAATTCCGTCGGCATTGGAAATTGGGAATTGGGCATGTGGCAAATAGTGCGTGGGCTCTCTCTCTCTCTCCGAATTGATTTGACTAGGTAGTACATATAAGTGAATTCAATTATTTCCCGCTTCCAAATGTGAGCTTTGCTCTTCTAATTTCCTCACTAATTTCTATCTTTGTCATTAATTCATTCTTTATTTTTACGGAGCTCCCTCCTGTACCTTTACCCAGGGCCGGATAATGCGGCGAGCGCAGGCAGCCCCCGCTGCTTGAATTTTCTCAAAACATGTAAATGGAACATTGAGCACTTTTCAAAAATGTGTAAAAAGAATATTGAGACTTTTCAAAAACATGCAAACTAAAAATTTGTGTACATTTCAAAAACATGCAATTAAAACATTTTCAACTTTTCTCAAAACATGTAAATAGAACATTGAGAACTTTTCTGAATCAAGTAAAAAGAACATTTTTCACTTTTCAAAAACGTGTAGATACAAAATTTTGCTTTACCAAAGAAATCCACGAATAAAATCAAAATGGTGGGTTTTGCATGGTAAAAAAAAGCTGCCTAAAAGTAATTCCTTCCTCCGGCCCAGCCTCTACCTTTTCCTTATAGACTCTCAAACCAGTGCAGTAGTGGCAGGAGAGATACAGGTATATTAGCATACAGTATATAGACACCCGCACCCACGCATTTTCCTCTTCAGTCAGATAATACAGACAGCCCATAGAGCAGAGATCCAGACTTCCAGACGTCTGCCTCTTGTACGTAGATAGTTTTTCCTGGATGCGACTTTTATTAACTCTGGTTCTGGTTGAATTGTCATAATCATATTGTATGTACTAACTTAATAAAATCACATTTTTGACTTGCTCACATTTTGTTGACTTTGTATGATTTGAATTTTAAATTAGAATTTAAATTAAAACATTTTAACATTTTTCCTCGTATTTAAAAACTTGCACGGATGTAAATTTAGACGTCCCACTTGGAAAAAGATGACATTTTGAATGCTTGGATTGTGCACACCTGTAAACTGTAAGCACGGCGCAGTCTTTGTGATGATGCATAATTAAATTTTTTCCCACTTCCTCGTCCGACACGACTACGACTCATTCATTCATTCTTCTCACTGTTGTTGGGCTGGTTTGCCGGTTCTGTGGTTGTGGCTGGACGGGAACGGGAAGTTGGATGGAGACTGTTATTGTTGGAGACAAATGTGTCATCTCTCATTAAGTGTATTGTTAGTGCAGAAATCATGTCCACCCTCCCCACTGCCTCGTCCCTTTATATTTTACTACCCAGTGCGTACAGATCGTGCTGAGCACAGCTGGATTTTTCTACTGTAATTTCATTTGATTGCATTGGATCGTGTTGAAAGTGTTTTTTAAAGGAGAATTTGATGTCCTTTCATTTCCTTATATTGCATTCTATAAATACATAGCTATACTAATATGACTCCAAAATAAAAAGTGTGTCGCCTCCCACCACCTGTAATATAGACATCTTCCCACCTATGCCTCCTATACCTATGAATAGTCTCCATTTTTACAGTTCTATATTCCATACGGTATTCTCACCATCGCACGGAATTCGACTCAAAATTCAAATTCAGCTCTCAGCCTATAGCTCCACTCTTCCCGCGACAGACAGACGATACTGAGTTAGGAATTTACTTTGACGTTTTTATATTATTTCTTTTGACACTTATTGAGAGCGTCGCTCTGAATGAGTTATAAACCATTATTATTATTACTACTACTATTATTATATTAACTTAAGCTTTTTTTAAGAGACAGCATCTCATAGTCACTTCACTACTTGACTTTTGAATGAAGATGCTAAGGAGGCTAAAATAAAAAAAAAAGACAAAAAATAAAAAAGAAAGATTTTCTCTCACAATCAGCATGAGCATCAGTGCTGGAGATCTCTTCTATGGGTATATGTATCCATCCGTCTCTAAGTCTAAGTGCCTGTAGCTGTCGTCTGTCTAATGCGGTCTGTCTATCAAAATCAAATGAAAATCAAAACCAAAGTCTGCTTCTGGGGAGCTACTGGGGACAGGGCCGGATAATGCGGCGAGCGCAGGCAGCCACCGCTGTTTGAATTTTCTTAAAACATGTAAATGGGACATTTTGCACTTTTCAAAAATATGTAAAAAGAATATTGAGACTTTTCAAAAACATGCAAAATAAATATTTTTGTACATTTGAAAAACATGGAAATAAAACATTTTCCACTTTTCTCAAAACATGTAAATAGAACATTTTGCACTCTTCTGAACCAAGTAAAAAGAACGTTTTGCACTTTTCTAAATAATGTAAATACAACATTTTGCTTTACCATAGAAACCCGTCAATAAAATCAAAATGGTGGTTTTTGCATGGAAACAAATTGCTGCCTAAAAGCAATTCCTTCGTCCGGCCCTGACTGAGGATAGAGGGGGATGGGGGGGGGGGGAGACATGGTTTACGTTGTCCATATGTATTGACAGTGTGCCCTATGTGGTGCGGGGTCTGGGCCTGGGTAGAGTATGTATTGATGGCTATTGATTGGTAATAAGAGACAAAGGAGAAGAGTCAGTTTGAATGTTCAATGTTGAGTTGTTCAGACTGAGGAGTTGAGGACGTGTGGGGTGGTAAATGTAAATGCATAAAAAAAAGAGGAAAGCTGCTGGAAGGAGAGGGAAATCTCATAGCTGTCTTTTTGACATCAAAGCTCAAGTGAACTAACGAGAAGCGTCTGAGAGTCTGACTGACTGTGTGTGGAACTCAAAGTCGCTATAGGGATATCGATTCCGTTTCCGTAGCCGACGATGGTTTTACTCTTTCGGCTTCCCTTTCGTCTCTCTCTCTCTCTCTCAGTTTTTTTATTCACTAAATCAGACTTGACTTCGTGACTCCATTCTATATTGGATTATCTATCATACATTGCCTTCCTTTCTCTCCACCAGTACCAGTACTCAGTACGTACGTCCGCACTCGGGGATAGCATATGGAGAGACTGTCTCTGTTTCTTTTCCACACACTCCACGCCGACCCGCACCAGCACCAGCACCAGCACCAGGGCCAGATCCCCACTTCCACTCTCCTCCAAATCTCTATGTCTTCCTCCGATTCTTTCCGTTCATTTTGATATAGACAGTAGACACAGGGGCGAGGGTAGGGAGTGAAAGTCAGATTGCGGGGCTCCTATAGCCTGCCTATAGGAGATGTGATGTGTGGCGGGAGCCGCTCCGTCACTCGCTCCGTATCTGCACATCTCCATCTCGCGTAATGGGCAGGAGCGCCCTATGAAATGTGATATGTGTACAGAGCTGAGAGTGAGGAAGGGGGAAGGAGAAGGACAATCTACTACAAACTTTACAAGATTTTTCTTCTACAGACTCTCAACTTGATCTGCCTGCCTGACTTTGACGTCTACTTTTAACTCGCAAGTACATAACTGTGTTCCCATTACTTTATCTTTCTCATTTTTTTCCTCTCTTTCTTTCTGGGCCGACACATTTTAAAAATCAAAACCAACTTCACTTCACCATCTCCATTTCGGTTTAGTGTCGGTGTGGGTGAGAGTGAATGGGAGTCTTTATTATTTCTCCAAACGACCCTTTTATATCTTTTAATAATAACAATGTCTGGGGCTGGCGCGGCCGTGGCTCTGGCTCTGGCTCTGGCTCCAATTTCCCATCCATGTCATATTTTCCGGCCTTAGTTCAAGGGAATGGGAGCGGGGACGGGGACGGGAAGGGTAATGGTGCAGATGCTATGGGGACGGAGACAATTTAAAAATTCTGCATATCTTCTCTCCACAGTCACTCGGTCGTCTGTCGTCTCCCTTCCCCAATTTTGAGTTTGTGAGTTTATCATAATTTCATGGGGAATATTTAAATTATATTCCAATAAAATCATGTTTCTCACCCATCTCACTCACTCACCATTATGAGTGACAAGGGGTGGGGAGGACGGGAGCGTGTGTGGAGAGGCTCTTTCCACCGTAACCGTAATGATGAGTGGTGGGGGGGAGTGGCGTGTAGTTGGAGGAGGGGGAGTAAGTGGGTCAGGAGAGCCGAGTTTTTGGGGTGCAAATGGAAATTAATACGTAGTAACACATTTCCACACAAGATTCGAATCACATCAATTTATTTCCTCATGATCCTCTCCCATGTAGTCGAGCTCATATATCAGTAGTCATATAGGCTATAGGAGTCATCGCTTCTCGTGGATGGGCCGTAATTTTCATTTCTGCATCCGTCCCGAGGTTCAATTTGAATGCTCATGTGAACTGGGCTCCCATCCTCAGTAGTTCAGTAGCTACATACGTCGTCCCAATCAAGATTTGAACCAGCAACCATTTGTAATGTGGAGACTCAATTTATGAGTTCACCGTTGAGGAACGGGGAGCGTGGAGCGGGGACGAAGCCTTCCAACGCATCCCAACGTATGTGCTGGAGAAAGCTGGAGAAAGCATATGTGTTTTATTTGTGACGGGTCTGGATTCCGGATTGTGGATGGAGGGAAGGAAAAAATAAATAGAGGAGAGAGAGAGGCTGGTGCATATGTTGAGACGCACAAAGTCTGGATCGGAGTGAGAGGAGGGAAAGGAGAAGGACAGGAATGAACACGAAACTAAGGCGGAAAGGGAAACGAGTCCCAGAGATTTAGTGGGTGGAAAGAATGATGAAGTGTGGACGATTACAACCTCAAGGTTTCACAGTCGCTTACCCACATTCGTTTTCCGTTTTATATTTCCCATTCATTCCGTAGCCTATTTTTTTTTGCTTTGCATATTATTATCTCCTCGCCCGCCTCCCAGCTGAGCTATACCACTCACTCAGTTGTGTATCTTCCCAGTTACACTCCTCAAGCTAATTTCAACAGACACACAGAGACAAACTATGACCACTTCCGACTTTTCGAGTCCAGAGCCAATTCGAATCCACTCTCGTCCCACTCACTACAAGAGCTTAGCAACTTACAGGTCCTCAATATCAATCAATCTTCCTCCAGATCCACACTCCTATTTGCTCGCTCTCCCTCATCCCACTCCGCCTGTCTCTCCCTTGTTTCTCTTTCAATAAAAAAAACTCGCCGAGTCCGACAACTCCGCCAGGGTAACAAATGGAGGTCTTGGTCCTGTACCGGTACCGGGAATTGGTCCGCTCTCTCCCTCAGTCATTAATTTCCGTCTGCTTCCTCCTGTATTTGTACCATTTCCAGCTGGATTGTTTCCCTTGGAGCCTTACTATGTGATTACCATCATTGGATCCGCACTACAGCACTACTCCTGATACTCCATTACAATAACCTACTCACATTTGATCCAGACCCCGAGACTTATCGTTGGAGAGAGAAAGAAAAATAAGGAGCTTCGGGACGCTTTTCAGCTGGATTTTCAGACTCGGGATCAGATAAAATGGAGGCATCTCTTGTGAGCATATAATATGCTTACGTTTGGGGTCGAGTGATAGAATACAGAGAGAGAGAGTTGCTTGTAAATTGTGAGATTAGTTTGCGGATTGTTCAGCTCCCCACTCAGATTCATTGGATTTCAATTGAGTACAAGTGCAAGTTGAGTTTCCCATGTAACTCACTACTCAGTGACTGAGTCGGGACGAGAGGCGGCTCCGAGAGTTGGATTTGGATTTAGAGTTACACTTTCTTTCTTTCTTTCTCTCTACTCCGTACTTTCACTTTGTGCTGATCTGATAAAAAAAGAGGGAGGAAGATGCGGGAGAGTTTCAAGTGACAGAGTGTAGAGGAAGGGAACGAGGAAAAAAGTAAAAGCACAACCAACAAAAACAGTAGCCGAGGGAAAACCAGAGAGAGAGAAGGAAACGGCTTGCGGATTTTTAGCCACTCTGTCAATGTGTGAGACTCTGTGTATATCGGTCCAATAAATTATCGCTCCCTGGCACTCTCTCCTCACATTCCCACACACTCACACGCACATTCGTCTTCCTGTCCTTTTCCACAGCCCTCCATTTCGGAGCAAAACTCTTCCTCCAACAATGACAATGGTGGCTTTCCCCTCGGTGAAGGTTTTGGTTTTGGGCCTGGGCTTCAAATTCAAGTTTCGACTTTGAAGAGAGAAAGAAAAAGAAAGTCACAACTCAGAGTGCTTTCCCTTTCCTTTCTCTACTTTCACTCTTTAAAATCTGTGAGTATTTTAGAAAGACCACGTAGGAGTTATTCATTGTCGGAGGATAAGGAGAAAGGTCAGCGTCTCCGTCTCCATATTGTGTACAAGCACACATTTCCATCTTAGCCTCCACTCTCCATTCTACATACTGTCTGTCCCACTTTCTCCGGAGAATGGGTTTTTATCTTTTTATCTTGAGCAGAGAGCTGACTCTGAGGAGGGGCAGATAATGTTTTAAAAAGTAATGTGACAGTTAGAGGTCAACTTTTCCACAAGAACACAAGTTAACTATGCATTTGGATGTTCCAAGTTTTCTATGTTTCCCGGCTACGAAGAGATACGCGGGTAGTTTCCTTTGGAAAATTAATTTCTTTTCCTCGTAATATATTTTCATGGTATCCTTATCGGGGAGCACAGTTGGAGTAAACAAAGTAGAAGTGACAGTTGAGTGTAGTCAAGTTTGAGCGGAGGTCTGTTGCTGGGGCTGGTCAGCTGGCTCCTTTCCCCATCATTTCGACGCCGTACGCCTCTCGTGTGTACTCATCTCTTGAGAGTCAGTCGTTTTCAGCTCTGTTTACTCTCTCCACGGAGAAAGGAGCATTCTTGTGTGGGGAGCGCTGAGCCCCTTTTTTTCCCTTGGACTTGGAACATTCTGCTAACTCAGGACTGAGGCCGGAGCCGAACAAGCTTCTCTCTTTTCTATTTGGCCAGTTGTTCTCAAACAAGTGTTTGCATTTTTTGTGTATTGAGGTCTGAGGTTCACATGCTCACAGCTGAGTCCCCTCGTCACAAGTATAGGATAGGAAATGGGCCGCAGAAAGCGTGTTCATGAGTAAACAGGAATAGGAGCTCTCACTATATAGGGATATAGGGACTATAGGGTCTACTATACACTCGGCAATATCCGACTATATTATGAGGTTATGAGAAAAATAAAGTGAATGGAATGTTTGGAAATACGCTCTAAATAAAGACGGGATGATGGGGAAGGGATTTGGTATGATGCTACTTTCTCCTCGCTCTGTCTATAGTGTGTGTGTGTGTTGGATGGTGAGTGGTTGGCGTTGGCATGGGTAGCTCCACATCACAAAATGTATGAAAAAGAACTCTTCATTTTTTCTCTCCTTAACTTCCTTTCATTTCCTTTCTCCAACAGAATTAGGCTAAGCTCTGCTTTTCTTTCTCATTTCCCAACTCAAACTTTCTCCCTCCATTACTTACATGAGGAACAGGACGGAGACAGGGTGACGAGGAAGAAGGAGAGCGAACCAAGTCAGCAGGCCAATGCCAATCTTCCAGGGAACCCATACGGCTCAGTAGACAACGGCTGGATTCGTCTAGTTTTCGCTTTCACTTGGGCCTCAAGTCCCGAAGGGAGTCGGCAGTCTTCTCCTGGCTTACGTCCTCCACGTCCGCAATCAATGATAAAATACTAAATGCTACCCAAGCATAGTATGCAGGGAGCGAGGCCAAGTCATATGGCAGGATATGAAACTCCGTTCAAGACTACAGGAGAAATACAAGTGAGGCCCGAGACAGTCTGTACAGTTCAATGTCTTATGTTCGAATGAATTTTGTACGAAACGCGATGCGCGAAGCACTTTGTTCGAAAACAAAATGTGTTCCTTTCAAACGCTTAGAGTACAAACCGTTGCTCGTACAACAAACTGTCTCTACTTTCACACTCCACACACGTTTTCAAGACCGTCTGTACATGGGAGCTAGAGATAGGGTATCGAGTACCAATTCTTAATTTTTCCAATAAAGTGTCAAAATTTCTATTTTGAGACCCTTTTACTAAATACTAGCATTGATTTTTCAAAAAAAGGAAGGAAAAAAGAAAATTAGTTTTGAACAGATAGGTGAAAGTCAGTCTTTCATTATAGCCGAAAATCATTTTTAAAACTCAAGTTTACCAAATTCTAAAAGAAACTGTGCTTAGGCAAGAAACGTTTTGGCATTTTGCAAGGATCATTTGGATCCTTTCAGGTTTTTGCACTCATTGTCAGTACCTTGGATACCCTATATGTCGGGCAGGAACAAAGACGGGAGTATATCTATATACCCTGTAGATTTCATTTTACCAGGATACATGAAGGTAGTTTGACTATGCAACCGCTCCCCTCACTACCTCACCCGGACTATGTATAATGTATAGTTGACTCCCTCGCTGATAAGCTTTCACGTTGGTCCTGGTGGACATATAGTACTCTAAACAGCACCCGCACCCGCACACACTGTTGCAATAAAGAAAGCAAAGAAGAAATTGAGAATTCTAAGCGGGAAATGAAACCATAATAGTCTTTCTAAATGTATGAATGATACCATTTTTCAAACTCATAAAACATTCTGTGAGAAATTTTCTATATTCAGTCTGACTCGTGCCTTTCCTTCCAAGTCCAATCCTTCCACCAGAACCCAGCAGACGCATAGAGAAGGACAGAATTCGAAAGAATGCTTTGAGTCGTCTCTCTCTCTCTCTCTCTTTCATTCTCCATCCGAATCCATTCATAGAGAACTATTGTGTGTGTGTGTGTGTGTGTGTGTGTGTGTGTGTGGAGGACTCAAAAGGAAAATCCACTCTAAATGAAGGCGACGAAAACATTCCCATACACACGTCCCCATGCATGGCATGGCTCTACCCACGTAAATTAATGTATGGACTCAACCAACTACCAACTGTGTTGGTTCTTGTGGCTCCGTAGTTAATTATTAAGCGAGAGAAAGCTATATACATGTCTCCTTTTGTACTCTTCATATCTCTTTCAATTTCTTTTTTAATCTTCATTAATTCTCGCTTTTATTTTCCTCATTTTTTCCCAACCAATCCAGCCTCTGCCTATTGCTCCCAATTCATTCCAATTGCACTGCTTCCCTGTCGCTCCTTCTTGAGCTTTCTCCCTCGTGTCATCCTCATCGTTTCCGTCATTGTTGTTGTTGTTGTTGTTTTCGTTGTGTGGAATTGAGAGGATTTGTATTACGGTATTATGTTCTCCCCTGCTAAACCTCAAGTAAATAGTTTGAAAGGGAATTTCATCAAAATGTGGGTATGGCTTCGTTTGTTTGTTTTTATTTGGGGAATTGGTGGGTGAGAGTGAGCGTCGAGAGGAGTGATAGTGTGAAGGAAAGTTGTTTGTGTTCCGTGTTTGGTTTCCTTCGTCTGGATTCTGTGGAGGAGAGAGAGAGAGGGAGAAAGTATCAGCTGGTGTCATTTGCGGAAGTGAAAGGAAAGTTTAAGAGTGTGCAGAATATGGAAGTGTCCTCCTCCGCCGACTTTCTCTACTTTCCCTTTGAGAGTTGTTTGGGAAAATTAAAGAGTTTAACTCTTTAAAGTTGAATGAAGCAACTACAGCATTAGGAGGAGGAAGTTCCTAAAAGTCCGAAATAATGTTTCTTTCTATACACAGTCACAAGAAAATACCGTCAGACATTTAGTATGTACACCTATCGCCCCTTAACCCCCAAAGGCACCTATTTTTTTCCAATTATTTCCCAGGCGTGTACGTACCTACCTACATACATACATACATACATACATACATAGGAATGCGAGTTTAGTTTGTACACTATTACCACTGCGGGCTGCTGTCGCTGGGGAGCAGCTCCCAAAAGAAAGGGAACGTGACACATGTACACGAGTGTAGGAGCCGTGTACCTACTTTGACTTTCACTATTGAAGGCTCCACATGTTTTCCATTGGATATCAGTCATGGTATTTACTACAGTACTATACGGAGTTAAAGCTCTTACTTGTAAACCGCTTAGGATTTTGTCAGCTGTGTGCGTGTGCATGAAAATGGGAATTTGGAAAGCATGAGAGTGAGCTTTAAAAAATGAGCTTTTTTCTTCTTGTGTCATGTGTGTGAGGTTTTTTACAACGCGACTATAAGAAAACTAATAAGTTTAAGTCGTGGAAATATAAAACAGGAAATGATATTAGTTTGAGAGCTATACGCGTCTCTTGACTGCTGTGGCTGGGGAAAGGACATATGAAATATGACATAATTGATAACCTGCATTTGATTCTAGTCTTTTATTTATTTTTTTTACTCTTTTTTTCAGAGAGAGAGAGAGAGAGAGACGAACAAGTTTGACTTTACTTGTGATCACAGGACTCAACTAAGGAAACCACTCCACTGGCACTGATTTGTAGAAGAGTTGTTTTGATGGAAAAGACCAGAATGACTACCCGTGGAATTCTCTGAGCTGACTGAGAAAAGGGAAATGAGAGCGGGGGAGCGAGAGCGGTCCGTAGAAAATATTTGATTCAGAAACATGTCTGACAGGAAAGTAGCCTTTCGGAGATTGAAAACTGTGGGGAAAAAAAACTTGAACATTTCCCGTACGAATGTGGTTTCTTCTTCTTCTCCGACTCGGACGTGGATGAATAGGAGAAAGTCTTGAATCTTCAAGGAACTCAAAGCCCAACCAAACTGAACTCAAACATATGCATGACTCAGTTTCTGAGTTACAGAATCCGGAGATTTGAAATAACGAGGTGAGTTTGTGGGAAGGCTTTTTGGTTCTGGTGTGTGTGTGTGTGTTTGTGGAGGATGTCAGATATTTGGAAACTGCGGGGTAAGTACAGGATACTCCATGAATTTTGCCCCCCACAGTCTAACAGGATTTAAAAAAAAAATTCAATTATAAATAACATTAAATTTTCAAATCACTCCAAAAATGTACTGGTGCTTTAAAAAAAATAATTTTTCCCGCATAATATCGTCGGTGAAGAACCAAAATGACCCATATCCAATTTAAGCTACAATCAAAATGAGCTATGTCTTAAAAACAAATTGAGAAACATCCGTAACACGTTAATTACGAGTTTTTTAAAAGTGTAAAATGTTCTTTTTACATGTTTTTGAAATGGTGCAAAAATTTATAATTGCATGTTTTCGAAAAAAGGTGCAAAATGTTCTAATTACATGTTTTTAAAAATTGCAAAATATTCCAGTTACATATTTTTGAAAAGTGCTCAGTGATCTATTTAAATGCTCTCGAGACATCTTTGAATATTTTTGTAGATAGTTGTTATTGCGTTTAGCTAAAAATGGATATGGGTCATTTTGGTTCTTCACGGAAGATCTTCGTTTTTATCATACAAATTAAATGAAAGTAAAAAGTTTTTAAAATAAGTAATGTAAAATTCTACCGCACACCTAATGGATGCCCCCCACCCATTTAGCCATAGGAAAGGGTGAGCCAAAGGTCGCGGGACACCCTGCAGTTACACTCTAGAATGTATATCTAAATAGCTTCATGGGAAGTCTTGCATATATTTATATACCAGAGTAAAGGAAGAGCTAGAGAGCGACACAAGATTGATGGAAAAAAATGTTGGAAAATAAATCCATGAATCTTTGGGGGAGAGACAGAGAGAGAGAGAGAGAGAGAGATGAAAGATTTTCTTCTACTTTCTCCAAAAATTCAAAACTCTGACGTTGTCTCCCATCTGAGGTTAACTTGGTTATTTTACTCGACGATTTATCAAAGACAGAAACCTCAGAGAAAACTATTTATGTTGATAACTAGCTCCTTGTGTGTAGCATTCAAATGGAAAGAGACTCACTCAGACTTCCTTCCCCAGTCCGCAAACAGGACGCGGAACCACCAGCAGCCAGCAGCATTCAGCATCCAACATTTGTCTCCCTGAGCCTGATCCTTGAGAAAAACTTTTCAACTTATTACATTTCCATTTTATCAAGTTGTCTCAAAAAAGACTATGTACCGAGCTAAACCTACATGTGTCTGACCTCTTCTTCTCTCCCGACACTCCACAGAGTCTCCTCGTATCTAATCCTTAGCTCCTTTCTATTCTCCCCAACTGCTTCATTACCTACTCTCTATCAATAACTCAACCACTACTGCTACTGCTACCGCTACCGGTTGCCAGTTGCCGCGAGAGCATTGCCATTGCCGCCATGTAGCTCCATTCTAACTGTGAAAGTGAAAGTCCGGACCAGAACCGGATCCGCCCTCTGGAATATTTCTATTTCTCTTTCACACTCCAAATCTTGTTCATCATAATCATATTATTCAAATCCTCACACATCTTTACTTTCTCCTTCCAAACCACGACGACCACAGCCCCCAAAAACACATAATATTCCTGTTGCCTGTTTCCCTCAATTTATAAAAGGCTCTCTTATTTCCGTATCCGGGTCTCGTCGTTCTCCTGCCCTGTACTGCGTTAGCGTGTCTAAATTCTACTCAAGCAGCCGCACGAGACGGATTCCGGTGCGACTCGTTTTCGTTTTCGTTTTCATACTACCATTCTTGTTTGTCGGACTTGGCCCAAAGTCGTGTAGCTACAAAAAAGCCTATTAAATGGTGAAAGTTAAAGCCCAAGCTATCGGCTGGGATTGGGCCTAGGGCTGGGGAAGCTATATGCTACCGACCGCAAGGGAAAAAAGTTTGGGAATTGCACACAATCAGAGTAACGTGAAGAGAGCGACAACTTTCTCCTCCTCCTTCTGGAAAAGTTGAAACGCGTGTATAGTTAAGACTCTGAGTATAATTTCCGGGATTGTGGTTGAGGTTTTTGCGGAAGGGGGAAGTGTTCACGGTAAATGGGAAACGCGAAAGGTCAATTCAACTTTTACTTATTTCCTTATTGGGAAAGTAAGTTTTTACTTAATAAGGCAATCTGGGATTATTAGATTAAAATTACGAAAATTGCGATCTCCTCTTTTAATCAGGGTAGTAGCTCCAGTGTTGGATCTAAAAACATAAGGGAAGTACCTGCAGTAGACGTCAAGTCGATTTAGAGTTTTGACTACGAAGACAATGTAATGTTGTTAGTGGTAAATTAAGACAAGGAAGTTATTATTAGAGTTTTTAATGGAAGCCGGAACCCCCATACAACCACCACCATCACACCACCACCACGATTATAATATTGACGAGTAAAAATGCTCTACTGTAGTAAACATGCCTCCATCTCAATTCCCCAAGGAAACGCTGGAGCAATGCACATATCGTCAGTGTCAGTGAAGAACCAAAATGACCCATATCCATTTTAAACTAAATATAAAAAGCACTATCTACAAAATAAAATAAATCTGCCTAGATCATGAAAGAATACAAATATGGGACATTTTGAACTTTTCAAAAACGTATAAATGAAATATTTTGCACTCTATGAAAAAATGTAAATAGAACATTTTGTACTTCTCAAAAAACATATAAATAGAACATTTTGCACTATTTGAAAACATGTAAATAGAACATTCTGCACTTTCTGAAAACATGTAAATACAACATTTTGTACTTTTCAAAAAACATGTAAATAAAACATGTTGGACATTTCAAAAACGTTAATATAGAACATTTTTCACATTTAAAAAAACACGCAAATTGAATACTTTGGACTTTCTAAAAACAATTTATTGGAACATTTTGCACTTTTCAAAAAATTTTAAATAACATTTTTCGCATCTATCTCATTTGGTGTTATTTTTCACACAACTCATTTTAGTTCTAGCTTAAAACGGATATGGGTCATTTTGATTCTTCACCGACGGTATAAGAAAAGAATTAATTAGTGGAATCAAATTAGAGATCAACTAGGTACACTGTGAGAAGGGGAGGCTCGTTACTCCTGTAATCAGACACGGATATCTAGAGGGCTAATCGTAGTTGTAGTCCCAGTTAATTACTAAATATATGGCTCCGCATCTAAAATTTGAAATAATGGTGTGTGTACAGGCATTTAGGGGAAGCTTTGGAATTATAATTATTCGGTATATACTGCTGATTTAGCATCTCAAGGCCTCACCTTAATTTAAAGGAGCCTTGGTTGTAGAAGAGACGTGGGATCCATGAGTGAGATGAGAAAGGGGAAGCGACACAGGAAGAGTGTGGCTTGTGTGGAGATGATCATGATAATGATGATGAGCTTTACAAAGTTTTTACACACTTTTTTATTTTTTGCAAGGTATGGATTTTTATAGTGGCATATTATTATAGGCGGCTCCTACAATCTTCCGCCCTCCTATACCTTCTTGTGGATTTTTTAACTAAGGCACTATATAGCTAATCGTAAGTATGAAACAAGTTAAGACTCATAGTGTTCAAAAAAAGTTGTAAAAAAATCCATGTACACACTTTCACTCGATTTTGTGTATATCGTCTGTGAGGAACCAAACATACCCATATCCATATTTAGCTAAAAACAAAATCCATTATCTCCAAAAATATTCAAATATGTCTTGACAGCATTTAAATAGAGCATTTTTCAGTTTTCAAAATATGTAAATACTACATATTGCATTTTTCAAAAATATATAAATACAACATTATACACTTTTCAAACACACTGAATTAGAACATTTTACAGCAAATCGAAAACATGGAATTAAAACATTTTGCACCTTTTTAAAAACATGGAATTAGAACATTTTGCACCTTTTCAAAAACATGTAAATAGAACAATTTGTACTTTTCAAAAATATGTTAATACAGTATTTTACACTTTTCAAAAACTCCTAATTAACATTTTACGCATGTTTCTCATTTTGTGTTCATGACATAGCTCATTTTGACTGTAGCTTAAATTGGAAATGGGTCATTTTGGTTCTTCACAGACGATATGTAACTTCTTGATGTGCTCGTGACGTGGGTCTTGACAGGCTCCGCGGCTCCGACTCCCTATCTCTGTGGAAATGTTATTTTTTCCGCTCAACTTTACATCCGAAATTAATTCTAAATTCTAAAGAGCAGCTCAGCATTGACAAATGCTTATAGAGAAACTTTAAACTCACCGAGAGAATATGTCTGAATATTAGACTGTCGAAATTTATCAACTATTTTTTGTACACCACCAAATCCACTTAATTACATTTTATTAAGCTGACAAGGAACCGCCGAAACTCGCTGGGTTTATATTTCTTAAGCTGTAACTTGACATTTACCATGTCCTATATATACACTATCCCCTATATACATAGGAGTGAGGATGGAAAGTTGGCTATAGGGTATTTGAAATGTGAAATACCACAGCAATTTCTCCCGTCTCTCCCAAAAGCGTCGTCTCCCTTCCTCGTCCTCGCTTTACACTTTCGCAGCAGTCTGTAGTCAGATTTTTAATTATTTATATAGCGAAACAATTTTCGCCGTCCTCTCCTCGCTCTACCATGTTCAAAAGGCAGTTTTCAAAATTCGTTTTAAAATGTAAAACTATATCTTTCCCTAGAAAGCGCTCTGAATGTGTGGGTTAAAATTACTTGAGAGAGTTAAGACGAGAGGCAATGGGAAAGAACAACAACGAGGAGTGCTCTTGTCTTCTACTTTTTTTACTCTCGCTCTGGGTACGTCCCAAAACCAAAGGTGGGTAGGTAGGCACTTTTTCCGAGAAATAAGGCATATGGCTATATCGTCTGTGAAGAACCAAAATGACCCATATCCAATTACAGCTAGAATCAAAATGAGCTATTTCATAAAAACAAAATGAGAAACATGCGTAAAATGTTAATTACAAGTTTTTGAAAAGTGCAAAATGTTCTATTTACATGTTTTTGAAAAGTGTAAAATGTTTTATTCACAGGTTTTTGAAAAAAGCAGAATATTCTATTTAAATATTTTTTAAAAGTGCAAAATGCTATACATACATGTTTTTGTAAAGGTGCAAAATGTTCTACTTGCAAGTTTTTGTAAAATTGCAAAATGTTTTATTTACAGGTTTTTGAAAAGAGCAGAATGTTCCATTTCAATACTTGCAATACATATTTCAATATTTTTGTAGGTAGTACGTATTATTTTTAGCTAAATGGGTCATTTTGGTTCTTCACTGACGATATAGAACCATACACACAGTGCAAGTGACGAGTATCAGCTTTTCCAATTTTGTTCCCAGTTTTGTTTCCGTTTCTAAACGTAAGAAACTCTCACGTGCCTACCTAAGGCGCTTTCTTATTTCTTTCGTGTGTGTGTGTGTGTGTGTGTGTGTGTGTGTGTGTGTGTGTGTGTGTGTGTGTGTGTGTGTGTGTGTGTGTGTGGCAAAAAAAAGGAAAGTGAGTGCGTGTTGTGAGATGTCCACACACAAGACGACGGCCAGACGGTTTCATAGTTAGAATCTCAACTCCTGTTGTCACTGTCAGCCTCATGACTGTAGCAACATTTGTGAGTTAGAGATCCTTTTGCTCAAGCAAAATCAAACCACCCAACGGGGCTAAAAAAACTAACTCCACAAGGATGAAAGGCAAAAAAGAAAGGAGAAATGTTTTTGGAAATGTTTTGAACAAGAAAAAAAATTTTGTGATGTGTGTACAAGAGAGTGTGGTTGAACGGTAAAAATAATTTAGATTAGACTGAGGAGACTCTTGAGAGAGAGAGAGGAAATTACAGGGTCTCCTCATAGGAAATAGGAACATGAAACTTTGTCATAATTACAGAGAGTTTTGTTGGGGGAAGCTATGAAGTGAAAGTTGTTGGGAAATAACAACTCCGGCTCTCTAATGTGCATGTCGACGGAGGAAGAAATACTACAAAATAGGAAATATGACTTAAGGCTACAACTACAGAAGAAACCCATAGAGCCACGTTTGTAATGGTAATGTGAAGAAGAATTCGTGAAAGCACTCTGTATATAGTTTTTTGTGGAGAGCACATAATATCGTCTGTGAAGAACCAAAATGACCAAAATCCAGTTTTAGCTAAAAACAATATCAATTATATACTAAAATATTCAAATAGGTCTTGAAAGCATTAAAATTGAACATTGAGCCCTTTTCAAAAATATGTAAATACAACATTTTACACTTTTCAAACACGCGGAATTAGAACATTTTGCACCTTTTCGAAAACATGAAATTAGAACATTTTAAACTATTCAAAAACATGTAAATAAAACATTTTACACTTTTCAAAAACATGTAAATAAAACATTTTACACCTTTCAAAAACATGTAAATAAAACATTTTACACCTTTCAAAAACATGTAAATAGAACATTTAAAAATTTTCAAAAACATGTGAATGGAACATTTTACACCTTTTCGAAAAGATGGAATTGGAACATTTTGAACATTTTCAAAAACATGGAATTAGAAAATTTTGCACCTTTTCGAAAACATGCAAATAGAACATTTTACACTATTCAAAACTATCCAAATAGAACAATTTGGACTTTTCAAAACCTCGTAATTAACATTTGCCGCATGTTTCCCATTTTGTTTTTATTACATAGCTCATTTTTATTCTAGCTTAAATTGGAAATGGGTCATTTTGGTTCTTCACAGACGACATGTAAATTTTATAAAAAAACCATCCAGAGGTACGCTGCACAGCTTTGCGTTAGAGTGGACGTATGTGAGACATATGAGATGAGATGGGATAGACTCGAGGCTTGGATATTTTTTCATGTCAATGGAAAACACTCTCCTCGTCTCCTTTCTCTCTCTCTCCCTGTCTTTCGCCTCAGAGTCCAAGTCCAAAGTGAGAGTCAAAGAGAACACTTTCCCCAAACCACCAACCTCCTCCTCCACCACCGCCATCACCACCGCCACCCACAGCCAGACACAAACAACACACATTTAAGTGAAGGACAACAAGGAAAAACTTTCTCTCTCTCCTCCATGAAACTTCCTTAACACTCACAATTCCTGTATTTCCATGATTTTCCCATTTCAGACGTTCCCACTCTCTCCTTTTTAATTATTCAAAATTGTAAAGTTTCTCCATAAATTTAGTGGGTGGGTCGTCCGTGCATAGTGCTTTCTCTCTGGCTCTCTACTATGGCTTTCTCTCTTTGTGCGACTGTTGCTTTTGGCTGGGAGAAAAAAAAGCGTGGGATAAGTAGGGATCATTTGTATTGTAAACTATGCGCGTAATGCGTTATAATTTATACCATGTCATTTATAGGATTACACTCGCTGCTATACTACTGCGTCCAATTAATTCCGCTCTTTCAAGTTTTTGAGAAACAAGCTCCACTGTGCTGTGGAAGAGACTCGTGGACTTTGTCCTCTGTAAGAATGTCATAGAATTTTTTAAATTTTCCGTCGTACTGTGCTCTGTGCCGAGACTGAGGCCGAGTCCGTCGGGCACTGTGAGTAGAGTGGAGTAACTGGAACTGAGGCAGTGTGGACTCGGGACTGGAAGTGTCAATGCTCTTAAGATCATTAACTACTAATCTGGATTACACTCAGGAAATTGTAACTTAGTTTTAGTGGAGGATTAGAGATGTTCTCCGAGATACTTGAGATGAAGTCTACGGGAAAGTTACACGAGGAGGGAGAATTTGGGAATTTGAGATTTTCATTTTCTCCTCCTCGGAAAATTAGAATTGGGATGAGAAGTTGAGGTTCCTCCATGGCTCCCATTTCCCATATGTTCCACCATTCCTATAACTTCCTACAGGGCCGGACGAAGGAATTGGTTTTATGCAGCAATTTGTTTCCATGCAAAAATCACCATTTTGATCGGATTTTATTGATGGTTTTCTTTGCTAAAGCAAAATGTTGTATTTGCATGTTTTAGAAAAGTGGAAAATGTTCTTTTTACTTGATTCAGAAAAGTGCTAAATGTTCTATTTACATGTTTTGAGAAAAGTGCAAAATGTTCGATTTACTTGATTCAAAAAAGTGCAAAATGCTTTATTTTCATGTTTTGAGAAAAGTGGAAAATGTTTTATTTCCATGTTTTTGAAAAGTGCAAAATGTTCTTTTTACTTGATTCAGAAAAGTGCGAAATGTTTTATTTTCATGTTTTGAGAAAAGTGGAAAATGTTTTATTTTCATGTTTTTGAAATGTACAAGAAATTTATTTTGCAACTTTTTGAAAAGTCTCAATATTTTTTTTAAATATTTTTGAAAATTGCAAAATGTTCCATTTACATGTTTTGAGAAAATTCAGGGAGCGGGGGCTGCCTGAGCTGGCCACAATATCCGGCCCTGACTTCCTATAGCAGCCAAACTCTCCAACTCCAACGGACACGGACCAGGGACGACTCGTGTCTACGGACACGGACACGGAACCCGCACTCCTACTCCTGCTATGTAAGCGAAAGTCCCGTGAAATGTAAACATTCCCACGCCAATGAATAATCTCAAGTATATGGATAGACATGAATCATTCCACGTCACTATCATCCATTTTATGAGCCTCATGCCCATTTTCACAGTTCTCCAGTTCCACACACAGTTTCGCACAGAGCCTCTCCTATTGGAATTTTATTGTAATGCAGCCTCTCGAGATGCTGAAGCAGTGAGTAGTGGAGCAGTGTATGAGAGAGATTATTTTATCCTCCTCCACTCAGACTCACTTTCAGTCCTCGGCCTCAGCTCTCATCCCACATCATCTCCATCCAACGGAGCAGAGTCCGCGTCCTTTTCCAACTCCTTCACTCCTATTGCTAAACACAAACGAGAAAGACAAAGACGGAGCCCGCCGTCCGTCTCGCAGTCAGTCATCCACGCTCATTGGGATTTTTGAGGGAGTTGGAATTTGCCGACAGCAATCGAGCTTCTTCGTTGCCGATGTCGTTGTCGTTACGTCCTTGTAAATGTCGTTAGAAATGTCATTTAATATAATTTGAAGTATTTAAATGAAGTCAATGCCAATGCTCACGCCGCACGTGAACGAAGGCTGCATTTAATTGCATTAGTATGCAATAAGGGGAATGATGACGGTATTGAAATGCGATATTTATTTCCATATTTGAGTATCGGCTATCTCCATTTGTAATTTGCAGTTATATACAATTGCAATTTTATTGTGGATTCATAATTAGCTCGCGGAGACAAGGAAGTTGCACGCATAAATAGTAATTACGTGATGACTCACGATTCCAAGTTCAGGGTCAGTATGGAGTACATAGCTCACATATCGTCTGTGAAGAATCAAAATGACCCATATCCAATGTAAGCTAGAATCAAAATGAGCTATGTCATAAAAACGAAATGAAAAGCATGCGTACAATGTTAATTAGGAGTTTTTGAAAAGTGTAAAATGTTTTATTTTTATGTTTTCGAAAAGGTACAAAATGTTCTAATTCCATGTTTTTGAAAAGTTGCAAAATGTTCTAATTCCATGTTTTTAAAAAGGTGCAAAATTTTTAATTCCATGTTTTTGAAAAGTTGCAAAATGTTCTAATTCCAAGTTTTTGAGAATTTGCAAAATGTTCTAATTCCATGCTTTTGAAAAGTTGCAAAATGTTCTAATTCCATGTTGTTGAAAAGGTGCAAAATGTTCTAATTCCATGTGTTTGAAAAGTGTAAAATTTTCTGATTCCATGTTTTTAAAAAGTGCTCAATGTTCTATTTAAATGCTCTCAAGACATATTTGAATATTTCTGTACATAGTTGATATTGTTTTTAGCTAAAAATGGATATGGGTAATTTTAGTTCTTCACATACGATATGTAGCTCCGTGTGGCCGTGACCGTGGCCCGTAGAATAGAAATGTACAAACGTTGTAATAATTAGGATTTGGGTCGGAGTGAGTGAGTGAGCGAGAGAGACTGTGAGGAAAAAATGATTGATAATTAATTGTAGCAGGAGGAAGAATGGTCATTGGATCGGGACACTCAGGACTGGGAGAAGATAAGAAAAAAAGGAGTAATAAGGCGGCTGGACGGGCGACAAAGGAAGAAGGGAGATCCTCCTCAACGGGTTTTCTCGGGCTCTTCTTCTTCTTGTTCAAAGGATTCGGATTGTGATTGT
Organism: Dicyrtomina minuta; assembly: GCA_949802685.1. Lineage (NCBI taxonomy): Eukaryota > Metazoa > Arthropoda > Collembola > Symphypleona > Dicyrtomidae > Dicyrtomina > Dicyrtomina minuta. Next base: position 65,661,070 of record OX461812.1, read on the forward strand.
GTGATTGTGTGGGAAGGAGAAGAGGGAAACGTGTGGAGATCATTGGAGAGTGATTGTGAAAGAAAAGGGAATTCTTTCGATTTGTTAGTCCTTAAATAGAGGACGTCGTTAACTCTTGGCCCTCGTCCTATTTGTTCAAGATCAAGAATAGGAAATAGAACAAAGTGGTTAGTGACTGGGAAAGTGCTCCTTATATCACTTCCAGAGCGCCACTCTCCAAAAGCACCGTCCTACATGTGCAAGTGTAGTGGTAGGATTGTACGATTGGGTGTAATGGGAGCCGGCGGAAGGGTATAGCATCGTAAATGTGACGGTTCCCTTGTTCTCTTGTCTTACTCGGCTGGAACTGGAGCTCTAACGGATGCTATTACTGAAATGGATAACTTTGACTGTGAGATGGATTCAGTGCATTATTCGGGTGGTCGTCCTAATGGTGACAATGATGAAAGTAAGAGAAAACTCATAGACTGTGAGGATGGGAGTGGAAAGGAATTCGAATCCCAAGATTCCAACGGGCTCCTCGCGGCCGAGTCCAAGTATCCGGATCCCACTCCCAGCCCACCACCAACTTCCCGTTGCCATGGGGCTGGTTATTCTGGTTCTGGTTCTGGCTCTGGTCCGGATCCGGGTCCGGGTCCCATGTCTTCCCATGGAGATGAAGAAGATGCGGCGGCCACTCTGGAGAATTCCATTAGGTCGGGAAGCATTAGTTGCGGTGGCGATGAAGAAGTGATTATTGACCGTTCTCCGTGTCACTCTCTCCCCCTCTCCTCCTCTCAACATCATCAGCCACGGGATGGACGGTCGAGTCAAGGACGCCAAATTCTTGCAGCTCTCGCAGGTTCTTCTTAGCCCATCCATTTTCTCCATACTTGCTACATATTTATATCGTCGCTCAAGAATCATTCTGGAGTAAGTCCATTCAATTGGTAGTGGCTGCCGAGGTCGCTTCTGAATTGTTCTATGCATGAGATGGGGGTAGTATGCTACTGATTGTATTGTACTCATGGCGTACACTTAGAGGTCGCCCACAAAAGACGTAATCAAAATTCCATTTCCAGAACATTTTGCGCTTTTTAAAAACATGTAAATAGAACATTTTGCACTTTTCAAAAACATACAAATAGAACATTTTGCAGTTTTCAAAAACATACAAATAGAACATTTTGCACTTTTCAAAAACATGGAAATAGAACATTTTGCAGTTTTCAAAAACATTGAATTAGAACATTTTGCACTTTTCAAAAACATTGAATTAGAACATTTTACAATTTTCAAAAACATAGAAATGGAACATTTTGCACTTTTCAAAGTGTATTTGGAAAGTGCAAAATGTTCTGGAATTACAATTTTTATTACGTCTTTTGTGGACGACCCTTAAGTGTACGTCATGAATACAATACAGAATACAGTCAATAACATACCACCCCCATTTAATGCAAAGGACAACGCGGAAGCGACCTGGACAGTAGCTACCAATTGAATGGACTTGCGACACAATGACTTTAAGAATCTTATGGACTTGCAACAGAATGATTTTAGCTGAGCACTGGACTTACGGCAGAATGACTCTTCACCGACGATAAGTACTGTGCCAGATATAAATACAATGCATTTGAATGTGAGCTCATTTCAGATCCGAATTCCTCCGTCTCCCTCCCCTCTCCATTCCTGTCTCCTCTCCTCCACACACTTCCAATGGCATTCTCATTCTTTTCTCATTCCCCTTTCACAATTTCCCAAATCTCCCTGCCTATAGGAACACTTTGAGACTCTCAGGATGAGTGTCAGTGACTCACGATGGGTTTTAGTTTCTTAAATGGATCCTTTTATTCTATAGTTATTTCATTATTTTAAATCCTTGTCTTTACCAAAATAGTGAAGATGACGACAGGGGATGTGGCGCGGCTGCTCTGCAACTATTCATTTTGTGTATTATGGTTATCAAGGGGGCTTCCTTTTGCATTTACGCAGCATTTCTTGTGACCCATTTAGTTTATTATTTACACTCCACTCAGATTGACTATCAGACCCAAAGCACTCAAAGATAGCTTAGAAATTTGTTTCATTATCTCCAGTGTAATTTAGATGAAGACGCAGTCTTGACATGGAATTGATTTGGGTCAGTTTTTTTCTGCTCAGTTATCACTATTTACATTTTTAAGTTCGAAAGGCAAATTTGAATTAATTTATTTCACTGTATTTTGTTTAAACTTTGATGTGTATGAAAAGATTGTCGTCTAGAGTGTAGGATAAAATATTGTGATTTTTAACCAAACTTTTACCAGTTGTGCATATAGGCATAGCTACTACTATAGGTCCCCAACAGAACCAAAGTTCGATACGCCCTTGGGTTTAATATGGCACTGCATATCGTCTGTGAAGAACCAAAATGACCCATATCCAATTGTAGCTGGAATCAAAATGAGCTATGTCATAAAAACCACAAAATGAGATACATGGGTAAAATGTTAATAAGGAGTTTTTAAAAAGTGCAAAAGGTTCGATTTACATGTTTTTCAAAAATGTAAAATATTTTATGTACATGTTTTTGAAAAGTGCAAAATGTTCTATTTATATGTTTTTCAAAAGTGCAAAATGTTCTATGTATATATTTTTCAAAAGTGCAAAATGTTCTATGTACATGTTTTTCAAAAGTGTAAAATGTTCTATGTACATGTCTTTCAAAAGTGCAAAATGTTCTATGTACATGTTTTTCAAAAGTGTAAAATGTTTTATTTACATGCTTTTCAAAAGTGCAAAATGTTCGATTTGCATGTTTTTGAGAAGTGCAAAATGTTTGATTTTCATGTTTTTGAGAAGTGCAAAATGTTTGATTTTCATGTTTTTGAAAAGTGTAAAATATTCTATTTACATGTTTTTGAAAAGTGCAAAATGTTCTATTTAAATGCTCTCAAGACCTATTTCAATATTTTTGTAGATAGTGGATATTGTTTTCAGCAACAAATGGATATGGGTGATTTTGGTTCTTCACAGACGATATGTATCTTTCCATTCATTTCAATCTACAGACCAAGCGGCATACTCGTATTTGACCTCGCACCTTTCATTCCCTTTTTAAGTTGCTGCCGCCTTCATTGAAGCAATAATTAATACTCTGCTTGCAACAAGACTTCTGCTCATCCCTAAGCCTTAAACAAGCGGACTACAATAGTAGATACGTATGTACTATGTGTCTCACTCAGAGCAGGCGTAATCTTCACTCACAAAATGTCAAAAATGTGATCATCCCGCGTCTTTCAGAATCCTAATGATGAACCATTAAAAATTAATGACTCCCTTCCCCCCACTCCCCTCCCCCCCCCCCACCCTCCTCTCTAATACTTCATCTATGAATTCATCACTGTTCTATGCTATGCAATGTTAATGATGTGTCTGAATCTGAATTGGAATTAATAAAGCAAATATGGGGGCAATGGCTTTGGGCGCTGCGATGTCTTGGTCCGCTACGGCCTTACCAGATCTTCGCAAGAGTGGAGCCGTGGGGGATATTGACAGTGGCCAAGAGTCTTGGGTCGGCTCCATTTTTACTGTGAGTACACGTTTTTGAAAAATATGTTATGAACATTATTAAAATTTCTTCGGAGGCTTTCGGACAGGGCCGGATAATGTGGCCAGCGGTGGCAGTCCTCGTTGCTTGAATTTTCAACTAATATGTAAATGGAACATTTTGAACTTTTCAAAAATATGCAACAAGAATATTTTGACTTTTCAAAAACATGGAAATAAATTTATTTTGTACATTTCAAAAACATGGAAATAAAATATTTTCCACTTTTCTGAATCAAGTATAAAACGAACATTTTGCACTTTTCTCAAAACATGTAAATAGACCATTTTGCACTTTTGTGAATCAAGTAAAAAGAACATTTTGCGCTTTTCCAAAACATGTAAATACAACATTTTGCTTTACAAAGAAAACCATCAAATAAAATCCGATCAAAATGGTGGTTTTTGTATGGAAACAAATTGCTGCCTAAAAGCAATCCCTTCGTCCGGCCCTGCTTTCGGAGGCAGTTATCGAAATTTTTCAATGGTTTATTTAATGAAAAAATGTATAGCTACATTATTAGAGTAAATACAAAATTAATTAATCTATGCCAAGAGTGTCATAATTGGTGAGTTGGATGCTGCTTGGCTTGGAAGATCTCGATGAATATGAACTGAATGATGTGGTTGTGTGTGTGTGTGTGGTTGTTTGTTTGTTTGCGGAGTGTAGTTGGGTGCTGTGGTGGCATGTCCTGTGGCGGGATTCAGTATTGAGCGATTCGGACGTCGTCTGAGTATGTTGCTTCTAACGCTCCCTTTTCTCGGTGGCTGGCTTTCCATCTTTTTTGCTCAAGACTTGACCATGATCTACGTTGGAAGATTTATGACCGGTTAGTTTTTAAGTTTGACAGAGATGAAAGCTTTTGAATTGATCTTCCAACTCCCATTTCCAGTGGAATTTCACTCACCAGTACCAGCAGCTCCCTGCTCCATTCTCGGTCTCTTTCTATTGCATTCTTTCCCACTATTCCCGCATCTCCCATTGTGCTCAACATTGTCCAACATCTCCTCCTTCTCTCGCTCACATTTTATTGACTTTCCTCCCTTGACACACAGCTCCCGTTTTGGGCTTTTCACTTTTTCATACAGAATAATAAATTACGCTTCCTTTTATGAGTGACGTCCATTTACACACAGTATTATTTCAGGGAAACATTTTCATAGTCAGAAAGAACACTCAACGTTCCACTGGTTTGGTTTGGTGTCACATCATAAAAGTTTGAATTTACACCACTTTTTATTTTCCCGACAGATATTAGGGGTACACCCGACTGCTCTCAATGCCTCTCAAATACTCTCAACGCTAAATTTCTCAAATTATTACCATAGCTACGGATTGAGATTTTATCCTCGATAAATCTGAAATCTTTGCACCCGACTAATAGTAATTTCAATAATAAAAAGCTATGTCAGTTTGAGATTGACTGCTTTACTTGCCTTTCAAATCTCACTAAACATTGTTGAATCCGCTATCTCTCTCAACTCTGCTGAGAGTGCCGTATCTATGGTAATAATTTGAGAAATTTAGCGTTGAGAGTATTTGAGAGGCATTGAGAGCAGTCGGGTGTACCCCTATTTTGTTGAGTTTTGGAACTTTCAAAATAATTTTCTGCCGCCATGACTGTATTTTCATTGTAATTACAAATACCAAAATGACCCATATCAATTTCAGCTAAAAACAATATCCACTATCTACACGAATATTGAAACATGTCTTGAAAGCATTTAAATAGAATATTGAGCACTTTTCAAAAACATGTAAATAGAACATTTTACACTTTTCAAAAATATGTAAATAAAACATTTTACACTTTTCAAAAATATGTAAATAAAACATTTTACACTTTTCAAAAATATGTAAATAAAACATTTTACACTTTTCAAAAATATGTAAATAAAACATTTTACAATTTTCAAAAATATGTAAATAAAACATTTTACACTTTTCAAAAATATGTAAATAAAACATTTTACACTTTTCAAAAACATGTAAATAGAACAATTTTTACTTTTCAAAAAGATGTAAATAGAACATTTTACACTTTTCAAAAACATGTAAATAGAACATTTTGCACCTTTTCATAAACATGTAAATGGAACAATTTACGCTTTTCAAAAACGTGTAAATAGAACAATTTTTACTTTTCAAAAACATGTAAATAGAACATTTTACACTTTTCAAAAACATGTAAATAGAACAATTTACGCTTTTCAAAAACATGTAAATAGAACAATATTTACTTTTCAAAAATATGTAAATAGAACATTTTAAACTTTTCAAAAATATGTAAATAAAACATTTTACACTTTTCAAAAATATGTAAATAGAACATTTTCCACCTTTTCATAAACATGTAAATGGAACAATTTACGCTTTTCAAAAACATGTAAATAGAACAATTTTTACGTTTCAAAAATATGTAAATAGAACATTTTACTTTTCAAAAACATGTAAATAGAACCTTTTACACATTTCAAAAACATGAAATTAAAACATTTTACACTTTTCAAAAATATGTAAACAGAATATGTTACACTTTTCAAAAATTCTTAATTAATATTTTACGCAGGTGTCTTATCTTGTTTTTATGACATAGCTCATTTTGATTTTAGCTTAAATTGGATATAGGTTTATGTAAGCCGTAATAAGCTCCCTTTTTTAAGTATGCCGCACATTTTAAAGCGGAAGGAGATATTTTTCCGGTACCGGTACCGGGAAACCGGGACTGGAGATGCGGACAGCTTGTAATTCATTATACATGTAAATGATAGATAATATTCATTTTGCAAATCCATTTACATAATGTCACATTTTTATTTTGACAATTTATCACTCTTATACTGATATCCATATCCAAATTTTTCAATTTTCAATTCGTCAATATTTCCTCATGGATTTTCATATTATGCTTTCAATTTTTTTTTAACGGATATATTCTGATTCGGATTGAGATATAGAGCTTCTTAATGACAAACGGAACCGGAAGTCAAGCCCGTTCTTTAGAAATCTGCCAATATCGCGTGCTATTTTATGAAGCGACTGTGTATAGTATATAGTGCAAAATATTTTTTTCATGCTCTTACTTGTTTGCGTATAGAGTAGCAGCTACTATAGTAGCTATAGAGTCCTGTATGTACGTAGTTCCGTAGTACCAAACGCTTGACGACATGACATGTTTTTATCTGGGCTACGAGGAAGTTTTTGTGTGGTCTGATTCACTAATGGAATGGTTTTTGAAAATACTTTCAGGCTTCTGTGCCGGAGGATTTACTATTGCAGCCCCTGTCTTCATCACGGAGACAGCACAGGCCAACATCCGAGGCGCTCTCACTTCCGGATTTGATATGATGCTCACAGTTGGCATCCTCTACATGTAATGTGCTTTTAAGTTTAAGCCTCTGGTTCTATTCATATTTTTCGGTTTTGGCTAGGCTTGTGGAAGTCGAAACAAGGCTGGAGGCAAAATACATTAGGGTCATAGGTCATATTTATAATATTCATAAGTATATAGAGATGTGGGGGCGAAGTTTATCAGATTTATAACGGGACATCCTCACAAAATTATGCTTTGCATTAGCTATTTTAAAATTCAGCAGTTATATTGGATTTTTGTGAAAAATTGTGATGAACAGAGATGTCGACACGAATTAATTTCCAACATTCCTATAGGTGCAGGAATTTAATGCATAACTAAATTGAAAATTTGTAATTACTTAAAAGTATGTATATAGCTGCGAAACCATCGAAAGTCTCCATTGAGTAACTAAATCGTGATGATAATTTTAAAATTGTATTTGAACAGTACATTATGAGACTTTTTCCACTCAGTCAGTCCATCACCAAACCAATTCTGTAATCTATGCAATTTACGGACTACACAAATTCTGACACTCACATTTAGATTTCCCTGATACATTATTTGACTCGCTCTGTTTTCTGTTTCCTGTCATATAGTCAACATCGCCCTACGGGATCAGATATCGTCAGTGAAGAACCAAAATGACCCATATCCATTTTTAGCTAAAAACAATGTCAACTATCTACAAAAATATTGATGAATGTCTTAAATGCATTTAAATAAAATATTTTACATGGAATTTAACATTTCCCACCTTGTCAAAAACATGGAAATAGAACATTTTGCACTTTTCAAAAACATGGAAATAGAAAATTTTGCACTTTTCAAAAACATGGAATTAGAGCATTTTGCACCGTTTCAAAAGCATGGAATTAGAGCATTTTGCACCTTTTCAAAAGCATGGAATTAAAGCATTTTGCACCTTTTCAAAAGCATGGAATTAAAACATTTTGCACCTTTTCAAAAACATGGAATTAGAGCATTTTGCACCTTTTCAAAAGCATGGAATTAGAGCATTTTGCACCTTTTCAAAAGCATGGAATTAAAACATTTTGCACCTTTTCAAAAACATGGAATTAGAGCATTTTGCACCGTTTCAAAAGCATGGAATTAGAGCATTTTGCACCTTTTCAAAAGCATGGAATTAGAGCATTTTGCACCTTTTCAAAAGCATGGAATTAGAGCATTTTGCACCTTTTCAAAAGCATGGAATTAAAACATTTTGCACCTTTTCAAAAACATGGAATTAGAGCATTTTGCACCTTTTCAAAAGCATGGAATTAGAGCATTTAGCACCTTTTCAAAAGCATGGAATTAGAGCATTTTGCACCTTTTCAAAAGCATGGAATTAGAGCATTTTGCACCTTTTCAAAAGCATGGAATTAAAACATTTTGCACCTTTTCAAAAACATGGAATTAGAGCATTTTGCACCGTTTCAAAAGCATGGAATTAGAGCATTTTGCACCTTTTCAAAAGCATGGAATTAGAGCATTTTGCACCTTTTCAAAAGCATGGAATTAGAGCATTTTGCACCTTTTCAAAAGCATGGAATTAAAACATTTTGCACCTTTTCAAAAACATGGAATTAGAGCATTTTGCACCTTTTCAAAAGCATGGAATTAGAGCATTTTGCACCTTTTCAAAAGCATGGAATTAAAGCATTTTGCACCTTTTCAAAAGCATGGAATTAGAGCATTTTGCACCTTTTCAAAAGCATGGAATTAGAGCATTTTGCACCTTTTCAAAAACATGGAATTAGAGCATTTTGCACCTTTTCAAAAGCATGGAATTAGAGCATTTTGCACCTTTTCAAAAGCATGGAATTAGAGCATTTTGCACCTTTTCAAAAGCATGGAATTAGAGCATTTTGCACCTTTTCAAAAGCATGGAATTAAAACATTTTGCACCTTTTCAAAAACATGGAATTAGAGCATTTTGCACCTTTTCAAAAGCATGGAATTAGAGCATTTTGCACCTTTTCAAAAGCATGGAATTAAAACATTTTGCACCTTTTCAAAAACATGGAATTAGAGCATTTTGCACCTTTTCAAAAGCATGGAATTAGAGCATTTTGCACCTTTTAAAAAGCATGGAATTAGAGCATTTTGCACCTTTTAAAAAGCATGGAATTAGAGCATTTTGCACCTTTTCAAAAGCATGGAATTAAAACATTTTGCACCTTTTCAAAAACATGGAATTAGAGCATTTTGCACCTTTTCAAAAGCATGGAATTAGAGCATTTTGCACCTTTTCAAAAGCATGGAATTAAAGCATTTTGCACCTTTTCAAAAGCATGGAATTAGAGCATTTTGCACCTTTTCAAAGGCATGGAATTAGAGCATTTTGCACCTTTTCAAAAACATGGAATTAGAGCATTTTGCACCTTTTCAAAAGCATGGAATTAGAGCATTTTGCACCTTTTCAAAAGCATGGAATTAGAGCATTTTGCACCTTTTCAAAAGCATGGAATTAGAGCATTTTGCACCTTTTCAAAAGCATGGAATTAAAACATTTTGCACCTTTTCAAAAACATGGAATTAGAGCATTTTGCACCGTTTCAAAAGCATGGAATTAGAGCATTTTGCACCTTTTCAAAAGCATGGAATTAAAACATTTTGCACCTTTTCAAAAACATGGAATTAGAGCATTTTGCACCTTTTCAAAAGCATGGAATTAGAGCATTTTGCACCTTTTAAAAAGCATGGAATTAGAGCATTTTGCACCTTTTCAAAAGCATGTAAATAGAACATTTTACACTTTTCACAAACATTTTAATGAAACATTTTGTACTTTTGAAGAACATGCGAATTGCGAATAGAACATTTTGCACTTTTTAAGAACATGTTAATAGAACATTTTGCACTTTTAAAAACAGTTTAGTAGAACATTTTACACTTTTCAAAAACTCTGAATTAACATTTTACTTATGTTTTCCATTTTGTTTATATGACATAGCTCATTTTGACTCTAGCTTAAATTGAATACGGGTCATTTTGACTCTTCACAGACGATATAGAGAGATGGACTGCGTTGGATTAATAATAATAAGCTTAATTATGCATACCTATATATATATATATAGGTTTTACGACATAGCCACCCTGCACTGTGGCAGTCTGTATTTACAAAGCGCAGTAGCTTTCCAGTTAATTCATTATTTGCTTGTGTATTTCGAGGAAGGAAATTGACGTGGGACACATGATATGTTCCTGATTTGATGTGATGTCGCGCATAAATAACTTTCCCATATCCATATTTGTGATTATCTCCATCTCCTCTTTCATGTCCCTCCAAAGGCAAAGCCAAAGCAAATCGTATCCATATCATAATCGTGTGTACTTTGAGAGGAACTGTGATGCATGGAGTCGGATGAGGAAATATTGTCAATCTGCATTTTATTTCTCTGTGGCTAAAAATAGTCGGATGTGAAATCCCTCCTACCACAGTCATTCATGATGAAGGAAATTATATTTCGCTTTTCTGTCCCAGATTTCTAGTGGGGACATTTACGTCCTGGAAAATACAAGCATTTGCATGTGGACTCATTCCCCTTCTTTTCCACGCCCTCATGACTTTTGTCCCGGAGTCCCCAAGATATCTCGTGGAGCGTGGACAAGTGGTGGAAGCTGGGAAGGCGCTCTCATGGCTCCAGTCCTCGTCTCCCTCCTCACAACACATCCAAGAGGAATTAGCCCACGTAAGATTATGAGATTATTTCCTTTGTTTATCATTATTTGACAGTTAGGCTCCTTTTAGTCTTGTATATTCATGGAGCCGTATCATCATTTCTAAACATTTACTAAGCACCTTTATATGCACATTATGGTATAGGGTTCAATTCAAATAATTTTGACGTCATCTACAAGCTAGAATTTAGAAAGGGTGTCCCAGGACCTATGCCCCCTTTCCTATGTGAAATTGAAATAGCCAACGCTATGGCCCAGTTTTTCAGTTCCAAAATTATGTGTTTGTTAAAACCGAATTTTAAAATTTAATAGTGTTTTTTGCTATAGATCCGCAACAAGCCTCTCTTCAGGGCCGGACGAAGGAATTGGTTTTAGGCAGCAATTTGTTTCCATGCAAAAAACCACCATTTTTATTTTGTTGATGGTTTACTTTAATAAAGCAAAATGTTGCATTTACACGTTTTCGAAAAGTGCAAAATGTTCTTTTTACTTGATTCAGAAAACTGCTCAATGTTCTATTTACGTGTTTTGAGAAAAGTGGAAAATGTTTTATTTCCATGTTTTTGAAATGTACAAAAAAATTTATTTATATACTTTTAAAAACTACAAAACGTTCCATTTACATGTTTTAGAAAAGTAGAAAAAAATGTTTTATTTCCATGTTTTTCAAATGTACAAAAAAATTTATTTATATACTTTTAAAAACTGCAAAACGTTCCATTTACATGTTTTAGAAAAGTAGAAAAAAATGTTTTATTTCCATGTTTTTCAAATGAACAAAAACATTTATTTGCATACTTTTAAAAACTGCAAAACGTTCCATTTACATGTTTTAGAAAAGTAGAAAAAAATGTTTTATTTTCATGTTTTTCAAATGAACAAAAACATTTATTTGCATACTTTTAAAAACTGCAAAACGTTCCATTTACATGTTTTAGAAAAGTAGAAAATGTTTTATTTCCATGTTTTTCAAATGAACAAAAACATTTATTTGCATACTTTTAAAAACTGCAAAACGTTCCATTTACATGTTTTAGAAAAGTAGAAAAAAATGTTTTATTTTCATGTTTTTCAAATGAACAAAAACATTTATTTGCATACTTTTAAAAACTGCAAAACGTTCCATTTACATGTTTTAGAAAAGTAGAAAAAAATGTTTTATTTCCATGTTTTTCAAATGAACAAAAACATTTATTTGCATACTTTTAAAAACTGCAAAACGTTCCATTTACATGTTTTAGAAAAGTAGAAAAAAATGTTTTATTTTCATGTTTTTCAAATGAACAAAAACATTTATTTGCATACTTTTAAAAACTGCAAAACGTTCCATTTACATGTTTTAGAAAAGTAGAAAATGTTTTATTTCCATGTTTTTCAAATGAACAAAAAAATTTATTTGCATACTTTTAAAAACTGCAAAACGTTCCATTTACATGTTTTAGAAAAGTAGAAAATGTTTTATTTCCATGTTTTTCAAATGAACAAAAAAATTTATTTGCATACTTTTAAAAACTGCAAAACGTTCCATTTACATGTTTTAGAAAAGTAGAAAATGTTTTATTTCCATGTTTTTCAAATGAACAAAAAAATTTATTTGCATACTTTTAAAAACTGCAAAACGTTCCATTTACATGTTTTAGAAAAGTAGAAAATGTTTTATTTCCATGTTTTTGAAAAATCAAAATATTTTTATTTACATATTTTTGAAAATTGCAAAATATTCCATTTACACGTTTTTTGAAAATCCAAGCAGCGGGGGCTGCCTGCGCTCGCCGCATTATCCGGCCCTGCCTCTCTTCAAAATGAGTTCTTTCTCAACTTGGAAGTTGTCTGCGTTTGGGCTGACGGAAAGAGGGGAGAGGGGTCCAAGGTCATGGAGCACCCTGCGTACATTACAGCATAAGCAATAACATGCCTGACCTTCGTTATATACGTCCTTATTGATTATACTATTTTGAGGAGACACTTTCCTATTTATAGAAATGGAATTAATACTCAGACAAAAGGGAAATAAAAGGATTCCCAAATTTCAAAATCGAATAAAGATAGATGAATTTTTATTGTAAAAGTTTTCCGCTCCACTCACTCCCCTGAGAGACATGTGATGAGCTGGGGCTGAAGTTGAAGTGTGGGCGAGAGAGGCAGAGTAGAAGTCTGTCTGGATCTGGATGGTGAGTTGTGTCGAGTTGATGAGTTTGTTTAGACTTTTAGCCACAGAGAGTTTAACTCTCAAGTAGATATTGTGCTGTGGGTGGGTAATGGTAATGGAACTGCTACATACCTTCAGAACACACGTAGTGTACATGCGTCCCGGTCCAGGTCGTAGGCGTACGGAATTCTCTCAAGGACTTAATGAACTTAATCACGCTCCAGATGGGCTCCTCTTCACAATGTAATTCAGTGAGCTAATTAGGAAGGTGTGGATCTGTAGTGTTCGATAATTTCCCTTCCTAACGATTCAATGAATTTAAGAGAGAAGCCTCTCTATGCAGTGCTATGGAGACTGTGTAGGTGTATGTACATTGTGTACTCGAGCGGAGCGCCACAAGAAAAATATAACGTGACAAAAAGGGAACATTGATGAGAGAGGCCTGAGGTGTCCGCAGTCCGTAGCTCTGTGGATTTTGTCTTTAACGACAGAAAAGGAGGCTCGTGTAATTAATGGGTTTGTTCTTTCATTATTTTAGGCAGTTTAGTTGGGAAGTTTTCTGGGGGATTTTGTTGTAGGGAAAAGTACCTACTCATCAAGCAGCAGTTAAAGTTAAAAAAGCTAACTAACGATATATCTTAAAGATATATCCAAGTATCCAAGGCAAGGGCGGATCCAAGGGGGGGGGCTATGGTGCTTTAGCCCCCCCTAGAAGCGAATTTTTTAACATTGCGAACATAGGAGCGGCCATTTTTCAAGATGGCTGCTCCTATCTTCTTAACATTGTAAGCCCCCTCCAGGAGGCCATTAGCCCCCTCCATATACAATTCCTGGATCCGCCCCTGATCCAAGGCACTCTGCTCCCTCTTTGTTCTATTCTGAATTACAAATCTACACTTAAAACTTTAAGCTGAGTGACGTCAGATATTCCGTTCAGATAATTATTGTTCCTGTTTTTTATCAATACGACCACTTGCAGGGCCGGATGAAGGACTTGCTTTTAGGCAGGAATTTGTTTCCATACAAAAATCGTTGAAAAAAATATTGAAGGTTTGCTTTGATAAACCAAAATGTTGTAACTGCATGTTTTTGAAAAGTGCAAAATATTCTATTTGCATGTTTTTGAAGAGTGCAAAATGTTTCATTTACATGTTTTGAGAAAAGTGCAAAATGTTTCATTTACATGTTTTTAAAAAGTGCAAAATGTTCGATTTACATGTTTTGAGAAAAGTGCAAAATGTTCCATTTGAATGTTTTGAGAAAAGTGCAAAATGTTTCATTTACATGTTTTGAGAAAAGTGCAAAATGTTTCATTTACATGTTTTTAAAAAGTGCAAAATGTTCGATTTACATGTTTTGAGAAAAGTGCAAAATGTTCCATTTGAATGTTTTGAGAAAAGTGCAAAATGTTTCATTTACATGTTTTGAGAAAAGTGCAAAATGTTCCATTTGAATGTTTTGAGAAAAGTGCAAAATGTTTCATTTACATGTTTTTAAAAAGTTCAGAAATTTTCATTTACATGTTTTTAAAAAGGGCAAAATGTTTTATTTGCATGTTTTTGAAAATTCAAAACGTTCTTTTTACGTAGGTCTGAAAAGAGCAAAATGTTGCATTTACATGTTTTGAGAAAATTCAGGCAGTGGGGGCTGTCTGCGCTGGCTACAATATCCGGCCCTGACACTTGATAAGTTATTGCATTTGGATGTATTTTGAAATTAGTGGGACTTTCGCAGTTGAAAATATAGATTAGGAATTATGTAAATAGGTAGAAATAATGCTAACTATGCTTTTTTTTAATGCAGCTGATAGGGAGCGTGGCAGAGAGTCGAGCCAGATCTGGAACGTGGAGAGATCTCTTTGCACCGGCGATCTTGAAGCCAACCTCCATTGGTCTCGCCTTGATGTTTTTCCAGCAACTGTCAGGCAATGACCATTTCTTTTTAATTAGTAAATATTTAATATTTTAATCAGCATTAGGCCCAAGTTGGTGAATGGCAAAAACCCGAGCGCTGCATTTAAATTCAGCTATTCAAAATTTAGGCATTGATCCTGTCATGTTCTACACCGTCGATATTTTCCACTCTGCTGGCTCAGACATCGATGAGAATTTATCTGCAAATATCGTCGGAGCTATTCAAGTTGTGAGTTTTTCTTTTTATGATCATGGCTACGGTCACGGTTCACGGTTCACGGTCACGGTCACGGTCAAACTATGCATGGCGAATCTATCTATACGAATATTTCATAGGGAGCCACAATCACGTGCGCCTTGGTTGTGGACAAGTGTGGGAGAAGAATACTTCTCGTTCTGTCTGCAGTATTTATGATGATTTCATTGGGAACTATGGGACTCTACTTTTACCTCAAGGAGAAAAATGGCGGACTGTCACCAGAGCATCTTGGGTGGCTGCCTTTGTCTAGTCTCATGGTTTATGTTGTAGCTTTCTCTATAGGGTGAGTACAAATGGTCAGTGAAGAACCAAAATGACCCAAATCCAATTTAAGCTACAATCAAAATGAGCTATGTCATAAATACCAAATGAGAAACATGCGTCAAATGTTAATTCAGAGTTTTTGAAAAGTGTAAAATATTCTATTTACATGTTTTTGAAAAGTGTAAAATGTTCTATTTACATGTTTTTGAAACGTGCAAATTGTTTTATTTACATGTTTTAGAAAAGTCCAAAATGTTGTATTTACATGTTTTTGAAAATTGCAAATTGTTTTATTTACATGTATTTAAAAGTGTAAAATGTTCTATTTACATATTTTTTGAAAGCACAAAATATTCTATTTCTATTTAAATAATTTCAAGACATGTTTCAATATTTTTGTAGATAGTTGATATTGTTTTTAGCTAAAAATGGACATGGGTCATTTCAGTTCTTCACAGACGATATTTATTGTACCTTACGTTTTAGCGTATAATTAATCCAAAACATTCGATACCGATGATTGTATATAACAATAATAATTTAGATTCGGACCAATACCATGGCTTCTAGTGGGAGAGATAATTCCTTCCCATGTCAAAGGTCAGCTTTGTTCCTCTGTAATAATCATTACTAATTTTCAAGTTTATTTTGTGAAAAGGTTTAATACCTGATTTTATTTTACAGGTCTAGCTGCAGGCTTTGTGACCATGTCAAGATGGCTCCTTGGATTTATAGTGACGAAAGTATTTCAGAATATAATGGATGCATTCGGAGAGTCGGGTGGCTACTGGTTCTTCAGCTCATTTTGTCTAGTCGGCAGTTTCTACGTCTACTTCTTTGTACCTGAAACGAAAGGGGAGTCCATGGATGAAATTCAACTTCTTTTTGTTCCTAATAATAAATCCCAAAACAAAAGGGGAGTCGATGACGAAACGGAGAGTCTACATGTGGATTAACAACTTTTTGCTATCAAAATTATTCAAATTATTATTGGCTGTAAGATACAGAATAAAAAATGAAGTTTGAATTTAAATATTTGAAAAATCCCAATGCTTACGTAGTACATTTTTTGAAAACTGTTAAATTAGAATGATATTGCGTTGTGTTATAAAAAACATAAAAAAGTTTATAAGTAATTATATAATATGATACCATGCATTTTCTATTTCATTGTTAATGTTACGTTTCTCGTGTTCCCGTCCCCCTTCCAGAAAAAAATCAAAAGTATATAATAAAAAAAAACTTTTTGAACTTCTTGGAAGTTGGTGACAAGAAAAAGTCTTGACAATGACAATCAACGCAGCATCTAAGAAACGACGAGCAATTCATTCTCGAAACTATTCTCTAAAGTGATGTTGATGTACTCAACGACATAAATAAACTGTCCTCATATTTCTGTATATAGTCTATACACTTTGGTATATAGGGACAAACTAACAAAAAATATACAAAGGCTTTTTTGAGTGTTTCAGCTCACAACTTTCTCTCCCGATCTCGTTGTCGTCGCCGTCCTCACTCATGTTCCTTTCTTCCGGATGTTTAGCCAACTAAACTAGAAATACACAAAAGGAAGAAGGAGGTCGGCCTTGATAATTGGAACACAATCCAGTTGTCATTCAAGCGTCCGTCACTTCCCCAAATTCCCATAACAAAAATAGAAATACTCACAAAAGGGCGAAACAATTGCCTTATTCTTGTACGCGAGTACGAAATGCCAACATTATCTGCAGTGGCCACTTATTTCCTTGTCAAATGTACACACTACACAGGGCCGGACGAAGGAATTGGTTTTAGGCAGGAATTTGTTTCCATACAAAAGTCACCATTTTGATTTTATTGATGGTTTTCTTTGGTAAAGCAAAATGTTGTATTTGTATGATTTAAAAAAGTGCAAAATGTTCTTTTTACTTGATTCACAAAAGTGCTCAATGTTCTATTTACATGTTTTGAGAAAAGTGAAAAATGTTTTATTTCCATGTTTTTGAAATGTACAAAAAAATTTATTTGCATGTTTTCGAAAGGTCTCAATATTCTTTTTACATATTTTTGAAAAGTGCAAAATGTTCCATTTACATGTTTTAAGAAAATACAAGCAGCAGGGGCTGCCTGCACTGGACGCATTATCCGGCCCTGACACTACATACATAGCTATTATTGTTCCCATAAAATAGCCAAACAAAACAAAAAAATATTGCGATTCCTATTACGAAAATGAAAACGGACCCGTCTTTATGGATCTTCTGACCTTGCCGTCGATTTGGAATCTACTACTACTGCATGAGTGATTTACTTGCATATTGCTCGAGTGAAAACATTGCGCCTTGTACATACATCTCCTTCACTATAATACGTACCCTAGCCGAGGAGATAGTCAAACAATTTATGGCTACTGTTACTGTACTGTGATATCAAGTATAGAGAAACTGAAGGCGGAAAACTTAAGAATTTCTTAATGCTTTTAGTTATTTCCGAAGGCTTAAAAATTTCAAAGAATTCAAACGAAAACATTCCATAGGAATGTTCCATAAGACTTCATGTTATTACAAGGCAATGGTTTCAAAAGTGGTTCACACAGATTTAAAAAGCTATGCTATTGAGAATCGATGGACCCAATATATAATGCATATAGCACAATGTACCTACTAGAAATGCAAATACTACCATTGCATTTTGAGTGATTATTGTTTGGTCAACGATTGATTCAACACGGAAATATTTAAAAATAGCAAACTAAAGTTTTATCGGTTGTAGATGGCGCTTTTGAATCTGAGAGTATGTAGGACTTGAAACCATTTCCCTGTTAGTTATACAGAATATACAAACGATTTTATGACAATTTAGGTCATCATTTACAGTGTCCCCATTAGGTATTGTTTCTATACTCCCAATTACTACAACAGCATCAAGTTTCCCACGTAGGGGCTATTATTGTAGATTGCAGGGCCGGACGAAGGAATTGGTTTTAGGCAGCAATTTGTTTCCATTCAAAAACCACCATTTGGATTTTATTGATGTTTTTCTTTGGTAAAGCAAAATGTTGTATTTACATGTTTTTGAAATATACAAATATTTTCATTTGCATGTTTTTGAAAAGTGCAAAATGTTCTTTTTACTTGATTCAGAAAAGTGCTCAATGTTCGATTTACACGTTTTGAGAAAAGTGGAAAATGTTTTATTTCCATGTTTTTGAATTGTACAAAAAAAAATATTTTGCAACTTTTTGAAAAGTCTCAATATTCTTTTTACATATTTTTGGAAACTGCAAGATGTTCCATTTACATGCTTTTTGAAAATTCAAGCAACGTGGGCTGCCTGCGCTCGCCGCATTATCCGGCCCTGGCAGATTCCCGTTCGTAGCCGGTTCCTTAATTGACCCTCCACAAATTATGTCAGCTTGGCCACGGGGCTTGCATGGCGAGTGAAGTGGAGGGCAAAACACTGTCAAAACAGTGAGGGTTACGCCACTTACTTTTACTTACGCCGAGTTAAAAAAACACTTGTAGGTTCATCTGCCGATATAGGCCCAGAGTATTGAGTCTACAGACACTACTGCATCGCAGAATGTGCGATAAGATGCTGACGGTGGAGGAAGGCAACGTGAAGAATGCGAGATGTGGATGTGGATCTCGGGAGTGGAGGCCGACTTCTCACTGTACACACGAGGCTGATGGGTCTACGAGGATGGAAATGGAAGTGATGATGCAGCTATTATGGAGAATTCCATTAGGCTCTGAAAGACGCATTAGTTGTGATGGGAATGAAGAAACGATTATTGACCGAACCCCAACGCTCCGCGCTTTGCCTTGTCATCTCCCTCAAAACCTTCCCTTCATCTTCCCTTTCACTCTCATTACTCCTGCCAGGACAGACGGAGACGGAGTGGAAGTCAACGACAGAGAAGAAAGAACTCATCCAACTTTCACCAGCGCCACATTTTCGAGTCTGTCCTCCGCACAAGGCTCCCTTTCATTCTTCTCATTTACTTCCTTATTACTCTCACTCCGGAGTGAGGATGAGTAAGTGAGGAGTGAGTAGTCAAATCCCTGCCGCATTCTCCAAAAACGCTAATCGAGTTGTAAAGTTAATGACATACCTTGTGAAGATCAATCAGCTCCGTAGCTCCTTTACTTCCTCCCAACATCTCCGCACGACCCTATTTCTGTAATTGAGTATAATTTCCTATATCGTAATAATTAGTATAGCCTTTCAATTTAGTGCAGCACTCCTCCCGATGCCAGTATCCAGGGCCGGACGAAGGAATTCCGGTTTTAGGCAGCAATTTGTTTCCATACAAAAACCACTATTTTGATCGGATTTTATTGATGATTTTCTTTTGTAAAGCAAAATGTTGTATTTACATGTTTTAAAACAGATCAAAATGTTCTTTTTACTTGATTCAAAAAAGTGCAAAAAGTTCTATTTACATGTTTTGAGAAAAGTGGAAAATGTTTTATTTCCATATTTTTGAAATGTACAAAAAAAAATAATTTGCATGTTTTTGAAAAGTCAAAATTATTCTTTTTACATATTTTTGAAAATTGTAAAATGTTCCATTTACATGTTTTTTTTACAGTGGGGGATGCCTGCGTTGGCCGTATTATCCGGCCCTGCCGGTACCTGTCGTCCCTGGCCTCTTTATTAGAGTCGAGTAGCTTCCTTGTAATTTTCCATATGTCTTCAGAGTGTGCATACCATAGAAGCCAGAAATTAAAGAGAAATGTCTCTCGGAATCTTTGATACTAATTTAAAATTGTACCAGTCCTGTAAAAGCACTTGTCGGGTAAGAGCATGTAATATAGGCAAGTAGAAAGAGAGTAAGAAAGAAAGCAGATGGGTACAAATATGAGGAGGATATCATATGCAAAAAGATCCACCTACATTCACGTCCAATTTAACACACAAGCGCTTTATTCTTATTTACCATCCAATTTTCTATTTCGACTTTCACTCGATAATTCAAAACTTCAAGACTACCGACTACACGCAAGATTCCAGCTTCAGCTCCAGCGCCAGTACCAGCCGCATACGGCCATGTAGTCAGACACACACAGGGCAGAGGAAAGCAACAGGACGTTTGGAATTCGGGGAAAACTATATACACACACTGTATATGCACTGCCAAAGTGAAACCCAACTCCGCAAAGCACATACCCGACTTTACCCGCATCTCACCAAAGGAATGTTTGGATTTTTAAATGTCGGAATTTATGGGGGAACCTGTAGTGGAATTTTATTGGGCAGGATGACATTTGAGATAATATGCATTGTAAATCTATGAAAATGCATGACTCCAGTCGCGTCGTCCCATCCCTCCCCCTCCTCCTATGTAGATATGTCCCCCTTCACGAGTTTACCGAGTTTGAGCTGAGAATTCTATATGGAGAAAATGGAGCAGCTGTCGCTTTTATTATTACAACATTTTATTGAGGGTTATCTTCTGGAGTCAAGGCTCAAGACTCGAGGGACTTGGCCAGTCCCCGTCTGAAGATTAAGACGGAGATTTATGATCAGTTCACCTTCCTCTTATTTTAATACATGTTTCACATTCTAGTTCAGCTTTCAGCCATTTTATGCATTGTGCTCTGTGTACCTTCCTAATGTTACTGAAGCTGGATCTGTGAATCGTGTGTGAAGAGCCAAAATGACCCATATCCAATTTATACTTGAGTCAAAATGAGCTATGGCATAGAAACAAAATTAGAAACATGCGGAAAATGTTAATTTCCTAGTTTTTGAAAAACGTACAATGTTTTATTTACATGTTTTTGAAAATGTGCAAAATATTCTAATTCCACATTTTTGAAAATTGCCAAATGTTCGAATTCCACGTTTTTTAAAAGTTCCAAATGTTCTAATTCCATATTTTTGAAAAGTGCCAAATGTTCTAATTCCATATTTTTGAAAATTGCCAAATGTTCTAATTCCACGTTTTTTAAAAGTGCCAAATGTTCTAATTCCATATTTTTTAAAAGTGCCAAATGTTCTAATTCCATATTTTTGAAAATTGCCAAATGTTCTAATTCAACGTTTTTTAAAAGTGCCAAATGTTCTAACTGCATGTTTTTGAAATGTCCAAAATGTTCTAATTCCATGTTTTTGAAAAGGTGCAAAATGCTCTAATTCCATTTTTCAACAGTGCAATAAAATATTCTATTTAAATACTTGGAAGGCAATAAGGCATGTTTCAATATTTTTGTAGATAGTGGACATTGTTTTTAGCTACAAATGGATATGGGTCATTCCGAGACAATATGTCTATTTTCTGCAGTTAGACTTCGGCTTGGCTCGTTTCTTTGGGAATGGTCTAAGAGAACGCGCTATTCTACTCAGTACTCGGGGACTCGGGCACTGAAACACTGAAAGACGTAAATGTAGGGCTAATAACAAGGAGGAACATTTAACTAATGGGCTACAACACGAGTTTTTCTTCTTGTCTGTGTCCGGGATGCGCAGACCGTAGCCACTATTTTTTGCGCTATAATAATTAGAGAGGCCTTTAATCCAAACTCATATCTGTAATGTACCGATGATGGTCTCCCCGAATCCCCGTGATATTTAATGACAAAGGGAAAGTAAACTGTATATGAAACGGGAAGTGGGAGTCATGGTAAATAGGAAGTAATTAAGCCTATGACGATGCTACATAATGCTTCCTCCAAAACTTGTGTCTTACTTTCAGTTTTATCCACAATCCACAGGCCCACACAGTTCCTGCTCCTCGTCATAGTGCCCTCTATAATTATACCAAGCAATTCTTCTCGGATATGTAGATTATATTCATTCACATATCGTCTGTGAAGAACCAAAATGACCCATATCCCTTTGTAGCTAAAAACAATGTCCACTATCTACACAAATATTGAAACATGTCTTGAAAGCATTTAAATAGAATATTGAGCACTTTTAAAAAACATGTAAATAAAATATTTTACACATTTCAAAAACACTTGCATAGAAAAATTTACATTGTTCAAAAACATGTAAATAGAACAATTTACACTTTTCAAAAACATTTAAATAGAACAATTTACACTTTTCAAAAACATGTAAATAGAACATTTTACACTTTTCAAAAACATTTAAATAGAACAATTTACACTTTTCAAAAACATGGAATTAGAACAATTTGCACTTTTCTAAAACATGTACATAGAACATTTTACACCTTTCAAAATCTCCTAATTAAAATTTTATGCATGTTTCTCATTTTGTTTTTATGACATAGTTCATTTTGATTCTAGCTTAAATTGGATATGGGTCATTTTTGTTTTTCACAGACGAAATGATATAGATACGCACACTGAAAGTATGGTGTGTTTAAAATCAAGTAAGAAGCTTAAATAAACTAAAAGGTTCTGAGCTTCAAAGTAAATTCAGCTGTATAGCTCCTGTCTGTACCAAAATGCCGAATACAGAAGAAATTAGTAATTAGCAGCAGAGTTCACATAATTATATGTGCTCGCCTACACCTACACCCATAGCCCTCTCTCGTGGCTCTTGTATAATTCCAATAAAGCTTTTCCTATAAGCCTCTGTTTCAGAACGTTATTAATTAAGATGGTGAGAGGAGTGGCTCTGTTGTGTAGGTACTTTTGTCTTTCTCTCCATGTATTAATTTGTTTTACCAATTTAGATGTAAGACGTAGAAAATGCAATGTGCAAAATATAGAATGGCAATAGAGCCTAAATTTATATAGTGTGCATTTTGTATATTAATATGTTCCTCAAAGTTTAATCATACTTTACACGCTATTTTGAAATAATTATTATCCAAGCATTTTACAAGCACTGATCTCACACTTGAAATAAACGAATTTATTATACGCTTGCAAAAATAATATGCCTGCAAAAAACCCGCGCTTTTGTTCACTACTTGTTACAGTTACTATACCAAACCCCGTGCGCTTTGTAGTAATTATTTTACATATCGCCTGTGAAGAAGCAAAATGACCCATATCCATTTTTAACTAAAAACGAATGTACTATCTACATACTTTTCAAAAACATGTAATTAGGACATTTGACACTTTTCGAAAACATGGAATTAGAGCATTTTGTACCTTTTCAGAAACGTGTAATTAGAACATTTGACACTTTTCAAAAACGTTTAATTAAAAAAATTTGGACCTTTAAAAAACGTGTAATTAGAACATTTTACATTTTTCAAAAATGTGTAATTAGAACAGTTTACCCGTTTCAAAAACGTGTATTTTGAACAGTTTACCCTTTTCAAAAACGTGTAAATGCAGCATATTGCACTTTTAAAAAAAAATCATAATTAACATTTTGCGCATCCAATTAATTTAGTGTTTTTTATTAAGTAGTTCATTTTAATTATAGAGTAAATTGGATATGGGTCATTTTGGTTCTTCACAGACGATATGCTTAATATTTACACAAGGTTTTTCTTGGGTGGGTAACGATAACAAACAGGAGATTTTTTCTGTAGACTGTCGACTGTAGATATTTTAAACCACTGGAAGCGCAAGATGACAGTGTGAATTACTGTGAATGCTCCTTTGTGCAGGGGGCTAATCATAATAGCATTCAAATATGCAGATGCAAATGCATGTATATACCTATAAATAATCATATTTTTATGCAAACTTGAAAAATTTGCAAATCCAAAAAGTTGTTGTTTGTATATGCATTCTGGTTTATTGTGGAGAGAAGAATACACAAAAATAACTCAGTTTCTAAACGCACAACTAACTACCATGCAAAACAAAAATACGCAAAGGAAATAAATCTTACAATGTTTGTTACAGACGCTGATCGTTAGAGCATATACAGCTACAGTTACTTTTCAGTGTTTAAATATCTCTAAAACAAAATCAGGAAGCTACTGTCAAAAGTGTGTACCTACTTGGACTGCTCCATAAAAAAACAAGTGCATGAATGCTTAATTTATTTTAGCTATAAATAGTTTTACCAGTTCATTTCAGAATCAGTTTATAAATATTCCACGTTTGATTTATTAACTCCTTCACTGTAATTTCCAAGCAAAACCCAATAATTATATTCCATTGTCGCTATCTCGATCCTCTGTATACTGATATTTGAACTTTAAACAACAACGCGAGCATTCTAATTACGTCTATGTAGATAGCACACATAGATTGGATTTGGGTGATGGGTTTTAAATAGGCATAGAATCTTTAAATATCACCACAAATGTTAGATAATGCACTAAAATTAAGCACACGCAATGGCTTCCATCATCATTTACCGATACAAGGTTCGTGTCATTGTAAGTTAAAAAAATATGACAATTGTACACGTGCCATTAACGCTCATATCGGCATCTGCATTTAAATACATTCAGGAAGAAAAGGGAATATTTTAGGTATCGCTTGATAAAGAAAAAAGGTTGATAAAATAAAGGCTTAATAAAAAGGAGGATGCATTACTTGAAGTGAAAATTGATTGAATATTGATGTATTATTTGCATCACGAATACTAATTAAGTATACCCTATGGTTAGTATGATTTTTGGTATCAGCGGATTTGCAATTCATATAAATCGCACAGTTCAGTGGATTAGTACTGGACATGGAAATCTGGGCTTGAATCTCTATACATTTCTATTACACAAGATACAAAAGTCGACTTTAAGTTGTTACTGTTGTTACTAGCAAAGAAATCTGCGACTGTTTTGTGTCGGATATTCAAGTCGGAATCCGGATTAAAACTCGGCCAGGATGATACACACAAATATACACAAAATTCAACAAAACTTATCATCGAAATGTAGAAAAGTCCCTAACAAAAGCTTCTTCCCTACTTTAAATAGTGAAAAGGTAAACCAGGACCGGATAATGCGGCCAGCGCAAGCAGCCCCCGCTGTTTGAATTTTCAAAAACATGTAAATGGAATATTAAGCAGTTTTCAAAAATATGTAAAAACAATATTGAGACTTTTCAAAAAGTTGCAAATTCAATTTTTTGTACATTTCAAAAACATGGAAATAAAACATTTTCCACTTTTCTCATAACATTTAAATGGAACATTTTACACTTTTCTGAATCAAGTAAAAGGAACATTTTGCACTTTTCAAAAACATGTAAATACAACATTTTGCTTTAGCAAAGAAAACCATCAATAAAATCAAAATGGCGCGGTTTTTGTATGGAAACAAAAATTGCTCCCTAAAAGCAATTCCTTCGTCCGCCCCTGAGGTAAACTCATATAGTAATTAAACATGTATCATTTAAAAACACTGCATAGATAATTTACTCATGTTCGCATCAAACTATCTCAATTAGTATTTCTATAAACTACAATAGAGGCGCAAGAATGTGAAAATGAAATTCGAGACCATAGAAGCAGACAACCGCCTCCTTCGTTATGCATTACATACATTGTTCTCATTAAAAAAATTATGGATGGTGAATTGAATTTTTTTTTCAAGACGGACAAAAATTTGTTTTACTCATCCTATTCATGTTCCATATGTTTTGTGTAAAAGACCTTCGCTGTATTTATTTTGCTTTTAATTCCGACTTGAAAATATTGTTGATGCTCGTGTACTCGTGCCCTTGAGTGTCGCGAATTCAAATCCTTTTGTATTAATGAGGAGCTTTTGTAAAATCCGCATCCACTTGAACTGTTAAAGATATACATATCGTCTGTGAAGAACCAAAATGACGCATATCCATTTCTAGCTAAAAACAATATCAACTATCTACAAAAATATTCAGATATGTCTTGAGAGTAAATTTAAATAGAGCATTATGCAATTTTCAAAAACATGCAAATCGAACATTTTACGCTTTTCAAAGACATGTAAATAGAAAATTTTACACTTTTCAAAAAAATGGAATTAGAACATTTTGCAATTTTTAAAAGCATGTAAATAGAACATTTTACTTTTTTCAAAAACTTTTAATTGACATTTTAGGCATGTTTTTCATTTTGTTATTAAGACATGCGTTGGAGTAATAAAATAATCTTAATTATGCATACCTATATACAACATGGAAGTAGAACATTTTGCACCTTTTCAAAAACATGGAATTAGAACATTTTGCACCCTTTTAAAACATGGAATTAGAACATTTTGCACCTGTTCAAAAACATAGAACATTTTGCACCTTTTCAAAAGCATACAAAGAGAACATTTTACACGTTTCAAAAACTCCTAATCCTAACATTTTACGCATGTTTATCAATTTTTTTTATGACATAGCTCATTTTAATTCCAGCTTAAATTGGATATGGGCAATTTTGATTCTTCATAGGCTATATTAGGAATTAGGACTGTCGTTCATATAGCCATACCGCATGCAGTATATCCCGACCAGAGGTAATGCTATACACCTTATACCCATGTCATAAAGTCAAAAGAGTGACAAGAGAGAAAATTAAATCAGGAGCTATGATCTAATGAAATTATACAATCAATTAACACTTTTGCCCCTTTCATTTAAATTAAATCTAAATTCCAAAGACTTGAAGAGTAGTGCACCTGTACAAAGGAGATCCAAGAAAGAAGTTCAACTACGAAGTACTTACGTGCGACACTACTTACGCAACTATAATTGCATACGTCAATGTGCCTATTCCGAGTCGGATATGAGATACTATGTGTATATCTCACTTGGTCCTGGTCCTATAGTGGGTACCTGAACGAATGTAGTATTAGTAGTATCCTCACACCACATTACTTTTGTATTATTTGCATGTTAAGTTGCTTAAGGTAGACGTACACCGAGTTTGTACAGGATTCGGATGCAAATTGAAATTAAACATACGCAAACAATACTTTTACGTCTACGGCTACGACTACAGTCCCATTTCCTATCATCCTTTTTGCTTTGACTTGGGACTCGAACAGGAAAATACATTTAGGAATGCCTCAAGACCAAGAGATGAGCAATGGGAGATGTGTGGACACTCAAATTTCATTGTGAGGATTTCGCTCAGATTGCAAACACAAAAATACCTACGCAAATACTTTGTTGAAGTAAGTGTTTACATGGTGAAGGAAGTTATCCTAGAAATCAGAGACTATATCTCCTATATCGATTTGGAAGTTAGCCAAGCGTAAACACAAGAGTGAAACCTGAACTTTTCAATCGTTAATTCCATGATTTTAGCTCGGATTTCATACACTATCCATCAATAAATCATGGATCGATAAAAAGCCCCATCCACCATGTGAAATCAAGGTCTAACAAATCATTAAATAAATTAAGCAACTCATTGTTGATATGCCCCAGGCTTAACGTGTACCATCCAGATCCAGAATTTCCTCATTCCTCTCAGATTTAAATGTAATAAAAAGTGTTGTGAGTTTGAAAGTATAAATATATCAACATCACCATTCACCATGCTCAAGTTTTCGGATCATACGGATCATGAAAAAATAAAAGTCGAAAATATCGAGTGTAATCCCTGCCCTCCAGTTATTTTAACTGTCAGCTCATTAGTCCCGCACAAATATAACGCGGCCATGGAAAAAACGGTGAGATTTGAGGAGGGCTTCACGGGAACTAAAAGGCGTCAGTACCTCGCCGCTCTTGCAGGTAACTGAGACTCATGAGCTACTCAAATACTTTGTTTACGTTCCTTTATTTGTTTTTATTTTTCCAATTAAAGTATTCATATCACCTCATTTGCTGATCAACTTAAGAAATTCCAAAAGAAAGTAACTTGTTTTGTTTTTGTAAATTTTCGGTTGTAGCAAATATGGGAGCTCTTGCAATTGGAACAATGATGTGTTGGACAGCGACGGCTCTACCGGATTTAAGGGAACGTGAATCCTCATGGAACCTAACTGAAGATCAGGAGTCTTGGATTAGCTCATTAGTGACGGTAACTGTGAAGAGCAAAGTTTAAAACAAAACATAAATCAGCGTGCGTACCTCTTTTAATCGTGATTGTGATTGGGGTGATCAGGGCCGGACGAAGGAATTGTTTTTAGGCAGCAAGGTTTTTAAATTCAAAAACCTTTAATTTGATTGTACTCAAGCTTTTCTTTGGTAAACCGCAAAACGTTGTATTTACGTGTTTTTAGAAAAGTGGAAAATGTTTTATTTCCATGTTTTTGAAATGTACAAAAAAGTTTATTTCCTTGTTTTTGAAATGTACAAAAAAGTTTATTTGCATGTTTTTGAAAAGTCAAAATGTTCTATTTACCTACATAATTTTTAAAAGCGCAAAATGTTCCATTTACATGTCTCTTGAAAATTCAAGCAGCAGGGGCTGCCTGCGCTGACCGCATTATCCGGCCCTGGGGATGATTATTAATTATAACTATATGGTTTTCATTACACTAATTGTCAGTTGGGTGCAGCGGCGGCTTGTCCAGTGACAGGATTTAGCGTAGTCAAATTCGGCCGAAGAACTACCATGCTAATGCTCACACTTCCCTTTGTTGGGGGCTGGATTCTAATTGTTTTAGCAGAATATGTTCCCATGATATATGCCGGGAGATTCATTACAGGTAAGGTCTCCTGTCCGGTCAGAGGTTATCATCCTACGTCGTTATCGTTACAGCATTGCGTTCAATACAAGTGAGAAACTAATCCTTTGCACTCCTGGATATAGGATTTTGCGGTGGCGCCTTCTCAGTAGCAGCTCCTATATACATTGCGGAAACTGCTGATGTTGACATTCGAGGGAAATTATCAGCAGGTTTTGATCTAATGATTACTGTAGGGATGTTACTCATGTAAGTTTCTACACCATTTCATCCATCATACAGCCCAGCGCAGGGCCGGACGAAGGAATTGCTTTTAGGCAGCAATTTGTTTCCATTCAAAATCCACTATTTTGATTTTATTGAAGGTTTTCTTTGGTAAAGCAAAATGCTGTATTTACATGTTTTAGAAAAGTGCAAAACGTTCTTTGTACTTGATTCAGAAAAGTATGCTCAATGTTCTATTTAAATGTTTTGAGAAAACAGGAAAATGTTTTATTTCCATGTTTTTGAAATGTACAAAAAAATTTATTTTGTATGTTTTTGAAAAGTCTCAATATTCTTTTTACATATTTTTTAAAACTGCAAAATGTTCCATTTACATGTTTTTTGAAAATTCAAGCAGCGGGGGCTGCCAGCGCTGGCCGCATTATCCGGCCCTGGCCCAGCGAAACGCTTAAAAATAGAAGGAGTCATTAAAATATCTGTAAAAATAACACACAACTTGTGACTTTAAATTCAAACAGGTTTTTAACAGGGACATTTGTGTCTTGGAGGATGCAAGCTTTGGGAGCAGGAGTGATTCCAATAGTATTTCACATCCTCATGTTCTTTGTCCCGGAATCTCCAAGATATCTAATTGCGAACGGACTCGAGCCAGAGGCTTCCAAAGCTTTGATGTGGCTCCGCGGAGCTGTCTTACCTGAACAAATACACGATGAATTCCTTGAGGTATACGTCACGTATCAAGTATCACATTTCAAAAGTAAATTCTACGAAGACAAAAACGACAACGAAAACGACAACGATAAAATTGGAGAATTATGTAAACTTTGTTGTTTGTAGTTAGTGAAGAGTATAAACGAGTCGACGGAGGGCTCACGTGGTTTTTGGAAAGATGTTTCAAGTCCCGGTGCGGTCCACGCTATCGGCATCGGAATGGGATTATTTTTCTTTCAAACGTTGGTAATTCCTTCAAAATTTAATTATTTGACTGTCTTTTGTGGTGGTTTCTTTTTTGTGACAAAAATATCGTTTCAAGCGTTTCGTAATATAGTTATATCCCTTGTCATCCCGTAAAGTGTAATGAGTGTGGCGTATTGAATTAATTGATTTAGTGCGGCATAGACGCGGTCTTATTTTACACTGTCGACATATTCCATTCTGCAGGCGTCACGCTCGACGAGTACTACTCAACCATTATCGTCGGAGTGGTACAAGTTGTAAGTTTAAAATCCAGTATGTAATTAGTTCTTCCAAGTTCCAGCTCCTGTTTGTGGTCCTTTGCTGAACAAACGTTTGATTTGAGATTCTTCTTTTTTTTCCTTCGCTAACTCAAACTCCGGCTCCGGTTCCGGCCTGTTGCCTGGTTTTAGATAGCTGCAATATTTTCAGCTCTAGTTGTGGACCGATGGGGAAGAAGGATCCTTTTGATGTCGTCCGAGATTTTCATGTCCATCTCCTTGGGCTGCTTAGGAGGTTTTTTCTACTTGAAAGAGAAGGATGATGCATTCGCTACTACCCAATTTGGCTGGGTCCCACTCGCGTCACTCCTTCTTTACGTTGTCTCCTTCTCTATTGCGTAAGAGATTTTGTTTCTTGTTAACAAAGACTATAGGAAAAAGTAACAAAAAAAGAAAACGACGGTTTAATTAGACGAACAACAATTTCACTTGGTTTCGCAATAACATTTATTCTTTTCCTTTTTTGTTTTAAATTACCAGGTTGGGGCCCATACCGTTTGGAATTATGGTAGTTGCTATTTTTTATTTTACTTATTTGTGCTCAAAATAAAGTCAGATATCGTCTGTGAAGAACCAAAATGGCCCATATTCATTTGTAGCTAAAAACAATATCCACTATCTACAAAAATATTGAAGCATGTCTTGAAAGCATTTAAATAGAATATTGTTCACTTTTCAAAAATATGTAGATACTTAGAGCATTTTGCAATTTTAAAAAACATGTAAATAGAACATGTTACACTTTTCAAAAACATGGAATTAGAACATTTTGCACCTTTTCAAAAACATGTAAATACAAAATTTTACAGTTTTCAAAAACATGGAATTAGAACATTTTGCACCTTTTCAAAAACAAGTAAATAGAACATTTTACACTTTTCAAAAACATGTAAATACAACATTTTACACTTTTCAAAAACATGTAAATAGAACATTTTACACTTTTCAAAAAAATGTAAATACAACACTTTACACTTTTCAAAAACTCGTAATTAACATTTCACGCATGTTTCTCATTTGGTTTTTATGACATAGCTCATTTTAATTCTAGCTTACATTTGGATATGGGTCATTTTGGTCCTTCATAGACGATATGTATTACTTAATTTTTAATTTATTTAAAAAAAATTAATTAACTTGTAAATTCTGTTTACTTTACAGGGAGAAATTCTACCTCTTAATATTAAAGGTATGTATTTAAGAATTTCCCTCACGAGTCTACGTGTTACCCTTTTTAATTGATAGAAACAAAAGTGTACCCTTTTTAAAATCGACAACTACATAGGTTGACATTATAGCATATGGATGCGCAGTAGGGCATATGCATATAATATTTTGTCATAAATTCCATATAAGTATATAAGCATATTTTAATTAAACTGAAAAAAAACAGGCGTGGGCTCAAGCTTGCTGACAACGTCAAAGTGGCTTCTCAGCTTTTTGGTGACCAGATTTTTTAACGATCTCATGGAATCTATTGGGAATTATGGTGCTTACTGGCTCTTTGCCTCCATTTGTATCGTCGGAGTTGTCTTCATTTTCAAAATGGTTCCCGAGACAAAAGGAAGAACACTCGAAGAAATTCAAGGAAGCTTCCTTAAAGCAAAATCTCCAACTTCTCAACCAACAAATTAAATTAGCACTAATAAAGTTTATTTGATCTACAATAACATATATTATTAAATACTAACTAGCTTGCATTGCTCATACTGATACATGAAAGATAGCAATTTTGTAATTAAAAATAAGGATAATTGTAAACGAATAAAAATACCGTTGAACTATTTTGAACCAGTTAATACTACACATCTCCAGTCGCCACATCACTTATATAGGGATTGGTCGTTGGCCTCTCGTTCCGATTTGAAGTTGAAGCAGTTTCCCCTTCCGAAATTAGGTTAAAAAATGTCGATCGACTGGTTTTAAACTTCCCGTTTTTATTTTTCTGGGAAGCTAATCGTCGTGGTCAGTGTTTTCTGAAGGAAGC
This sequence comes from Dicyrtomina minuta, assembly GCA_949802685.1. NCBI lineage: Eukaryota > Metazoa > Arthropoda > Collembola > Symphypleona > Dicyrtomidae > Dicyrtomina > Dicyrtomina minuta. The sequence goes on from OX461812.1 coordinate 65,693,144, forward strand.
ATTGGGAAATCACTCAATTCTACTTCAATTTAAAATTGATTGAACTGGTTGAAGTTTTTATTAGTTTACTAGTCTATCTTTTTACGTGTATCGGTCTCGAGGCCACTCACTAATTGGCTCTTTGAACCGATATAAAACTCATATATGATGGTGTTAAAGATCGTAGGATCTTGAGATAAATTTAGATCAAAATGTACATGTTAGGTCAATGGTTCCCGAAAGAAATACAGTGTATTTGTATAATTATTATGGAAAAGTAACTCACTCACTGAGTCAGTGCCCCTCTTAAATTTCCATTTAATATTTTCATTAGTTGTAATATCTCACTAGTGCTAGTGTAACAAGTATAGGGAATTTCAATTTTAAATGACACATTCAAATGAATTAGTAAGTAAATGATTCGCTTAAACAGCATGCATGGGAGAGGGAGCAGAAAACAAACAAGAACGAGATAAGATGCTAATTCATTCATTTACTTAATTAACCATTCGATTTTCGATGTATCTGTAATTCTAAATGGTTATGTCCTTCCTACGTAAATTCTAGTGCAAAAATTTTAAGGCAGACGAAATAATATATTTGCGATTCGTTCTGAATCATTTACTTCACTTAACAACGGTTATTAGACTAGTGCATTTTCACTGACAGAGCTCAGATCGAGATGCGATGGAAGATACATCTTTGACCTTGATATTGGTATTGGTAGTAGAAATATATAATTAATAAATTATTGCAAGTTTTAGTGATCAAACTCCACACTTTAAGACTACAGCGTCTTATCTAGAATTCTATTAAATTTTACACTTTTGCACTACAGGCGTTGAGTGTAAATCTGCTCTACGATTATCCATCATTTTGCCCTACAATTCGCATATTAGGGATCAACAGATTAGCACATTAGTTTTTTTCGCAAGTTCTGCAAAAATGTCAACATCAGCTCGTTTTCGTTGTCGTTGGATGGAACATTGGAAAACTTTGTAAAAGTGCACCATATCTGTAATCTGGATAAATACTCTAAGTAAGTATATACCTCTTCATAGTCTATAGGCATGGACAACGGCCTTTACATTGCAGATACACAAACTCTGTGTGATCACAACTTTTAAGTAAGCATTATTTATGTGCGACCACTATCGACGTACTTACATTCGCAATCGTAGGTAGCCACTTATACAACGTGGACAGGATTCATAAGACGTCCACCGACCAGAACCAGAGTAACTACTCTGCGCCTTCTCTGTTCACATCCAGCAAAAATGTGATTACCTAAGTATACCTACTTTAGCTGTGGCAGTGGCTGTATAAAATAGAAGAAAATTTATGTTCAAATATTTACGTCGCAAAGTTTCGTTCGGGGCCTGAAAAGCTGTTATTGATACGATAAGGGATATCAAAGCGTATCTGTATTTATTCATTGATTTATTGTTGTTATTAAATATTAATTTACCACAATAATTCATTTCTCGGAAACCTCCAAAGCCTCTTTATTTATTTGTCACTACCATATTTTGTTCAATTCACACTAGCTCAACATTAGTCATGTACTTGTTTGTCAGTATTTATGTACATACAGATGAATTGATCCTTTTTACTACATTTTCACGTTATTATTTTTCTTATGCTGTCTAACTAACGCGAAGAAGTTTGGAATCCTTAAGAAAAATTAAATTATTCACCGAGTTTTTGCTACAATCTTTGGGGAACCCGGAATATTCGGTTAATCACAATTAATATGAACCGATAAATATATAGGATACCAGCCGAGCAACAATTATGTCACAATCTCCCAATATACAGTACCATAATCAATTTTAATGTGAAAACTAAAAACGAACCAATTTACATACTCTTGGTGAATCACATAAATGTATCAAAAACATTATCACTTGATCACCGGTAAACTCCGAAACCAGTTTGAGCCTGACAATAGTAAAACGTTATATTTTTGAATCATTCCAAAATTCCAGATTTGTGGAATCAACAATAATTCACAATATTAGAACTAGATTAATTAAGCATACCGAGCTTGAAGTGAAAAGATACTTCTGGAAAGAAGGCATATTATGACACGCCTGAAAGTTGATATGACCAAGAATTTAATTTAATCTGACTCAAAAGTCCAACACTATTGACTGTCCTCTCATCTCCAGTCCCAGTCTGTGACATTGTATTGTCACAGCCACCACCTAAATTATCAGCCAACCACCAGCCAGAGAGATGGAAGTAGAAAAGGTGAAGATAGTTGATGCATATAGTTTACAGAAATGAATGACCCATCTTCTAGACATTTCTAATCGCATTCTTACATAGTTTCTGTCTCCAGTCTCCAGCGCCAGCCTTGACCAGGTACTATATGGTCCGCGGTCCCTAAAAATATTAAAACTTATCGCCATGTGTCAAATTGAAGAGCTAATCAATTGATAATGACTTGTTTCAAATTATCTAATTTCATGTAACTGCCAGTTCCATACTTTGTAATTAATTCCATGTAAGTACTTGCTGATACATGATCCAGGAATCAATCTCTCATATCTGACTGTCGATTCTCCGAAAAGGATGCTGAATTCTGTACTGTACTGCTTTGCATTTATTTACCCAAGACATTTGTAGACAAGGTAGTTTTCCTTCAAGGTCAAAGGTGAGACGGCTTCTTCAGTTACGCCTCACGGACTATTGACTACTATCATGTCGTACTGAAACCGAAGGGACAATGTGCAACGTGCAATCGTACGAACTACGGAAAACGATACGAAATAAACAGCAGAATATTTCCTGTGTAGATAATTATTCTGATTCTCACACAATGGAAAACCTGTAGAGTCCAAGAGTCTTTCTGGTACTGGTCCAAGTCCAAGTTTACACTAAAAACCTTCCGCTCGTAAATCGTATGTGGGGGCCTAATCCTTCATATTCTTAATCCTCGGACTTCACGTCCCGTTGTATCAAGTGCAAACAAATTCAATTGGAAGTTGTGAACCTATTGGCTAGGTTCCTTTGGGAATACAGAATTCAGCGATAACTGATAGCAAAGTTTGGAGCAAACAACAACATTGGTCGTAACACTCGTACGTAACCTACAAGAAAGCTATACTATATTTATGGGCTATACTGTACTACACACCTAATCTATATGGCAAAGGAAGTAAGTGTTTTACTACTCACTTCTTTTCCTTAGGGAAATATCTGGGATTTGCGGGGCACTCTAAGAGCATTGCCACAAGAACGTCCTGCTAAGTACATATCTCCCAACGCCGAGACCGTCAACCTATTTAAGCAGTACTCTTAGGAGCGCCTACTATTTTAAGCTCTGCTCTCTGCACCCCACATTAATACAGTGATAAATTTAAATATGAATCGAAGGAGTCTTAACTAATTTATGAGTCTTATTAAGACTGCTTGTGTGTGGATGGGAGGACTGAGCGTGTGGGTAAATGTGAGATGTTGAAGGTCATAGCGTCTGAGGTTGGACGTTGGAGAGCTGTGGATTTACTCCATGCAGATCCACGCACACCGGAGATTTTCAATGAATATGCGTTGAATTCTAAAAATGTCACAAAGTTCAAGCACATGTTCTTATTTTATGGCCATCTGATTTCCTCACGCTATTTACTGCATGAGGAAACAAAGTTTGAGAGGAGATCAATAATGTATCAAGTGTGAGTGCGAGATGGCTATGGGTTGAGCTCATCCTGATCCTCATGCCGATAGGATAACACATTAGCTGGTGTTGGTGCTGGTGCTCGTACTGGTGCTGATCTTGGTGCGGAGTCCTCTCATCTTCATCTCATCATTCCCAACAGGGCCGGATAATGCGGCCAGCGCAGGCAGCCCCAATTGTCAAAAACCCTGTAAATGGAATATTTTGACTTTTCAAAAACAGGCAAATAAATTTTTTTATGCATTTCAGAAACAAGCAAATACATTTTTTTGTGAATTTCAAAACAAGAAAATAAATTTTTTGTGTATTTCAAAAACATGTAAATAAAACATTTTCCACTTTTCAAAAAAACATGTAAATAGAACATTGAGCACTTTTCTGAATCAAGTAATAAGAAAATTTTGCACTTTTCTAGAACATGCAAATACAAAATTTTGCTTTACCAAAGAAAACCATCAATAAAATGTAAATGGTGGTTTTTGTATTGAAACAAATTGCTACCTAAAAGTAATTCCTTCGTCCGGCCCTGATTCCCAAGTCTCAGGACAGACTCACGCTCAACTCAAACTCAATGTACCGTTGAGTTGAGGAAAGAAAAAGTTGAGACTGCCGAATTGTCTCATGCTGGAGACTGTGGAATGGGACGTCCACCTCCACATCCACATGCGACAGCAACTTGGTACAAAGTATAACAAAGTAGCAAAGTACCGTAAAACTCCAAATGGATCCCAGGTATGGAATTTTCCCCCACCGTCCGTTCCGTTATTTTGCTTTAGATCCGGGACCAACCCAATTTGGAGCTTTACGGTACCGCATATGTATTTTAGACAGGGAAGTATAGGGAAGACGCAAGAATGAGAGCAGGATCAGCCTCCCAAATTCAAAATCCAAGCCTTTATTTTGTGTTTGAGTTTTTTAGCTCTCACTAAAAGGTTGACTGGGATTGTGTGCACATTCTAATTATGAAATGTTCTCATGCTTGTAATATTCCCCGCGTTCATTTTCAAGCCTATAATGCCCGCACGAGAACGTGGACAGGGAGATGAAGTATTAAGTATGGAAGTGGAAGTGGGGAAGTTGTGTCGTGGGTTGGACTGGATACTGGATATTGGATTTGTATGATGCTTTGGAGTTGGACAGACAGACGCGAAATTCGAAGAGCGACGAAATTGTCCAGCCAAAAAGTTTTCGTCCACTTTTGCGTCTTGTACGGTGGTACATATATGGCTGGATGTGATGTGAGTGCACGTGGATTTGTGTGAAGGGAAAACTCGTTCTCTTCCGTATCCATGTCCCCATGTTTAAGTCCATAAGCACGTGTCTATTGTATACTATTACCCAGGCTGACAGTATATTGGATTACTTAGCTAGGATGCGTCCAAGTTATTAACGATGTTTCATAACACGTCGTCTCCCAACCACCACCACCACCTTAGTCTCCAGTTTTTGCCCATAGTTTTTGCTCTTTCGAGTCTATTCCACCACCACCACCAACTCCAACTCCAACCAACCATCCACTCCCTCGTACAAATAAATACATGGAAGAATGAGAATCAGATAGTTCATCACTCCTTCATAGAAACTCTCCAAGTCATATTACATAATAATACTGCTCACATAACAGGAGGTAGGTACATCTATAAAATAAGCTTTACTACGATGCCATTTCTATAGCTATGAACATTGGAACTGTAGCCGAAAATCATGCAATCGCCCAAAGCTGATCACTTCAGTCGTACATACAAACATGTGCTGACTATAGAAGGTGAAGTCCAAGTAAAATTACGTTGCATCTTTGTGTGATGTTTCGTGTCTGAATGCTGAAAGACTGAATGGAATATATGGAAGGAAGCGTGAGTGGACTATGTCTATGTGTTAGTGGGATGACTATATAGAAAAGAACAAGTTTGTTGAAGAAGCCTTGAGTTGAGGGTATTCTCCATTGCACTCCGTGTCACGCAGTATATTTCCAGACCACAGGAGGATAGGCCCCTTCTCTCCACACTCTACACTTTTTTCTTGTCCAAATAACTCTCTGGTTGCTGGTGGGGTTAATCTAATGAGCCACTTTGAGTCGATATTTGCATGCTGCCTTCAACTTCCACAGTCTCCAGCCTACAGTATCGTTAGGAGTAGGAGTCTTAGCACCTTCTCTCTATTTTCTTCCAGATATTTGTATTTTCCGTATTTGTGTTTTATTTATTTATTTATTTACTTGCATACAGAATTGTAAGTAAGTTTCGTAATACACCTCCTCCACTCCAACTTGAAGCTCTCTCATCCACCACGATCTATCTCCTCAGCTTCTTCCTACGACCGGCAGACAGAGACGGACGGACAGGCACAGCGTGTTGTACCGTCCAACCAAATCCCCATTGACTGGGATTACATTGAAATTGATCGTTCCTATTTCCTTGGACAGGGACATAGGGTTCAACTTTTTTCCAAGTTCGGCATCGGTTGGAGCATGGAAATTCGAAGGACCCTCATCGTGAACGTACCCGTGAATGGCTCCAGTGAAAAAAATCGATAATTTTCTTTTTGTTTAACTTCTTTGACAAATATATTATATATCTCTGGTCATCATCAACAATTAATTTTCTGCTTTGTTTTAAATTTCAACGTTCAACTAAACAAGTTAAAATATACGTTTAGATTTTTGACGTTCAAGTAAATAAGTTGACTCAAGTACTTCATCGGAGTCGATAAAATAGCGATTTTAATTTAAGTAATTAGTACTTACAGCAACACGCTCTAGTCCAATAATACAGTGAAATATAATATTGAACTCTCGTTCTCGTTCTCGTCGGCGTCAGCTTACTCTGTTCACTCGTCACTTGACAACCTACAAAAATGGATCTAATTGAAGAGGAGACCAAGAAAGAGACGGAGAACGGTCTCTCCATCCCGCTACCCGCCAATCCCTGGCTCAATAGGAATCCGAATGGGCCTGACTGTGAGAGTGGGGCACGGGATGCCCCAACAACCTTTCAAGGAAGCAACAAAACCCAGTATCTGGCTGCACTTGCAGGTTCGTTCATTTTCCCATTTAAATCTTTTTATTTTACATACACTTGCGTTATTGTTTGTTCAGTACACTATTCCGTTCTTGTGTACTTGTGGTGAAATCGACTGGAAATTGAAATGGATGAGATGGAGTGACTACACAATATTGGATGATTATACGGAAGTACGGTGATCAGAATCAGCTGATCCGTGTATCATTATACTTTTCCACTTGTAGTCGATTCACTCTGTGGTTGTTTCTAATTAATTTTTGTAACTAATATCCTTGCAATGAGCTATATACTAAAAATTCATAAGTCCCCAAAGTTTGTATTTTTGACAGTCATGTCTTTGTATTTCAGCTAATATGGGAGCATTTGCCTTTGGAACTGTGATGAGTTGGTCATCGACGGCCCTTCCAGATCTAAGAACTGATGAAAGTATGGGAAGTATTACGCTGGAGCAAGAATCCCTTATTGCGTCTATCGTCACAGTGAGTCCATCATACAGAGATTTCCTCAGGGCTGTTGATCTGTTTATTTATGATTATGATTATAATTTATGATTATTCTATTGCGCAGCTTGGAGCTGTCGTGGCTGGGCCAATGACAGGCTATGGTGTGGAACGGTTTGGACGACGGAAAACGATGCTCCTGCTCACGCTCCCCTTCGTCCTAGGCATGAACACACACTATTCTTGAAGCTATTTTTTGTATTATTTATTATTTTTAAACAGTATGTGTGTGTGGGGGTAAAAAGTTGAATTTAATTGATTTTATTTTTAGGATGGCTTATGATTTATATCGCGCAGGATGTTTCCATGATTTACTTTGGGAGACTAGTCACAGGTGGGTCAACATAAATAAAGTCCAGGTTGAGTGAGCATAACAAGAGTATTAGTGCTTTTGAGTATTCCGGCCTCATAACAAAAATACGTATGACGACATATCACTAATTGTAAGCAAATATTATGAGCGGAGACCGAGGGCGGCAGACAGTTATATAGGGAGGGGATTATATAATGGTGTGTCTTCTAACATGTGTCCTCATATCTGTTTGCAAAGGGTTTTGTGGCGGTGCGTTCACGCTGGCTGCTCCCATTTTTACCGCTGAGATGGCTTCATCAAGTATACGTGGGACGCTCGCTGCTGGATTTGATATGATGATAACCGTCGGTATGCTCTATATGTGAGTTTTGGGTTGAAAACATTTCAAAATATTATTGTTGGTTTAATAAAACTGGGTGAGAGGACGCGGTGCTCCTCGAGAGCAGGGCCGGACGAAGGAATTGCTTTTAGGCAGCAATTTGTTTTCATACAAAAACCCCCATTTAGAATTTATTAAAGGTTTTCTTTGATAAAGCAAAATGTTGTATTTAAATGTTTTAGAAAAGTGCAAAATGTTCTTTTTACTTGACTCAGAAAAGTGCTTAATGTTCTATTTACATGTTTTGAGAAAAGTGGAAAATGTTTTAATTACATGTTTTTGAAATGTACACAAAAATTCATTTGCATGGTTTTGAAAAGTCTCAATATTCTTTTTACATATTTTTGAAAACTTCAAAATGTTCCATTAAAATCTTTTTTGAAAACTCAAGCAGCGGGGGCTGCCTGCGCTGGCCGCATTATCCGGCCCTGCTCGAGAGTAGTATTTAGAGGATGGGGAGACTGTTGAAGGGAACACGGGGAATTTGTAATTTTAATCGATCCGCTTCAATTCTCCTTCTCCTTCTGCTCCGTTAGATTCGTGGTGGGAACGTTCTTATCATGGAGGATGCAAGCCTTGGCCTGCGGAGTCGTCCCACTCGTCTTCCATGCCCTCATGCTCTTCGTCCCGGAGTCCCCACGCTACCTCCTCGCCGTGGGGAGACGGGAAGAGGCTCTGGAGGCACTCTGCTGGTTCCGTGGAGCCTCTTCTCCTCATCAAGTCGCCGGAGAGCTCGATTCCGTGAGTCATAATTCACAATAATAGTAATAGTAATAATAATAAGCCTCTCTGTTTCTGTCTCCTTCCTCCGTGTATGAGTCATTAAAGTGTGAGGGCATGTGAAGAGTTCTCCTCTTAAATACCCAAAGATTATAGTTGAGTTGATGTTTTGAATGAAATTCTGTAGCTGAATAGAGATGACGATGATAGCTGCTGCCTCCCGAACACGTCTTCCGGAACATGGAGAGATTTATTCGAGCCCTCCGCTCTCAAACCCATCCTCATCGTCTTCGCATTGTTCATGTTCCAAGAACTTTCCGGGATAGATGCAGTCCTCTTCTTCACAGTGGATATCTTTGCGGCGTCCGGAGCTGAGATTGACAAATACTACTCCACTATTATTGTTGGCGTCGTTCAAGTGGTAATTTTTTGAAGAAACATAAACAAAAAGAAAAAGCTCGAGAAAAACTTTAATTTTCTTTTCTTTTTAAACTTATTGTTATATAGTTCTTGTGTAGATACGAGAAAAAAAAATTCTTGGAGTGTATCTCTGTAGTATTTTGGAATTGGGATGCTTTTTTTTGCACAACTATATTATTATGGAATGTGATGTGAAAGTGAGGATGGGAGTTGAAGTCCAATTATAATCTGCAGTGCCTTCGTTTTGGTTGATTGTTCCCTCTGTAGATTGCTGCCACGTGTGCTGCCCTACTGGTTGATAAAAGTGGGAGACGATTCCTTCTAATGATTTCCCAGATCTTTATGGTGATTTCCCTGGGTGCACTCGGCTTGTTCTTTTATTTGAAGCTGACGAATCCAATCCTAACAACGGGATACTTGGGATGGCTCCCACTAACGAGTCTCATTGTTTACGTCGTCAGCTACAGCATAGGCACGTGGAGCTCCTTTTATTATTTTACATATTTCTTCTCCAAACTCTAAACAATCAACTTTCTTCTTAAAAATATTTTAATTTTTAACCTTCACAATTTTAATATTCTCAATAATATGTAATTTGTATTCTAATTGGATTCTATTTATTCTGATTTTTTCTTTCTTTCTGGATAATGTACACAGGACTTGGCCCAATTACATACATGATGTGAGTCAACATAGGCATTATTTACATATACATTTTTTTATTTATTTACAAACTTAATTATTTCGTGTGAAATGAAAAAAAAAGTTAACCTTGAGAATTTTTTGAATAGAATGGGTGAACTTCTCCCTCAACATGTGAAAGGGCTCGCATCCAGTATTTTAACATCTGTGAAATGGCTTCTTGGATTTGCTGTGACATTATTTTTTGAAGATATTCTCATTCTTCTGGGGGATGATGGAGGTTTCTGGCTATTTGCAAGTTTTTGTTTCTTTGGCGGGATTTTCATTTTCGTCTTTGTACCTGAAACGAAAGGGAAAACATTGGAGGAGATACAGAAAGTATTTGCACCTCGAAGACTTCGAAGATCTGAAACAGCACCTTTAATCTCCTCTCCCAAAACCTACGGCTCTGTCGGCTTTGACTCCAACAGCACTGAGATATTTTAATAAATTATTTATTAATTATTATTTTTTGTCATAATATGTCTTACGCCTATACATAATACTTCAATGAAAACCGTCACTAAACACCGACCACCGATCAATTTTTTCCACTATTTGTTGAGTTGTGGAACGGATCCTCTACACATTACATACTACGATTAGATTTAGATATTTTTGATTATTGTATTAATTGAAACGAAATATAGAATGTTTTTTTTGTAGAATACATATTAGGTGAGAGTACTTCCTATTCATCGGTTCGGCCCGGTCCGGTCCGGTCCAGTTTGGTCACGATTGAGGTCACGAATCCCTCGATTAATTAATCCCTCAGCCTCTCCTTTGTACTCTGTGATTTTAGATTTTACTAAAGATATTTCCTATAGAATATTACTACTATGCAATTTTGAATTTCTCGAGAGAGGAGAATTACAAAAATAGGAGATTTGAAGATGATGTGAATTGATCTAGAATCTACAGTGATGTAGACTCTATATTTTACCCACAACTACATTTTACTACGATTTTACTATGATGTAAACTTTGTTTTGTTTTCAAACACACACATACGCTGCCATTGTAGTTTCATTATCAATGATGTGAGTGCCATATACTTACAAGACGCGCAATACGGTCACGAAATGACTACCTCTACACCGCGTACGATTTCTCACTCCGAAAAATACATTTAAATAATTAATTAATTATAAAAAATAATGATATTATTTTATACGAAATCGAATTTAATTGTGCCTTCCGCTCTGCGCACTGTCAGCTCTGGAAAAGCATATAAACTCAAATGATTCTAAAAGATGATACAGAATTATCACAGGGTAAATGAAAAAAAAAATGACGAAAATTTAATAAAAGTATAAAAGTGATTTCCCTTAATAATCCTTTCAAGGAAATTGAAAATTGAATTTTAACTCATTACTCACTGGAACTGGAGTAGAATTTCTTCATAATCATACGCATACACAGGGATTAACGTTTAAATATACATGCATATAAAATTATAATTTGACTCTTGCATGATTTAATGAGTCCAAGTGTCAAGTTGAAGGATAAAGGATTAATCGTGAGATGGTAATGGTCCAGTGCGCATATAGGTGGGGATGCCGTAAGTACAGCTGTAGATGTATGGAAGCATTCGTGGAATCTAATTACAGACTAATTATTTGAATCTCTCTGTTTATCTTAATGTTAATTATGTATAGAGACCTCCTGCTCCTCGTCTTCGTCTTCTTACGTCTTGTCTTACGTCTCCGTCAGCCTGCTGTAAAAAAAAAGTATAATTCCAAATCCAAAATAGATGAGGCTCCTCAGTTCCTCACCATCACCATGGAATGTCCCGTAAATAGGGATTAATGATGAAAGAAATGTCTTTAGTTGCTCAGGCCTGAATTTCATTAAAAATTCAACGAGTGTACAAACGGCTTTATTTCGGGAGAGATGAGGAGCATATTATTAGAATTAGCATTTCCACGTCTTAATTAATTCTGATTGTGACTGGGACTGGGACTGGGGCTCTGTCGAAAGTTGTTCTTGTTGTGAATGCCCTTTATAAAAGTGGAGGTAGTAGTATAGTAGTTCGTAGTATAGAGAAGCTTACACACTTTCTGTATATTGAACTTTAATGTATTATGAAACTCTTCACTTTCCGCTCTCTCCAATAATTCCAGCTCCAGACTTCCAGACACTCCACAGCTCCATTTGAATGAAATTAAGCGAGTGGAAGTGCCTCTGTGGAGGACGAGACGTACAAATGGCAAACGGCAATTGAAACGTCATGTCCTTGAGACAATCAGCTGATGAGATTCAAGTAATTTTGAACAAACGAAGCCAAGTTTTATAGGAGGAGGGACTCTGAATTTATATTCCTTAGTCAAGTCGACTTCGACTTCTCTCCGTGAAGCCCGCTCAAATAAATAGAGTTGTCAATATATGGGAAGATGGTGATGGTGGTGATGGGGGCGGAGGGTGGGGGGAGGGGGGGGGGAAGGAAGGTATCTAATTCTCATCCGTATCCGTCTCCTTGTCCTTCTTCTTCGTATAAGCTATGGGCTATGGGCTATGGGGCTCATATAGCATTATTGGAATAGGACTTGGATGGAAGGATATAATTATATATCGCTTCGTATTCTTTCACAATTTATTACTTGTCTTCTTAAAATTGGATTCCTTTGTGTGGACTGACGTCAGGGCGAGTCTGTCGTCGCCATCACCATGAGTCTGATGAGGATTCCAACTATTTCATAACTTGATAAAGTATCGTTGAAGGAGGAGAAGGAGAAGGAGAAGAAGAAGTAAGATTGAAAATTCTACCTGGACCTGGACTCTGGGCTCTCGAGACGAGGATCGGAGGATCGAGGCTTTGAGGATTTGAGACGGAGAGAGAGAGAGAGAGAGAGGAATGATGTAATTGAGCCGCCCTCCTTCCTTTCTCCACAGTCAAATCTAAGGAATATGAGAAAAGTTAGCATATGAGAGATGGAGATAGGGACGACTAAGGTGGAGAGTGGAGGGACTCCGGTACTGGTACTGGTACCGGTACCGGTTACGGGCACCGGCACCCGTGTTCCAGTGTGGAGGGGAAATATAGAAAATAAATATAAGTTATAAGCCTATTTGGAAGAAAGGAAGGGAAATGTAGACGGGGAAAGTAGTAGCATTTGGAAGAGTCGTAAATCGGCTCCATTATATCCGCTTGTCGAACCATTCTTGCTTCCTTGAAGACGTCTTTAGGTTCTCAAAATGGACTTTCATCTTGATGGCAAAAGATTTAATGGTACTTTTATTGCCGAGTCTGTAGTCTGTGCAGTTGTAGGACCTTCTCCCTTTCTTCTCTCCTCCACTCTCCAACGCCAACACGGCACATCCAAAATCCAGCCATGGGCCCCGATTCCTTTCCATATATTTCCCTGTCCTCCACGAACACTTCCACTACAAGTCTTCACTCCTCCATTCTCTTCTTCCCTATGTTCAGCTCAGACCTTCATTCCACTAGTAGCTCTCTCTCTCTCCTTTTTTATAGTTTCACCATCCCAGTCTCACTTCTCGTTCCCACTCAAGAGAAGCTCTGTGGAAAGTTAAAATCCGTCCGGCAGTTTTTTTCCTACGCGGGCTCCGGTTTTGGTACCGGTACCGGTTTCGGAGTCGGAGTCGGATTCGGACTACGGTCTAGGTAAGGGAGGCAATGGGTTTCTTCTTGTTCGTGAAAAAAGTAAAACATTGTCCGCTCCTCTCTGCACCGGTACCGGTAAGGTGTAAAAAGGTACGCTCCAAATAGGTAAGTTTCAGCAGGAAAGCTACAAATTCCATGAGCGTGTGCGTGATTACATGGGAAATGCTCCGCAGGCTTCAAAGTAATTCCATAGGCATAATTAATTAATTAATTAAGACTTTATAGGAGGCTAAATGAGTGCATGATTTGTGAGGCAATTCCCGTACATAGTCGAGATAGAGAGAGAGAGACAGCGACTGGTACTGGTACTGGTGGAATGAAGGTCTGAACTGAGACGACGAGGGAAGACGGGAAGATAGACGTGTAATCCACTATTCTTAAAGCCATTAGAAGCTCTCCGCTCAGCCACAACTACATGTTTATTATGCGGAGGCGAGTCCACACATCCTATTTACTCTTCCAGCCAATAAATAATATAGACGGGGGAACTGCTATGGCTATGGCGGAGAGTGTGAATGGAAATTGTAATGGGGCGGCTGGGCTGCGCACAAGGCAGTAACATTTATTAAATAAATTAGTCAACGATCTCACGTTTACGGCAGAAAAAGGACGAGCGAGGAACCAGAGCCAGAACCATAACCAGGCAGACCCGGAGACTACTGAAGTTGTGCACAGAATAAAATAATTTTTGCGACTCTGATTCCATTAATATTTATAACTTACTTGGAATTAGTATGCGAGGCTCATGCAAGTATACAAGCCCAGTCAGGATATAAATACGTATGGTAGTACAATGTCCAAACTAGAATAGACTTTTGGAAGCTTTATGTTTTCCGGACCCGGACTTATCGCTATAGCAGCTTCAGTTCTGGTTCTGGTTCTGGAGCACATGGCTCAAGTGCACCTATTTGCGTACGACGTACTCCTCGAGCACTGTCAACTGCTAATATTGTTATTTGATTTAATTACTCGCAAAAACCTCATGGAAATGTGGGAATGGGAGAGGCGAACATGATACAGCAGGCGGGAGAGGGACTGACGGACAGAAGGAGATGAGGAGAGAAGGAAAAAGTCTCAAACCGCAATTTCCTTTGTGCTCTCAAATTAATTTTCCTTCCTGCTCCTCCCGCCCCGCCCCGCACTAAATTATATTAATAAGATAATAAATAGTGTGGGAAGTGGGAGCTTGAGCCTGTCCTCACAAAATATTTGCTCATTACTATGCAGAGACAGTCACTGGGACGGAGACTCGGAGGCTCCCATGTCCCGTAGCAGCGTCAGCTCAAGTTGCTTCTCCTCAAGTGCTGGACTTGGTGGGACAAACCGGAGACTGCTGCGGCCGGGACCGACACCGAAACCCCATTCGTGACAAAGCTGAAGATATCAGGGATACGGAACCGGTCACGGAAAGGAGAGGAGCGAAGGCGTAATACAGAGTAACGCTTCTCATTACACCATCCCAAAATTTTGATTACTACTTCGTCCTCGCTTCAAATCCCTTGAGCGCCATGTGTTAGACATTCTTAGCGGCGAGTCCCATCAAATCCGAACCAAAATCAAAGTCCCCGGTGGAAACCGAAATCGAAATCGGTATTCGCTATAGTGTCTTCCCGTACAATCTATATACCAAGTGCTAAAGCTCAGTTGCTCAACTCCGGCTCCGGCTCCGGGACCTGGACGGAGGTGGGGGGGGGGGAACTGTTCGGTTGTTCTCATAATTCCCATTCAATCTTGATCATGACGATTGTGAAAATGAATAGAGATTGGGTAAGTCTCACTATGTGTACACCAACACCAGACATATTCGCTCTTGACGAACACACTCGGCGTAAAGCTCCGGGTTCGCATCCGTATTTCTAATTTCTACACTTGTACTTGTACTTCAAAGCCCCTTGTTACTGGGAACAAATGTTGAGCTGCTTTTGTTCTACACTAATCTTTACATAATTAATGGAGGCATTTGTTTTTAAGTCCAAGCCCAAGTGGAGGTCCATGTGGATGTCGATGTCGTCATTCCGCTCACTTTCATTCCTTGTTCTCTGGATGACGATTGCTTGCGTCTGCCTTCTTGTAATCATTCCAGTCCAGAGATGTGAGGCCATTGAGTATGACAGACAGTTTGGGATGACGGAGGAGGAACTCTCCAATATGCTCGACTCTCTGCTCCCAGTCCACAGTCGGATAAATATTGACAAGGTCATCGGCCGTAGATTGTCCCGACGACACTACTTCTATTAACGCAAATTCAAATAAAGTACCACCATCGACTCGTTCTTATAAACATATATGTATTTTGGCATAAATTATAACGAATATTTTACAAATAAAAGTTTACTACAAATCAATCACCTGGCCAAAGTAACTTTATTAAGTAAATTCACGTGTTTTTCTTATTGCCAGAGTGGAGATATCATATTGTGCTTTTAAATGTATAGAGCGTTGAAGCGTTGTCAACATTGATCGTGCAACAAGTGCTATCTCCGTCCCCGTCCTTCGCTTCTTCCTTTTCAAATGAATACTTACTGAATTGAGCCGTAGAATCTGTAGAGAATATTTTGTGTAGTACTGATATTTGTGAATGAGATCCTATTAATTTAATCGGGCAGCATGCACGTTACAGACTAATATGATGATATTGGTTTGGCTCGTGTTTCCAATTATAAAGGTTTACAGTTGACTCATTTCCGTATTTACGTATGACACCGACACGTTGTATAGGAAATTGAGAGGTGAGTCAGCGGAATACGATGTGGAGTGTCCCAGAGCAATTAACTTTCCATTTCAATTATAAATTCACTATCTTGATGAGACGAGTCTCGCAGAATCTCGGACCAAAAGGTGTTCACACTTGGCACTTCCAGGTCGTTCGCCGAAAGGGATATGACTCTGAGAATTTGGAGATGGATGCTGCAAAGATCTGTGAACCAGAACCAGTACATAATATACATACTGACAGAGCTGTCTGCTCATATGTATGTGCGGTCTTGAACTCCATGACCGAGTTTGACAGCTCATCAAACTCTAATTACAAGCCAATAATACTCTCATTGTCAGTCAATATTCAAACTGTCAATTTATTCAACATGTTCAAGTCACCCACAGTGAGCAACCAACAGTCCAACAGTTACATTCAACGAGGCATATGCAGAAAGGAGTTTACACATGTTTGTCCGTTTTATAGCTGAGTCTGTTCGTAGTATATACAAATTCGATGTAGTCATTCTGAATAATTTAGACGAACGCTAAAGCATAAAGGAGTTTCCATTACTGTAAAGATTACATTACAAGCAAGCAAAAAATCAATAATGTGTTTTAGCTTAGCAAGTATTTAAATTTTTACTCCAAACTCGTTACACTAACTAACGATGAGTATGGACCCAGTGTGATCCACTAACAGCAGACCTTTAAAGGAACCAGAAGTAGAAATCCTAAATCCGCATTAATACATAATTATAACGTGCTACATTCTGCAGTTTTGAGCGGGTGGGAAATAGTGCGCGGGTCTCATCGTCAGTTCTTTACATTTCTGAATGGTACCCGGGCGCACTATTAAAAGACATACAGTAATTTACAAAGAGGGGTAAATACAATAATATTAACACGAGCTACAATACAAGATTTACTGAAACAGCACGACACAGCACTTGACGAGATCACGAGATACTCTCAGGAATCACCATCGAATGAATTAGACTAAATTTGGTTAAAACTTCAATCTGTAACAATTATTATGTACATGAATATCATATAGAAAGCTCACTTTTGTACTCAGAAAAGTATCTTGAAGCGAGCCTGAGCTTTGTTACTAACGATCTAAATGTTCACATAATTTTAGTAGTGCTATGATCCTGGCTCGTACTCGTACTCGTGGTAGCTCTCTTTTGCAAGTCATGAATGACTCACAGTTCCGCCTACGGATGAGCTACTGAAAGATGAGTCCAGTTCGAGATCCAGATCCAGATCGACGTTCGATTACCTTATTCTTTCATAATAATTTTCCTTTGTAATTCAGTCAAGTCTCTTGTTTCCCTAATTTAATTGGGTTTAGCCTATATTTGGATGTCATAATAAGGAAAAGTTTCGCAACTCCCACGACCATCGTTTTCTTTTTTGCGTCTTTTTCGCTGGACTCATAATGGAACTCTAGACTATTGATTCTAAGACTGAAGCTGAGACAGTGACGGTAATGATGCCTTAACTCCCACGATAAGAAGAAGACCGCAGTCTTGAATGGAAATGACCAAATGATCGGACTCTGATCGGGTGGTTGCTGCGGGGACGGGATGGAGTCCGTCTTGGTCATAATATAGGAGATTTGCAGTATCGTCTGACTCAAATAAATTGTGGAGGATGACACAACTTTTACTGGGACCGTCAACCGTCACCGGCAGCGAGCCACTACCTATAGCTTCTATTTCATTGTACAATTATGTGTATAGCTGTATTAGCAAAGTACCTCATAATATGAGGGTGAGAAACTGGGACTGAGACTGGGACTGGTAAGCTTGTAAAAGGGCAAAATTTATTATGTGCTTCATGAAGTATATAATTACTATTACGGTCACGTTACAAGCTGGAGTGCGCATTAACGACGGAATTAACGACAATGGCTGGCTCACTCGGTATCTGTAATGCAGGTAGATAAGCCCATGGGCCATAAAGAGGAATACTATATAGACACAATTCATACTTTTCATACAGGCTCCCGACTGCAAAAAACTACGAGGGTCTCCAAGTGTATGCTCATCTTTTTTTCCTAGAAACAGTCAAGAAATATCGTACTCAGAATCATCCTCAGAGATCCTATCATTTCTACAGGGTGACCATCTTCACTTGGTCTTTTGCAATTTAATTTTGTTCTAATTTCTTCCCTGTGCCTTGTCTCTTGTTAAGAGTTTCTATATTTTTGGCTTCCCTCATCTTTATAGAGTGAAACCAAACTGAGAGAAAATTAAAACAGTAGGAAATTGGACAGGGTAGGTGAAAAAAAGAGGTGTACAAAGCAAAGTCTAGCCAGGACCCAGACGCACTATAAATACCAAGTCAAGTCTTGGACTCCAACTTCAGTTTCAGTTCCACTGATAAGTAAAATAGTGCTCACACAATTCCTATACACTTCCCACTATAGCCCCATTGATATAGTAACTACATGCCCTTAAACTGAGCCACAGCCTCAGACTGGGAGACGTGTAATTAGCCAGATTTAAATTCAAATTTTATCAGCCCACACACACACACACACACACACAAAGTTGCACTTTACTATTATTCCAGAAAAGTTTACTTGCCTAAGTAAGATCTATCTTTTAAAAATAGTTTCCTAAATTTTCCATTCAATTTGAATTAATAATTAATGGAGGGGTGTTTAGAGTGAGTTTGTGTGTTACGTGAAGCTTCGTCTTCGTCTTTGGAGTAGTACAGAAGTAGCGTGGAAAATATTTCCCTTGCATTTTAAGTAGCGACAAAATAATTAATTCAGAGTCAGACACTAGAGTAATTCTATTCGTATTCTATCAGGGGACACAAAAAAATCTTTCTCAACAAAAGATTTCCAGAGAGGAAATTATTTGTGGAGCAGAGAAGAGCGGTGCGGTTTATAGGGACGGAAAAAGGAGAGCGAGGAGAGCGGAGATTAAACGGCTTTTACCTTTACAGTACACGATGAAATCGAAACCGGTGAGATTATTAGACTTCAATGTCAATTTATTTTAGCTGTATATTTCTCTTCCTGCCTTGAGTGTATGCGTGTATGTAGGTCAACAAATTGGAATTACAATTTCCGGCCCAAGGATACAACGTAAAACCTATGTAGTATTCTTTGGAGTGTTGGAAATTAATTGTCGTGTTTCGTATATTTACGTTTTCATAAAATCATAACAATAATTTAGAGGCAATTAGTTGTTGAGGTGATGGTGATTTCGTGATTCAATTTCGTCACCATTTGTTAATTGTAATTGTAAATCTATTTTTGTATTTTCTAGACTACTGTAGATATGATCAGGTTGTCAGTGTCATTACTTGTGGTTGTGATGAGTCTCGTCCTCCTATGTACATCAAGTACTACGGCTGCGGCACATTCCCTGTCTGATCCCATTTCAAATCAAGTAGGACAATCGTCAGTCATTCCGATTCCATCAGCAGCAGCAGCATCCCTTCATGTTATGGAGAATAGTGTCACACCTCGATCTGGATCTCGATCTCGAGTAGTGAGAACAATAGACATAATTAAAAATGCGCTCCAGCACCGACTCAATTTCAACTCTAATAAACCTTCAGCCCGGAAATATTATATCGCTCCCAATCATAGGTATGGAGTACAGTACAATTATTACGACACGGACCGTCAAGACTCTGGATCTAAACAACGTGGTCACGGAAATCGTCAAAAGGGGATATATTTCCGTGGTTGATGTTGACAGCAATTGAGAAGTTCACTAAAAAATTACTCACGTACAAAAATTATCTTACTTTTTGCAAATATTTAGTGTAGTACACTAGAATATAGAATTCACACCAAAACATAATTTATAATTATTATTATAGCACCACAACTTTTGTATTTTGCATTCCACTTTCTACTTAACTAATTTAAAAATACTTAAAACATTTACTACAGTCCTTCTTGGGTATTTTTGCACATATAGACTAATGTAGCTAATGGGATCTTGTGTGACCTTTTATAAATTTCTAATTATTATTAATTATTTATGAACACGTCACGTACTATGTAATTTGATATTATTCTATTTGTAATGCAAAATACGTTTTCATAATATTATGACGAATCTCCTTTGGTGGCAACAATTAAAATGACTCGAGATGTTCATGGAAATACCTAATTTGGTATGTGTGCGGGAAATAATAATTTGTGAAGACACAGCCATTTGTATAGACAGGCAAAATCATACAGATTGCGATGCAGTACATAGGACATATGAAAGTGAGAGAGAGAAACATTTAAAAATTATTCACGTATGGAATTGTATATTTTCTTTATCATAATTTTCAAATTATTGCACTATGAAATGCTCCAAGTTTCCTACATTATTATGAAAGTTACAAGTTGGAATATTTTGTACAACAACGTTCCTCTTGACACACCCTCCCACACAATCAAAGTCCAAAAAGCAAAGTGCATAGTGCATGCGTATTTAAATGCAGTTTGAAAATAAGTAATGAGGATCATATCCATCCCAAATTATGGAAAATGGAAACGTAAAGAGGAGGAGATAAGACAGAACTAGAGTCACAGAGCATAAGCACCTACTTAGAATTTAAATAAAGTTGACGTTATTTTCATTTCTTATGTCATAATATAAATGCACTATGTATAGTGTGTTGTGACTTTGAGTCGAATTCTAATATTTGAGCCCAACTCAACGATGATCACATTATTATAATTATTATTATGTGGGTGTATGGCAGTGTGTCTATGTTGTGAATCTTGAGAGGTCCACACTGTTTGCAATTTGCAATGGCATTGCTCATAGGCAGGTTATATATTACTTCGTCAGCCCGTATATTTGCACTTAGTACGTAGGCATATCCAATGTATTGCTACATAGTATAGAGGTAGTATATATACTTTTCTGTCTCGTCTCGTCGCACAAAAAAAAACAAAACATCGAAACTACAAAGTATTCCGTGGAAATCTATCATTCACATTCCAAAATTCCATTACGGCACGAAATTAATATGACACAGAACAGAGAGAGTAAGTACCGACCTACTCACAGGCATAGTGTTTTACGGTTACCTTCCTGCACATGTAAAACTCGTATCATGGAATCCTGGAATCGTACATAGCAGATCAAGACGTAATTACGAAAATGAACCCATGTAACTGAAACTATTAAACATAACAGTACCTTGCTTTTATTGCCGTTGTGTATTACATTAGTCTTTTACATTTTATGATGGATTCGAATTTAATTTAACTTTTAACTCATAATAACTCATCTAAATTCTTAGCTCAATTGCTCAATAACCTAAGAGACTAAAGAAAATTCCACGTGAAAAAAAGTAGGTTATTAAAACCGTTGTCCCACTAAGCTATAGTAGAGGCAACCGAAAGTGAAGGCTGGCAAGGATTTTCGCATGCAAACAAATGGCAGCTTTATCCTTGCTAGCCTTCACTTTCGGTTGCCCCTCCAGTAGGTCAAATAGTACATAACAAGTGTTCACGGTAGAACCTAAGAAAAATCCGAAACCAGAAATTAAACCGAACCGCATATGGAAAAAAATTTGAGCGTAGGGATGCCTTTGTTTTCAATTCAAGATGTGAAGATTATTGACCCGATTCGATCCGATCCTCGTATCATCTACTTTGACTACCACCACGGAACATGCCTAAACTTAAATTCTGGTAAAGCTAGATATGTATACTAATACGAGCTGGTTATTAGTAATAAAATTGTAAGCTACGATTATCCGGTAAGGCGTGCTACTGCTATTGTTACATAAGGTTTAAAAGTTGTGTGTAATACAATCTCTTCAAACTTATTAAAACTGCGATGCTATCAAACATAAATTTATATACAAATAATCATACATAGGATGATCGAAGCTGATTAAATGACTTACGATTTTGTTGACATGGCACATTTATTCCATGAGAAGAAAGACACACGTCTTGGTACCATACTCCCAGGATGACAATTGAAAATCTGCATATTCTAACGCTCAAAAAAAGGAAGGAATAAAGACAACTACGAGGACGACGACAAGGTGCGAGAACATGCTTCTACAATTATTGAAATCCGGACAATTTTTTCCAATATAGTCCAAAAGGAATGATAATGGTGTCATAAAATGAGCTGACTCAGTGAACCTTTCCCTATCTCAGCTCTTTTGCAAATGAAATGTCCTGTTCTACCATGACTTTGATCGATGTGTTTTGTTTGTTTTTGGACCAGTTGGAGTCTCAAGCGGTCCGTAAATCCGTGTAAAACCTGGAGAACAATGAATGAGGTACTTGGGTTGTAAATATTGGTGGTTAAGATGAATAAGGGGAAATACTGTCACCGCTTGCACTTTGTCCTAAAATAAAATCAAACAGAATGGATAAGCCGATATACGCGACTATCAAAATTGGTGGGTCTTCCAAAATAATTTGGCAATAGCATCTCTGTCTCCTTAATGCCACTGGGACGGAGCAGTTGACTAGGTGATAAATTAAGTTGTCAACCATAACCATTCGCTGTATATTTGTACCATATTCTCCAAGACATATTGATATTCTTCTTGTTATGGGTATGCTTAAGCACCGCCGTGTTATAGCATAACAGAGCGCTCAGAGCGCTGTTCAACTGTTCAAAATGAAATACTTTTGCACTATTACTGGTTCTATTTTGTTTGATTTGTAGCAATAGGCCCCCTGTTGTGGGGACGAGATGAGAGTGGCAGACATTTTCTTCAGTAGCGTTTTCAACATAACAGGTATATGAGTATATGTATAATAAATTGGGAATGCACGAGTGAGCTTTATTAAGGACCGCATAACCTATAATAATGCGCGGGTCTGAAGTAGTATGGCCTCAGTTTGAGAAGTACTGTGGGCCTATACTGTTATTCGATATACGGTAGGTACTTACAATAATGGATCGTGTAGGATAAGACAGAAAAATATCTGAAAACAACTTATTTTTGGAACTTGATGAAGAACTGAAAATTTCCCCAAAAGTTGTTCACTCCTATACTGTAGTTTCGTAGTATCAATTATATAGAAATATAACTACGTAATATGCTGTTTAATATGCATTTTGTATTTAATGGTATTTAGTATTTAGGGTAGGTACTTAAGTGAACGAAGACGCCGGATGCAGGGTCCTTGCCTTGTTTGTAGGTAGGATCTGTAAAAAATTCCATAGGTGGAGGATAATATTATTGTCTCCATCTGTGCCGCAAGGGAAGACACATGGATTTTCCTCTCTTTCTTCAAATCAAATTGCGCCAATGAAATGGGAGCCGTGAGATCAACAGAAGGCAAAACACATGTGTTTCTCTCTTCAATGTCAATGTCAAGTCAAGAACGAAGCTCAGTGGGAGCAATCCAGTGCAGGATAGAAGGCTCAACTTTATTTGTTTTGCATTTAACTTGGAACGCGTAAGTGGAATCATTATTAACTTAATATTAACTACAATTATGTATTTCGAGCATATGGGTTCGTATCTTTTACAGTTCAACTTTGGAAGTGTCAGTATTTACTTATATGCCATTCAACTCCTCCAACTTATTTTTACGAAATATTACTTCCAACTTCAGTAAGTTCAGAGACGGCTGACTAGCTAGGGAGTTAAATGCATTTTAGTAAGGGGGAGTATAATTATTACCAGTCGTAATTGGCCTACCATCGTTGATTGAATATGTGCAGTTCTAGTTTTCTATTTCGTGCTTGCTCTGGCAATCCAAAATCACTATATATTTTATACACGATTAATTAAACAAGACTTTACAATTTTGAATTTGTTTAACTGAACTTTTAATTTAACTTGTGTGGAAGAAATAAATAATAAAAAAAGAATCAGTCATACAATTCTAAATTTTGTGTTTATATGTTATAAGGACGGTCTCTTGCGATAGTACAGACAACAGACTTCAGGAATGCCGGTACCGGTACTGTTGTGTCGAGTTTTGTAGATGTATTATTATTGTATTGTAATATTTTGAGAATTTGCCGTACTTATTGTACATAATGTGGAGTATCATATTGAATTATGAATTTATTTATTAGTTCAATAAAATTATCAGCTATATTAAGTTAGTGGTTCTCAATATTATTGTCAGCTGACAAATATGAGTAATCAATAATGTTGAATGTGTTGTACTTATGTTGACGTCAGACAGTTGACAGTTATTATTTTGTTCAGTCAGTTCAGTAGTAATAGTTGATAGTAAAATATAAACTTTATTCAGTCACTGTTACACAACTACAATTTACAATAGCCTAACGATGAACGACTTAGTATACAATTCACAATATTTAGAAAAACCTTATTACCAACTTCAAGTCAACATTGGAATATTAAACTCAAGTAACTGCGTTCTGAGTATTATGGAGAATTTTGTTTGTAGTTGAATAAATTGTAGAGTTGCACTAAAATTTGTGTGATGATCCAGACGAAACGTAGATTCACGCGCCTTTTAAGTTTGCAAGTGGAATGTTTTATTTCTGAAGGGTGAATGTGCTTAAGTAATAAAAGTAACTGTTATAATCGGACTTTTTTTTCACTGTAACGCTCAAAAATTAGTATACACATTAAGGGAAACTGCGAAGAATAATTCAATAACTATGAGTGACATAATTATGTGCATCAATTTTTTTATTTATAATATCAACATACATGATGATGCAACATGTAGATGTGTTTGACTGACAGATTTTTTCGACTTGTTTTTCAATTTAAAAAATTTGTAGGTATAACATTGGCTTATTGGCATATAATAAATTAAGTAGTTGCTCTAAATCATTAACTGCAACAAAAATTCATGCAGCTTAATAACTATAATATCAAGCAAAATGTTTGAATTTAACAGTAGGAATTGTAAAACAGCACAATAGTGTATTGCGTAACCTGGGAAGGGAATTTGCATTTACATATAGAAAAAATTACGTCCAGTTAAAAGTAATAAAGTTGCGGCATTGCGCTACGTTTGTTAGTGCACGGCAGCTAACTTGAATGTGCCATGTGTTTCGAGAAAGCTGCGTCAGTGGGTATCAATTTATCACAGTAACCCGCTTTTACCCTAATTATAATGTATGCGTAACCACATGTTTACATTCGACATTTAACAATTATTCCTTAACCTGATTTTATTTGATGCTGGTTTGTATGCTCATTTTATTTCAGTGTCTGGCTTTAGGAGGAAGAGTGCTGTAAAAGCTGTGCGTACCAAATTTATCGTTTTTCAGTCTCGTGTCAAGGTGTGACATTAGTATGATAAATTATTCACTTAATTTGTTATGCAAAATACCAAGATAGAAAAATTCGAAATCACTAAATGGAAAATAGTGTGACAGAACTGAAAAGGAAGGAAGCTTTATTACACTAAACATTATTGAAATGAGTTAGAATCACAAACTATAGTAACTGAAGCTGAACTATAAGGATAAAATAAGGCTAGGAAATATAGTTATGTTTGAGTAATTATACGCCTAAGAGCTGATGAGCAGTCTAAGGCGTAATCGGTTTTGGTAGCACTGCGCGGTGTAGGTAAGTACTTATCCAATTATATCAACATAATTATATCAGTTTGAACCTGTGAGCTGCATACCAAGAAGCACACGGTTATAATTACTTTTTGGAACAACTTTTGGAATATTTTTCATCTATATATACTAAGATATGTTTTCAGTGTTTTCTATTTTTTGGAACAGGTGGAAAAATTAACAACATCCATTACGTCTCCGAGAAGTCAACACAATAGGAATCATAGTTTAAGTCTGAGTGAGACATAGAGGCCGGTTGCAACAGACCATTATAAACTGCAATTTGGCTCCTGCATATGCGGCAAATGTCTCAATCTTCGTTCGTGATCCTACACTTTTACAACAATTCACGGCTACCAGCATTACTAAACAGTTGGATTAAATTCAAACGCAGAAAAAGTGGCAGAGAAGGCGACAGTTTGTGAGATTCCCAATTACAAGCTTTTCATTTCAAGCTCAATATTTTGTAATTTATTCTAACACTATAATAGTCACAAATATAAATATAAATCAAAAGGTTAGGGAGTACCAGTGAACATACTAATAATAATATTACCTATGTAATTATATCAGTCCAACTTCATTTTTATGTACTTTCATAGTAACTTTTTATAACTTACGTACATCACTACGTAAATCTTCTAATCGAAACAAGTGACTTAATTTACATCAAAATACATTGCCTTGAAGTATAGGTTGGAACAATGACCAATACATACCGTGATTGCACATGTACTTAAGTGAATTGAAGTGGAAGAGTAGATACTCTACTTCATGAAATACTGTGACAGTGAATTAAAACAAAGACTGAATAGTCCGAATACATAGATAAAGTATCTGTCCTAATGTCCGGTGATATAATCATAGCTCCTCTATCTGACAAACTTATTAAACGTTTCACTAGCATTTGTCAATGTCAATATCATGAGACATGATTGCGATAGCGGACTTGTTCTATTTAAGTGTGTTTGTCAAAATCAAGTTTTAATGTCCCAGAGCTAGCCATTGTATTGTCAGTTTTCTCAGGACACTCCTAAATTTTGCAACAAAGCTGTTACAGCTCAAAGGGAGAACTCATTCTGCTGTGAATCGTGGTAAGAACTTTTTATAACATTATTTGTAGTTTTAGTTCGTTTTGCTATACTTAACTTTATTAAATCTTCAGTGGCAAAGTTAATTTAATAATAAAATACCATCATTATTAATAGTTGCGTATACAGAGCGGTTATTTATACTAACAGTGTACTTACCTAGGGCAGGACGGCTAAATGAATTTCAAATTATTATGTGCAATATGTTTAGTTTCAGTGGTACAGGGTAATGCAGGACGTACTTGCAGTGAGAAAATTATTTCATCTAATTAATTATATTTATTTAGACATTTATTATTTGTTTAACATGCTAAACGTGGTCATACCTTCAGTATTCTTCGTTACTAATTTTCTGTTAATTTTATTTCCTGCAATGGCCCGCACCTATGTGGTATTAAATATTTAGGTGTAGTTACGTGGTACAGTTGCTAATTTGTTGCACGTATAGAAAAAAATTCTCCTTGTAACTATGCACAGTGATACAATATATCTTCCTATAACTCAGGTACATAATGGAGTTGAAATTCTGCAAATCCAAGTGTATGCGAACTTTGCCTCGATATCTGGACTTCTATTGGGAACTAGATATAAGAAAGAATAGAAAAACGAATCAGAGTATACCTGAGCATAGAATAATGAATTAAGAAAATAATAGCAAAGCAAAGTCTGTTTTTTTATAAGTCTATTCTAATCGTAAGTATGAAATGGCAACTGCTAGATCGTTCCAAGTAACTTCACATTAATTAAAAGAGCTATGCAGGAATGATAGTCTAGTCTGGTAAACTGGCATGTACATAATAGGCAAATAAAACATTTTTTCTCTATTCATAATTTTCTGTTGTATTGTCCATTGTCCGCAAATTGCATCGTGAGTAGCATTTTGCATGCATAAATATATGTAGGTAGTCCGTATTGGAATTGAAAGAGACATGCTATAGTTACCTAATCTCATTGCATTAATAGTTGCATGCATTCTTATTGTTAGCTAATGTATAGCTACGCAAACTGAATAACACTAAATGTTACTATACTTATTTTGTATTATAATTATGTATATAGGCTTGTCTGTTCTAATATGGAAGCCTTATATTTCATGTCAGTGTCGTAAGTTGTGGACTACGATTCCTCCAATTTGGAGCTTTTTTTTTGTCAAGTGCTAACTGATTTTTGGTAGGAAAAACCCCAGTTTGTAAGTGCTGTGCTGTGTGACTTATTTTTGGGAACTGGTGTTCACACAACCAGAGTTAGAAATAATTATATTTTCATAGTGCTACAGACCGTTTGAGTAAAACGCAAAAAGAAGTTCGTTTTGTAGGCAGCAAGTTTACAAGCACTAGGTACATTTACAAGCTGTTGGCTTAATAAATTCGATTATTTGGTTTGAATTTGGATACAATAGAAGTGCACACTGTAAGTTCCACAGAATCTGCTATTCCAGAATAAACTATGGAATCAAGAATAGTTTTACGCTTGATTTTAATTACTAAAAATAACTTCGAACAATGACATCAATCTGCGCTGACAGATAATCTGAAAAGTTGGAAAATTCAGACTCGAGTAGGAGTAGATAATTTTTATGACATGATTCAAGTTTCAAAACTTAAAAAGGCAGATGGAAAATAAAAATCTATTTGCTGCTGCGGATGTTCGTGGAACTTTGGCATTGGCACGGTTTGGCATTACAATAGCTCCCTACGATTTCACACTAATAAGGCAAACAGACCAATTTGACCAGTACCAAACGAACAACACGTCAGGCAAAAATTATTCAAGGTTTTGATAAAATATAGATTGTTTGTTTTTTACACAATTTAATACTAGCCATGAGATAATGGTGATGTGATGGGTGACTGCCTATAAGTATAGTATTATTTTAGGGATTGTTTGCAATTTGAAATGACCTTCTAATTCGTGTGCTAATCAGTTGACCACATTTCGTTAATTATTCAAGAAAGCAGCTCGAAAAATGTTAAAAATAGAGGTTATTGTACTTGTATTTCTAAATTTTAATATCATACCAGAAGACCAGAATTATTTATTGTACTATTATCGAGATTTCGATCTCTCCAGCCGTCGCAGAGTATGCTCCTTATTCATATTATAAAATCTGATAATTATAACTAATATAATATTATAATTAATACTAGATACGTATACATTGAATTTAGTTAGTGTTAGTGTAGTAACCTGTCTGCATCTCAAGGTTAACTGGTTCCGCCTGATTTGAATTAGACTGAAAATTGAAATAGTTGCATACTTTATACCATACGGATTAAAATGGAGCACTGATATAGTCTGGGTTAGCTGCATTTTTATATTTGTATGGATTACGGATTATTCGTGGTGACGTACTAGTAGCAGTTAGCAGTAAACCTTCTATAATAAAACGATGCATAATTAATAATTATTACAAAATATAACTAGTAACATAAATATATACGTAATAATTAATAGAAATATATATCAGTGCTTCATCGGAAAAATTTGACGTAAGATTATACAAAGTTGGTAGAGTACATACGAATCATCATTGTGAATATTTTATACTTTATCTTTGTCAAGGTTCGAGTGATCATTAATTGTAATATTTGTTTACGCTACAAGTCCAAATGAATGAATTATCTTGAGTATGTAGTACTGGGGTATCATGCATAATTTGTGTATGTACATATCCATAAGTAAGTTGGTTGGTTGGAAAGTACGTATTTAGGGAGGTGTCTACTTATCTACTCAGTACTTACATTTATGCATATGGAGACCTTACCCATGTACATACTTGTTACCTGAAAAATTTCGTTTTCCTTAACATCAAGTAAAAGTAAATTTCGCCACCAATTTCGATTACACGACAACAACAACTTATCAGTCATGAATGATTTAACAGTTGTAAAATTTAGTTAACCATTCGCTCCCAGTATCACTACAAGACTCATAAAGTAGCTTCAATTGGTTGGTAGTAAATATGATTTCGGGTAAATTCCTGTAGCTTTTGCGGTGAAGTTGTACAACAAACTAATTGTCATGTTAGGAGTGAAATCATTAAAATATTTGTGTCTGATAAACCCCTAGTCGCATTGATTACTATCAAGTACTTATAAATCTGGAGCAATTTAGTGTCATTTAATATTGAAATTAAAATCTAGCTGTGATTATGATGGAAGCAAATGGCAATATATTCTGCTAGTTGTGAGTTTCAATGTTTGATTGGGATCTAGCGTAATCATTTATTTATCTATTCATTGAAGATAAAGCCGACAGTGCCTGGAATGGACTACAGGCTTATTGGTACCTACGTAGGTAGTTATACTCTGGATTCATAAAACTAATAATGTACCTACTTACTTGTAATACTGTATCAAAATCAATATGTACTGTATTCTATCCCTTCCAATATATAGTTGTCAACAAAGTGGATTTGACATAATTAAATTTATGCAAATACATCATATATACTGGTATTGACTGATAACTCTTGTAATTAGTACGACTTTGACTGACTTAAGTGTCTTGTAACAACGTTCCAGTATTCTTTCCTTCGTCTGTAATATTTGTGTGATTTCCGTGATTATTGTAAATTGTAATTTACTCAAAAGTCATCAATGAATCCATCCCACGTTAGTTCGGCATTAGGTTAGTAGTGACTTCTTATATAAGCGGGAGTCATGTTATGATTTCTCGTCAGTTTGTGATTACTCAGCGAGGAGCAAACCAAGACCAACAATTAGTCCAGTCGTCGGTGTAAATTTGTACGGTCTATTGTAGGAGTTGAAAAACGCCTTGACTAGGTTCAGTAGAAAATTTGAGTCGAATTTGACAATTATATTATCAGTGTGGCTCAGCTTGAGACTGCGGGAGTTCGAGGGCGAATGTTAAAAGTAAGGCCATTTACATTGAAGACTATTTTTTTGTCGATATATTTTGTTGTGTGTGTCTGTGTCTGTGCGTGAGAGGAAGTTAATGTATGAAGTAATAAGACAGAAGTTTTAAAGCTGTAGGTATCCTTCTTGTTTGTTCTTGCTATAGTCTAGTCATCGTGCAACATTATATTTGTTATTGTAAAGTGTAAACAGAACTTACTGTGTATTAGTATTGTCATGCTTGCAAATTTGTGCTATTACATTATGATTTCCACGGTTCTCATGAGACTGTATTACTACTCTCGTAGCTACGTGTATAATCAGTGAGGCAAATTAACACTTGTTGTTGTTGTTTTTGTTGTGCTGCTGCTGGTTCGAAATGCAATTTAGATGAAACGCAGAGGAGCATATATAAATGGACGTACATGATATGCGTCTTCCCCAATGTCAACTGGTTTTTAAGGTTTCTTTTCAATTTTTCAAGGCTAATCTAGTGTTCAGGTTTAGTCTTTTTGAGAAAATTTGAGCTTACGACGAGAATCGGATTGCAAATGAATACAATGCAGGAGGAAGTAGCCTATGCTGATTGTATACAAAACAATTTTGTTAAATAAATTAATATGTAAATAGGTAGAAATTAATTGCTGGGAGTTATAAATGTAAAGTTTTTGAGTTTTTCCTTAGTATTAATTAAGATAGTATGTTGAAAAGGTTTACCCGCAATTAGATGTAGGTAATTCGGACTCTCCCTCGTTGAGCATAAATTTCCCATCGACTCCATTTCATTTGTCCTATCATAATCGTTTACAAAGGGAATACCAAAAAAAAGAGAAGGAATTATCGTGTTTAATTCTCAGTATTATAATTATTGTGAAATAAGTCAATATATCATTGATTACATGTTATCTCAACACACCTCGCTAGAAAAGCGAGCTTTAGAAAAACAACCTATAATTAAATACTTATACATATTCACTCATGTATGTATTTGAGCTATAATTATGTGTTAGTATGTATTCATATTTGGTAGATAACTAAAATGACAAATGAGGGAGTAGTATGTATGTGTGTACAAAATTTGAAGCACTGAAAAGAACTATCATAATTATTATTATGATAATTTATCGTGTATGTTTTAACTACTAGTATATTGTAGTTTGGGTAAGAATAGGAATTATGTACGGGAGTTATATTTTTGTAGTTGCGTATGTATTTATGTTTATTTTCGCTGTATACTTAGTACTTAGCTATAGCCGAGTATATAACTGACAATGATAAGGTATCGTGCCAGTGTGCAAAAAGGACGTATCAGGGAAACCTTAACCAGCCGTTGTAGTCAATGTAAATACTCAGGTGTGAGATGTTATATAAGGAAAGTAAAATTATTTGCACAGTGTATCTATAAATTGTGAACTAAATGCAACATTTTCCTTTGTGGGGCAGGTTAGTCTGAGCTCATTTTTGGATGAGTCGAAGAGAGCTAGAACAACCCGTGATTTTTTTCCCTTTCTTTGTTGAGTTGAATGACATATTTAATCAAGAAGACGTAATTTTTAATATTTTTGCTAATTGGTCAAGTAAGAATTAGAATGGAAGAGTCACGAGTTCGCCGTCCGGGTAAAAAAGGACCGCAGATGCTTGCTGCTCTTGCGGGTAAGTACATAAATATAATTACATACTGAATATATTATTAAATACGCACAAGTTGTATTGTGGCCTCTTTAATTTCAATGTTTATTATTAAAATTAGATAATTTTCTTACCTTTTCTTTACAGTTGGACAATTTATTGTAACATGTTTTGTTTTCTTTTGTAGCTTGCATTGGAGCATTTGGTCTTGGAACTGTATTAGGCTGGACTTCTCCGGCTAATCCTCAGCTACGTTTAGATTGGGCAGGCATACCTGAAAATGATACAACTACTGTTTGGTCTGACGAATCATGGATAGGCTCCTTAGTACCTGTAAGTTTATTATTCTTATAAATCCTTTGTCTTGTGCATACATTTACGAACAATTGTAGCTGTGGAAATATAAACATTTATTTTTGTGTTATTCGGATTTTATAGCTTGGAGGATTAATTTCCGGACCAATTGCCGGATTCGGAGTTGAAAAATTTGGACGTAAAACAAGTATGTTAATTTTGTCAGCTCCGTTTGTCCTTGGCTGGTTACTTATAACTTATGCCACGCAAGCCAATAAGCTGATTTTTGTTGGACGAATTATCACAGGTAAGATTAAACAAGTATTACATAGCTAACGGAACATATATATGCTGATTAGCTAGTCCAACTCTGGCTAAAATGAATGTCAACCTAAGTTATGATTTATAAGCTGCAAATTATAGGATTTGGGTTTTTCGAATGTTCAATAATGTGTTTTCAGAAGTTCAGTCACGTGAACAATGGGAGTTAGTATCCAGATTATAAGAAATTAGTCGCTCTTGAAATTGGTTCAAAAGTGTGTGAATTAAAAGCTGTGATTGAATAAAATGTTTTTTATTTAAATTTTACCCAAGACTTTTGTAAATGTGGAAATCGGCATGTTGCAGTCTTATTGCGTTTCATGCGGTTCGGTTGTCTTAACATCGTATTAAATATCATATCTACAGTTTTTAGTATAGGCAATAATTGCTTTTCAGTTAAATGTTATTTCTGATTTTCATTTTTTTGCTTCGAAATAGGTTTCTGTGGTGGTGCATTTTCTCTTGCAGCTCCCGTTTACATTGGTGAGACAGCCGAAGATAGTATTCGAGGAATGTTGGGCGCGGGTTTCCAGCTCATGGTGACTGTAGGAATATTGTTCACGTAATAATTATTACATTATCTATGCTAAATTATCAAATGGACGATGAATTATTGCGTAATTCTTGTAGCAACACTTGATTAATTGAAGTTGTTTGACACTATATAGTTACATCGTGGGAATCGGTCCTTCTTGGGAATGGCTTTCTCTAATTTGTGGATTTGGACCACTCGTTTTTTTGATTCTTATGATCTTTCCTCCAGAGTCTCCAAGATGGCTTGTAAGCAAAGGAAAGATGACTGAAGCAAGTGAGTCCTTACGGTGGCTCAGGGGAGCGAAATCTAGTCAAGATGTCGAAGATGAGCTTGCAGATGTAAGGGGCAACCACATTAAAACAATGCTTGAATGCGTACTGCTAACTGTTTTTTGCATTATTGTTTCAGTAAATTATGTAAACATGTGTGGTATATTGTAAATTCCTGGTTTTACCTAGTTCTTCTTTTATTTTATTTCCTTTTTTACGGTTTAACAGATTCAAAAAAGTGTTGACCATGATAAACAAATGTCCGCATCATTCAAAGACCTTTTGCAGCCACAAACCTTAAAACCCGTCTTAATTGGTATAGGCCTTATGTTGTTCCAACAATTAAGTGGAATCAACGCTGTAATTTTCTACGCAACAACAATTTTCCTTGATGCTGGAAGCAGTCTGAAAGCCGAAATTGCCACTATTATTGTTGGAGTTGTTCAAGTACTTGCCACTCTTGCAGCCAGTTTTTTGATGGATCGTGCAGGTAGACGACTTCTGCTCCTCATTTCCGATTTTGCCATGGGAGTATGTTTGGTTGCCCTTGGAGTGTTCTTTTATCTCAAGGATGACGATCCAGACGGTGTTGCAGCAGATATTGGATGGTTGCCATTAATAAGTCTAATGGGCTTTGTTGTCGCATTCTCAATTGGTTTTGGTCCAATTCCCTGGCTTATGATGGTACGTATGCATTACAGGAAAACATTTTATTTCCGCTGAGTATGAATCTTTTAGTTATTCAAGAATGCTTTTCGTGAGTATGGTCTATTATAAATATGTTTTATACAGTTGTGTCATTTTTTTCCCTTTAGGGTGAACTTTTACCTCCACATGTCAAAGGTATAGTTATTGAAATTATTTTATAATACATCAACTGAACAATCTAAGCAAAAACTAAATTTTTGAATATTTAAATTTTAAATTAGGAACTCACAGTCGAATGCTGTGATTCCATTCATTACTCACGTACTAAAAAAATTGTTTTGTTTCATAATTCATAGGTTTGGCATCCTCCATATGTACCATGATAAACTGGTTCGTAGCTTTCTTGGTTACCCGGTTTTTTGCTGATCTTAAAGATGGTATTGGAGCAGCTTGGTGTTACTGGTTATTTGCTATAGTTTGTGCCACTGGAACTGTATTTGTATTTATTTTCGTTCCCGAAACCAAAGGGAAAAGTTTGGATGAAATTCAAAGTATCTTTGGAGGAGGAGCATCCGCAAGTAATGCACCACAACCGTCCTCGTCAAGGGGTGAAAAAGAGGATGAAAAAGAGCGTCATTAATAATAAGTAAATACCTAAAATGTGTGCCTATTTAAGTCATATGAGGCTGATAAAGCTTCAAACGTATACGTATATATACTATTTTGTCCAAGTCAACAAATTATTTCATAAGGTAAATCAAATGTATTTTGTGAACTACATAAATTAAGTCAATAAAAGATATATTTTATCTGAAAAAACGTAACGTATGGTTTACGATTTATTTATGAGGCCTCCCCGGTCCCCGGGCTTTCGTTTCATTCATTCTACATCTTAATTCCGGAGACTGGCCAGCTGTTGCTTCCAAAAATCGCAGAATAATATTATCGGGGGAAATTAAAAGATTAAAAACATTTTATTTATCATAACATTATGAAATTATTGCGCTAAGAAAAAGGAAAATGTCATTATTGTTCCATTGTAATGACTTCATTATACAATCATTAACCACACCCAATGTTTGTTTCCTTAGTTGAGGGTTCGTAGCTTATTTACACTGGCGGGCCTAATTATCTGAATCATTTTTGCATCAATTCAGTTTACTTAATAGCAAAGGTACCGTTTGTAATAAGAACCTTACATTAAACATACCTAGGTGAATTTTTATAAATGGGCCACATCGTCGTCAGTAAATCTAGGGTCGTTGTTGGTCAAAATGAATAAGCTCACAAATATAAGGAGATATGAAATGATGCTGATGCAGCAAAACAAGCAAGTAAAACCAGATAGTGACTCTCGTTCTAATAACGTGGAATCGTCACAAAAAATATTATTGATTGCAGAACTAATATTTAAAAAGAGTTCTCGTGTTCAAATATTATGTGTTATTCAGGTTTGCCTGACTCAGCATGAATGTGAGCATTTATATATATTGATATTACTACCTTTAGTGTTTTCGTTTCTTGTGATTAATACTTAGATTAACATATTGCAATCGATGTTTCATGACCTATTCAATGCTCAACCTGTACCATGCTAGTGTTTGTCTATGTTTTCTTTACAGGCTCAAAACCAAACCCAAGAAAATACTAACGTAAATTCATACTTTATATCTTATATAACCAAGGACCAATATCCTTTCAAAACGAAATGTAAATTACCAATGTTGTATGGGCTGCGGCCAAATCGACTTAATGAATAAATTATTATTATTATTATTTATATATATTATGCGCCTGGGTCTGAACTGAACACTCTGAACGACTCGAAAAACCAAAAAATGTATATATGTATTGCGTATATTTTAAGCTGTTTTTTGTTAGGAAAATCAGATTTATTTCGTCATAATGTAAATAATGTTCAATAAATTTTATAATTATGAATCACGGTCCTAAGAATGTTTCAAATTATTACATCTCTGTATAAGCAATTCACGCCACTTTATTTTTACGATGATGCATTTTCCATAGAAAGCACCTCTTTAAATAGTTGGTTTAATTTTTATTTGTGTTCTCCATTATTGATTTCTACTAAATGCCTCGCATTCCTTTCTCACCCATTTTCATGACGTTATCATGTTATCAATCATCTCCATATCTTTAATAAATGCATTGACATCAGACATCACAATCACAGAACTATCAAATACAATAACAATAACAAATACGAGCAATTAAAGTGTATGGGTATAGCAAACAACAGTAAAAAAAATCAGTTCTGCAAAACACAAACACAGTATGATTATGATTTGGTTTGATGCCACGGCGAATTTTGCAACAGCCGGACCTGCCGGACTTTCATTCATTCATATGAATACGACTATTGAATTCTGCGTATATCACATCTCGCCAATTTCTTCTCGTTGCGAATAGTCACAAAAACCTTGCAACGCTGCACATAATATAATTTATTTGCTCAAAATTGATTAAGGAACTGGATTGTATTAATTATAATTGTATCGTAATAAACAGTTAAAACTCAACAAGTATCTATATGTCTGGAAGCGATGACAATAGTAGTAATAATTATCTTGCTAGCTATCAGCTATATCTCTCCTCAGAGTGGCAATTGTCATTTGTGATATGCTGATTGTGTAGCTTGTCACAAATCATGTAATTACGTAACAATTATTATTGTAAAATGGCCAGCTCAGTGATTAGGTTATTTATTGTCTTTCACATCTGTTTTGTTGGTAGAAAGATTAAAGATGACTTCGGTGGAAAATGGTTGATTGAATTTAAGTTTTACTGCCCCATAATATTCCTGGCTCCGGCAACATTACCCGAAATATTTCCTTTATAGACTGACTGGGCCGTGCACTGATTCTGATTCCGAAAATGAAAGCCACCTTGCTGACACGAGTGTCTGAAGTCGTTGAGTTAGGAAACGAACCAAAACGCATCCCAAGAGGGCGGTATACTAAACCTTTCTATTCTAAGCATCCAACTCCAAACGTAATTTCTGTTCAGATTCGTCTGTTTAATGTATAATTAACTAAAGTACAACATTCCATTGCCAATTACCAGAGAGAATCAACTAATGTTTTATTGTTAAAACCCACCTTTAAAAATGAACAGGAGAGTTTGTTTTTGTATCGTACAATTACAAAATCTTCTTGTAAATGGCGCATTGACATTCTGCTTCCTTTCTTTTAGCACTCAACAAAGCAATGGAAAAAATAATGATTGTTATTGG
The DNA here is from genome assembly GCA_949802685.1 of Dicyrtomina minuta. NCBI lineage: Eukaryota > Metazoa > Arthropoda > Collembola > Symphypleona > Dicyrtomidae > Dicyrtomina > Dicyrtomina minuta. The sequence goes on from OX461812.1 coordinate 65,730,566, forward strand.
CAGCTAAAGTCAAAATACACAGCACTACAGCAGAGCTATCTCCATTAAATCGGACTCTGAACTTGTGTACACTGCATGAATTATTTTTGTTGAAAGCAAAATATCTGGTGGATCTGCTGAACCGAAACCAACTATCTCTCTCCAGGTGAGCAAATAAAAACAAGAAATGGAAAAACTACACGAGAGAAAAGAGCAGTCAGTGCAAAATACTGCATAAAACAAAACATTTCACTGGAGAAGGACGACGTAAAGAACGGGGAGCATATGGTTAGGACCAATAAATAAGTGAACGCGTGCGAGTAATCAAATAGGTATATATAACAAACTACTCTTGTATACATATACATATAAATATGTGTTTTAGTGGAAAATAGCACAGCTGCAACAAAGTAAAAGCTCAGAACACAAGTTCTTTCGGGGATGTTTAATGTTTCAGCACCTACCGTTGTCCTGTTCGGGCTCCTGTAGAAAACCAAACACAAGGCAGATAGGTTTCCTTTAGGGTGTACGTTAACGTACCTACCTGTAACCATAAATCACGGCATGACTAATTTGATGGATTAAATTGAATTAAAATGACAACTCTGGTTTGACGAATCCTTTCTATTTTTCTTCTGCTTCTCCTTTGAAATAGTTCCATTTCAGTGCAGTCTCTACGTTCATTCGCCTTTGGGCTCCGGTTCTTTCCCAACCCAAGTACAGTGAAGAGAGTGCGTAGCTTCGCTTTCTCTTGCGGGAATCCGAATAAAGACCCATTGTAAAAATAGATTTTTAAATGAAAATGATTTAATTTTCAATAGAGGAAATACTATACAAGTACCAACATCTCTCACTTACCATACCTGTCACTACTAACTACTAATAATAGTCCATGTAAAGATACACCTTTTTTGGGTATTAGTTGTAGTTTCCTCAATGAAAGCCAGTGACAGGCAGTAGGCGTAGGCTGTGTAAACCCATAACTGCTGGGTTCTGGTGTCGTATTCTGAAAGGCACACGCATTGTCAATCAGGACGAAATCTTACCTGTGAATAAAGCGTTACTCGAATTACATAATAGGAAATGAGATTACTCAATGATGCTTGTCTTCAGTAACGATGGTGACTAGATAACGATGTACGACGTCACGGGCACGGTATGGAGTTGAATGGCCCACCATCCGCAAGTGACGTTCCGAACCCAAATGACTCGTCTTGAATTACCATTATTATTTAAATTAAACAAACAAAAGACAAAAATTAAAATCCTCACTCTGGGTCTGTTAGTTTTATTTTTGATGCCAATGTGGATACCATAATATACCACCCAGGATTAGAATTACTACACCCATATAAAGGTATATATAAACGTAGTATAAACTTATTATACATTTACGGACCTACGCGGCCATTTGTGTAAGGGAAGTGCCATCACCATGTTCTCAAATTACACAATTATAAAACAAATCCTAGCTATACTTGTGTTTGGAAGCACGAAGGTAGGTGGCTACATAGTCTGCATCATTTTAATTTTAGGCACTTGCATATATTATATCCTGTTTGACTATTTTTCTGAATGTAGTTATAGGTGGTCCATTTGATATTTTACACAACTACATATAAGGCACACCCAAACCGAACTACAGATGAATAACGAACAGGAACAAACTCCGGAAAGTTTTTTATTAATCTCATAATACGGTCGGCGAAGAAGCATTTTGGCCTAAGCTCAGTGGATCTTCGCCATCGATACGTATACAGAATTGTATGTATATGCTATGTGTTCCTTCTTTGATACTGAACTCGAATTCGCTAATAATAATATGTCTGGTACTTGTGTATGCTCTGGTATGACTGGTGGGGAATAGTATTCCCTTTCAGTCTCATTACTTCACCAAATGCTTTTACTCCGGTACGCTATTATTAGCATAGTTTACATTTCACATTTCTCATTTGTACTCTCCATGGATCTGATACTAAGAAAGTCAAAGCCAAAATCAAATGCTAGAAAAGTAAAGGATATTCTTCAGAGGTTCTTTGCTTCCTCCTCCTAGAATACAATTTGATATGTCTCCGCTCATAAGTTTCAAACCGTAGCAAATAATCGAAACACTTTTTATTCATCTTATGCATGTTCCTAATTACATATTTACAAAAAAAAACAAATCAGAAGTAACATGCATTCAAATTCTATATGCAAAAACTTTATACTTTAAATGCATGGATAAATTGCATAGGATGGGAAAGAGAAATGTAAAATGTAGCGGAAGGGGAATTCATTCATAATCCAGTAGGATTAATATGTGACATTAATTTGAGTGAGAGCGAAGAGTGTAGCCCGATTCATTTCCAGTTGGAAATCCAATTCCAATAATAATCTACGGTTACGAGTTACGGCTATGGTTACGGTAACGAGATGGTTAGAGTCTTTGGAGCTGAAAGAACATTTGAGTTTGAATGTGATTACCATATCAGCCAAAGCAAATCAGAGCGAAGCAAATCAAAGGAAAAGAGGGGAATATGTATAGTCAAGTAGGAAATAAGGAGTCAGAGTCAGAATCCCTTTGACGTCATTCATAATTAACAAGGAAAGGAAGAGCACACAGGGATCACACAGGACACATACGACACATACCTTACTTCCTTATAATTAATTTTCCATCTGAAGAAGGTTCAATTTCTTATCCTATATATGTTAGTTACTTACAGCTACATGCTACATGTGTCTTTGGTTTATTTTCTAAGTACGAAGCAGTCCCCCTTCCCTCATTAAGACTCCTGATGACGGCAAAAAAGACTTTTATTTTATTCAACCACAATTTCAACAAAAATGATACAAGATGCTACATGTGATACATGTAACAAAGCTGCAAGATAAGGAATGCGTAGGATGTAAGCAGACAAGCACAAGGGAATCAACAAGCATATTGTTGGGATACAAATTCGAGATATTGGGGAAGGTTCCCCTTACCTTAAGTTCAATTTGGGTGTGGTGGGTGGGAACGCGATCAAATTAATAGATGGGACCACCTTCCCAACTATCTCGACTTTTTATTCCACCAATGCGTTTTCATGAGTCTTTCGAAAACACTTTGCTTTGTTTTGCTGCAGTCTTTCATTCTATTTTAAGTCTACGTTAAAAATCCTTGCGCCTTGCCCATATAAAGGCATAAAAGAATTTTGCCATGCCATACCAAAATATTTTCAAGTTTAAAGCAAAACAGCTGCTCATCACCAATTGAAAGGCTACTTTAATGTAAAATTCAACACAGGGACCAGGTGTCCAGTAGACACGGTACACTGTTTGCTCCTGAGTTACATTTAGCTTTGCCTTGTGTGGATTTTGTGTAACAGAAAATTTGCAGATTACTCATTCTATAGTCTCGATAAAGTTTTGGTTTCAAAGATAAACAGTTGGCAGACAAACCGTAAAAATTCCAATAAAAGCAGACCTCTTGTTGAAGCCCGCCTCTAATACAGGCCAGGTCAAAGAATATATACACAGGAATTAAAACCCACCTTCAATAAAATCCCGGGGAAATTGAGAGGAAATATATGACTTATCAACGTTTTATGTTCTAATACAGCCCCGGCCGGGCTTATATTAGAAGACTTACATATGATTTATCAACGTTGTGTATTGCAAGCTGCCCAAAACACAGCAGTAGGTATGTACTTATTTATTTAGGTAAATATTTCATGGCATACGTACTATACAGACAACCACAAAGAGCAAAAGCCAATAATAGGCCACAGGTGAGTTGAACGCGCATGCTCCTTACGTTCATATGCTAGTATACAAATTTTGTAATGTTGAATATTCAACCAAGTTTTGATTCCTCCTTGGTTAAACCGGCAACTCAAAACACTCTTTATCACATTGTACCTACATCCTCGTAGTAAAAAATAGAAATAATTATTAATAATGCGATTAAATTCAAGTCACAATATAGCAAATTTGATTTATTTAAATACGTGAAAATAATTAAATTAAAACCAACAATTAGAGAAAGACAACTTTATTCAAAAATAAACTTGACACTGTCCTCCAATGAGGATAATGGTAGAAATAGGGATAACAGGACTCACCAGAGATTTGAAGATGTTAAATGAGGGTAGCCTAAAAGACTGAACAGAACTTATTATACACAATAATGTAATTTATGATTGCTCATGTATTAGGGAACTAGTTTTGCAATTAAGTAATACATGACATGTAGAATACAAATGATACACACAACTTTGCACCGACTTCTTGAGAACTGATACTATATCTTCAATCAGTGTAACTGGTAGACACATTAAAAGAATTAATATACACTACAAAAAAACTAAGTGAAGGTAACAATGCAAATAAAATAGTGCATATTAATTCCTCTAAACCGTTTTCAGCCAACATCTCTCCATCTTCTTCCTCTGTGTCTGAAAAATAACTTTAGTCAGAGTCATCTAAAAAGGATTATTAATTACGCCAATTACGGGCTTTTGAATATTCTCAATAAAATGTGTTTCGACCATATTATCCCTAGCACACATTGCATCTTCTACTTTAATTAAATATTGCTGCCCACAACTCTAAAGTGACACCAGCGCAAGTTTCCTTAGCTACCTGCAATACATTTGAAGTGCCGCACTTGTAAATATTTTTCCCTATTTTAGTTTTCACAAAGCTCCAAACTAATCCTATAGGGTTAAATTTACAGTAGGCTACAGGAATGGTGGTTATTTTAATCCGATGTAAAAATATCACCTACTACTTCCACAAAACCTGATGCACTTCCAGCGTAATTTATAATAACCCGATCAGCCCTTTTATTGACATTTCAACCTCGTAGTTTACAACAAGCACCAGTAGTAGATTAGATAATCATGTATAATATCAAACCCATGGAAAGTTTACCAACTTAATATAATGATTAAAACATAAGATTATAGTAATATTTACCTGCATAACCGTTCATGTCAATGATAACTGTGTTATTAGTTGCTTCTCAGTTGCCAAAATTCTTTAGTATCCAGCAAAACCAACCAAAAGCGGTTGGAACTTTGATCAGGACTAGCCCACGTTTCATCAACATATACTATTTTGCACTCTTCACTGCGGTACTTCCTAATTAATCTTAAGTACGATTTTCTTTGAAAAATGATGCCTTTTTTGTTCTGAATTGACAAGTTTACGATTCATTAGACGATATTTAAATTTAGCCTTTTTGAGCCACTTACCAAACAAGTTTACAGGTATTTTTGGAGAGTACTGATTTTGTAGCCAAGCATTTAAAATCATCTAACACGTTGGGTACACTCTTCTGAAAAATTAAAATCTCCGTATTTCAGCAACTAAAAATTAATCACAGATGATTGGTGTATTCTGTTTCCTTAGTTTGGTTGATAGTGGTTGGTTTTCACTTTTTCCAACTCTGCATTTCATAAGATGCTAGTCTGACTGTTATTATTGGAGTATCAAACAATATTGGAGTAAGACGAGTAAGATCGCTGTACGTTTTTTCGTGATTAGGTTTATTATTTTGAAGAATTTGACAAATTCATGCTTTGCTTTTTTTAAACACGTGTGCACTATCAGCATAACTGTATATTCATATAGTCAACTTTTATTTTGTAATACAAATTGTGCACACATAACTGCATCTACAAAACACATCTAAGAAAATTTCGGACTTGGGATGTCGTTGTACCTGCCGGATATACTAAATATCTTCTTTCGGCTGACGTTTTTGGTTTAAAAGCTTTAAAAAGTTTCTTAAGAACTCTTACTCTGACTGCATGGCCGCATAGGGCAACGAGTTCTACACAAACGGTGATCACATGCGCCAATCATCCCGGCGGCTACTGGTAAGATGGGTGAAAACAGCATGGAGAAGAATTTTACTTGGTTTGATTAAAAAGTTGTTTAAGGTATGCGAAATTTCATTGTATATTACTTAGGCTAAAATTCAAATTTCAATCTATTAAACCAGATCTTTTTGATGAAATAAAAATAAATTGTGTATACTTATCCAAAGAAGAAAGTTCATTTTTGAAATCTATGGGAGTCATTTTCTTGAAAGAAGTTTGTAGCGCCTCTTTAGACGATAAACTTAATAAGCTGCCAAGTCATAAACATCGACTATGCTCAAAGTTAGTTGCCAACATAAGATCAATCATTACAACACTGTACAAGCAAAAGGAAAATATGATACCAAACTTCTACAACCGATTCAATAATACTGAAATCCCAATCCTACCATCCAATATCTACAACACATGCCTGTGGTCAACTCGCATCGTGTCTGATAAAAGCGATAAATATAAAATTATGAAGTTCAACTGGAAAGCACTACAGGATTCCTTAAATAACAAGGACAAAAGAGTAATGTGGAAGTTCTGGCACAATGCTCTCCTTACACCTAAGTTAGCAATGTCGATGGGACTCACAAGTTCAAATAAATGTGTTTTTTGTAACAAAGTAAATACACACGCAAGGCACTATTTACTATGCATTTTTTTCAATCCTATCTGGACGTATGTGGAAAACATCACTCTGAAGTGCAAATCTAACTGGAACTACAAAACAAAATTAAACGGTTATGACAGTCCTCTAAATAAATGCTTAAATCGCATACTTTTTGTCGCTTACTCTACAATCTACGAGTTTGTGTACAACGAATACAATAATTTTAAGTATAATAAAGATCCTTTAGCAAGGCTAAAGCAAAAAATTTACGGAACATTATACACAGAATTCCACAAGTCAAGAAAGTGCGGAACTGGAAAGGCTAAATTTTTGATGGAATGGGAGAAAATAAATTTCTTATTTAGAATAGACGGCACAACAATAGACATACGGCTGTGAACCAGGATCTCCTTGTAATGGGAATATCTTCACAAACGCATCAATCATCTTTACAAACGCACCCATACTCTTAACAAACGCTTCCGAAGTTCTCACAAACACTTCCGAAGTTCTCACAAACGCTTCCGAAGTTCTCACAAACGCTTCCAAGTTTCTTTATCCACACATTCTCCACAACGGCACCACTCCATCTTCACATCCGCTGCTCCATCTACTGTAGCTGAGACATACTCGTTTGTGTCTTGACTTCACTGTGAATGTAATTGATTCGTGTCACCGCCAAATCAGTACCTGACCGTGGAATTATACTGGAAAGAGTGGCGTCTTTCTGTAACCGTAGCCGGAGTTTTCCTACGTGGAAGGGAACATTTGTTAAGTGTAACTCCTATTCCCTGCCTTATATAAAATAATAAGAGGCCAGTTGACCAAAATCTCTATTAATAATATTTACTGATGTTTGTATCTGTATCCGACGAATTTCAAATTCTAACCTCGTTAATGTCCACTTCGTATCTTTTATGCCTTATGTTTTCTCTTTACTGTTAGCAATACATCTGAACTAATACTTAAACTTAAATCATATGTAAATCATTATATGTATGTAATATTATGTTATGGGCAATGCCCTTATAAACATGATTGAAATTTCATCAATATAATTTTAACATTGAAACATTGGCTGGCCAACCAAATACGTCAAACCTGTCCCATTTAGCCGGTTTTCCCCTTTAACAGAATCCCTTCTCAGTGAATTCGTCTGTACGCAAATTTTACCGAGGTCTCTATGATGACCTGAGCAGTGTTGTCAACCGTGGTCGCGGTTTTGACAGGTTTTTTTGATGAAAAGACTGGTAGTGGGCGGGGAGCACCCTGAAGATATAAAACATTGGAGTGTAAATTTTAGAGTGCAGAGACACAAGAGTGTGGGATATTGGAATACAGATACGATAGTGTAGACGGAATAGTGTGTACCAAAGAGTGCAAGACAGGAGAGTATATGACACTTAAATAATTTTCAAAATCATTAGTTAACCAATACGTTAACAATGAATTTAACACTGCCAACAAGGTACGCCTTCATTTACGCCGAGATTCTGAGCTGTGTCCTGAGTTGCCATCATGTAGATATGTAACATACATTGACCGCAGTCCGTACAGGGTGAATTCAGTCGTCGTAGTGTGCTATCACATTCACAGGCTTTTGCAGTAAACCAACATTTCTGTGGGGCCTATTTCTAGGGCGAACTTCATTTGGCATTGACATTCACAGTAGCCGAACTCTTCTGTGCCTTGCCTTGTGGCAATGAAAAACTATCTGCAAAAAAAGGTTTCCACCTTCTCGAATCGACGTCCAGCATTCACTCAGACATCAATATGCAGACAAAGTGCAGTAAGCACTGGGCTACGCTTTATACTTGTTATATTATTACTTATAATGAGGTATCGGAATAGCCAGGCCCAGGATCAGAAGGATTATTTAAGAATTTGTTTGGTAAGGTTCCATTATTGGTACATTACGCAATTACACAAAGGTACTTTGTATAGCATATGGTTATTGTTGTTGACTTGCTATAATCTGGGTTGGATTGGGTGATATAATTAGTATTACATGTATAATAATCCGCACAACTACTCGTCTAGTCCAGAGTATATTGATTTTTCTGGTCTAACGATAAGTCTTATATTGTTTTGTTGGCTTGAGCGCATTATATATGCCAATATAAAGTTTGATATAAAATATTGGGGATAAAAATGGTACATGGAAACATTGGAAACATCATTTTTTTATTTACAGCTTTTCAGCTTACTTGTGCGTGTACTATCTTGGCCGAGATTTGATTTGATTTTAATTTCAAATGTATACGGTTTCATGAGGAGAATTAGAATGTACTCTAGGCAGCTTACATTGATTACGCTTCAGCGGTTCTAAAGGTGTAACATTGCCGGAGGATTGTTAAAGTGGATATTCTCTAGCCGATCCATAGAACTGAACTTTAGAGTGTTAGACGCGACTATATCCGCCTTTGTAATTTACGCCGAATCGGAATTCAATGCTGTAGACCAAATGGATTGAGCTCTTTCAGTTTCGTCAGTGCTCGGCCTATGGCTGTACGTGACAGATGGATCGAGATCTGGTATAATATGATGTGTATAAGGCGGCACTGGTTATGCTTTTTGCATGAGAGAGAAGAGAAGTGGCGGAACATGTTTTCCATTCAGAATCCCTTCTGATAGAACCAAAATCTGGACTGAATCGACAACCCCATGGAGTCATTCATTGAATCATATGGCTCATTTTAATCTCTTGATTTTGGACAGATTGAAATTTTTGTTCCCACCCGCTACACTCACCCACACGACTGTCTCACTAGCCAGCTCTTTAATTTTGATCACGTTCAACCGCTTTCACATTTATTTTCACTCCCAATTCCTCTCATTCTTTCATTTCCACATGTTTCTTTTCTCCAGCTCTGGATGTGTCCTTCAGTTTCCTCTTTATTTCCAATTTCTAGTTCGGACGTAGCCTCCCTATATATTTCTTTTCATATCTCTGCCCTACGGTTATGGTCTCCAGCCTCTGTCTCTCCTCGCTCGTAACTGTCATGCATCACTGGAATGGACTAGGCAGGACAGGAATGACAGGACTATGTGGGTGTGGACTTGTGTGAACTCCATTGAGTGGACATTATTGGAATGGGAAGAACAAGAGCAAAAGAGGGAAGACTACGAAAAAAAGTTTTTGCTGTACAAAAATTAATCTCATACTTGTACACTTTTAATCCCACTTGTGTCTTTTAAGAGAATGTGTTTTATTTCTCAAGCAAAAACTTTAATGTTGACGCTGCCCTGCTTCTGATTAAGTTAAAAATAAGTCTGTGTTCAGGAGCAAATACCAAACGCTAATACAAAAATCCACCGTCTAGATTTAGGTCCACGTGAAGCTAGCAAAAAAGGATGATGGGTAAGAGGGTAGAAGATCTTGAGAGTTGTAAGTAAAGCCTGGCAAAATATCCAGAACTCCAGTGCAGTGCCAGTGTGTAGCCCGTATAAAATAAATATATAGAAGTTGTGGGAAAATAAATATATTGCTGTAAAAAACCATCTTCCTGCTTTCAGAGCAAAAGGGCAAAAGGAGCTATCTGTCTTTCTTATTCTCAACGCTGTGGACTGTACACTGCCCTCGTGGTATTTTTTGGGGAGAGACAATGAGGATTCGTAGAGAGAGAGAGAGAGATAGGATGTTGTTGAACTAATTTCAAAGTTTCGAGTGGACAAAAGAGAAAGAAAGCTTGAACGATGCCATTAGGGAAGTGAGCAGAGTCGACTGTTGCAGAGGAAGGAGATCTATCCACTTCTTATCTCCTATGGTTGGTTGTACAATTATATATTAGATGAAATGGCTTATGGGTCTCCCACACGTGAGGCCTATAACTTGTGATACTCGTAGTCAGAGGCTGTATATGACACGGCGTGTGTAGCGCTTATAGAGAGGGTATAGAGAGAGCGATACAGTGAGTATATAAACTGGAGGAGTTTCAAAATTGGAAAGTGATTGTTGGTACTCTGCTCACACATTTCTCTACTTTTACTTTCTTGCTTTTTCTCCCAAAGGTCAACTTGTAAAAGTCTGAGGGAAAGTCTTGAGGAATCTAATCAACCAGATAATTGTAGAAAAGTGACTGGGCTGTTTCCCCCTCTATAACCACTCCTATAAGTTTACCCGCAGCTTTCCCTTCACCTACTTTCCTCCTTCACAAAGGAGAAGGTGAAGCACAGACATTGAAAGGAGTGTGTGCACATACGGGCCTGTGTAAAGAAAGAATGGACAGGAATAGCTGTATATTGATCCAACTCACTATTAGAGTTAATAAACTGCAGTCTACATTCCTCCTTGTCAATTTTCAAGTGGAGGGGAATGCGTCGTCTGGATCCGGAGTTTGGGCTGGAAGGTGAGAGCTCCGGCTCCGAACTACATCAACCTCCTCGGCGGCAACATTCACGCCTCCGACCACCGCATCACAAATCTTAAGGAGCATTAGTTGACTTTGAGATTCGAGATTATTATGGCGATGAGGATGGTTGGTGAGTGGCGGTAAATACTTTGGGACAGGAATACCAAAACGCAGACCGAAATCAGGCAAAAAAAAGTGTGTATATGAGACAGACGGGATCCGGATCCGGGTACGGACACCGATTCCAATACTCGCCTCAGAGTAGCGTTAAGACGCTAAACGTTGGATGATGATCCTTGATATGGACTCGAATGGAAAGTGGATGCAAGGAGCTGTGTGTTTGTACATATACAGAGCCACTCAACTCACACCCTCAAAACCAAAACCGGTTCCACACTCAACTCAACCACCTTCCTTCCTTCCAGTCTCCGTCGGTCGTCCCCGGTCCACATCCCACCAAACTTTCCACAGGAGGAAATAAAATTTGGTTTACTTTACTTTACGTGTCTCGCCTCTCATTCATCCTCTCCGTCGCTACATAATGCGGTTACCCGTCACCTTTCCTTTCCTTCATTGAGTTTTGAGATTCTCATATCCGCGGAGATGGAGATGCCAGATGAGGTTTGAAGAGTCAACAGTGCAGTACATGACGCACTTGGAAAATTCCCCTGGCTTCCGTCGCCTCACATTTCCCCGAAAATCCATTCTTTGGGAAATGAGACTGGATGATGTTGATATTATTATTGAGTTGCGATATAAACTACTTTACGAATTACCATATGATTTGCTCCATCACATCCTCCCAACAATTCCAGCATGAGACTCACTTCTTTTCAGCAGACCTTCGTCCCGAGCTAAACTAAACATACAGAGGAGTATAGAAAACACTACTACTACGGCTTTCCTTCATGCTTTCTCCTCCGTTGGGCTGTGAGGGACCGGGAACCTTGGAGCGGATTTGGGTTGCCACACTTTTTTACCTTCGGTCTGTACTCCGGAATGGGAACCTTGCTCTTATGACAACTCTCAACTGCGCTCTTCTTTTCCTCGCCTCGTAGAAGTGATCCGACACAAGGAACGGTGGTAGTATCATCTGAAATCATTCGCAATTTAGCCAGTGCAAAGGAAGGACAAATATCATCAAATAATATAATTAACTTCAAGTACCTACTACACTCAAGCAATACTGTCCTCTCCTCTCTTGCCTCGTCACTCAAGAGGCTGAAATGAAGCAGGTATTCATTGCGAAAATGCAGAATGACAATTGACAATGCATGGGAATTTGAGTGCTGAGTCGGGTACACTCTTTTTTGTGATTCCTCATGAATGTTTGTAAATGAAAATCACTCGTGTGCATGTAGAGAAAGTGATTTGTGAGAGAAAGAAGTCAAAGGCCCGGGCAGCCGCTTAAATTTTAAAAAGGTCAAGTCTTTGTATTGTTTGTGATTGTTTGCTCAAATGTCATTCCAGCATGCCTCCTCTTTGACTGCTCCTTTATTTTAGGAAGACTACAGGGAACAAAGGACGGGTTATGGATTATTTCTCCTTTTAATTTTAAATTAATTGCCTTCGTTCTGGATGAAATAAATGAATACAAAAATATTGTGGAACGAAGTGGCTTTGAATTTATGTACAGAGAAAAGTACTCCTATTAAGCAGAACTCAAGTCGAAAATATTTATCAAAGCATGTAAAAGCATTATTACAATAAGCGCGGGTCATTTCAAAGCTAAGGCGAAATAAAAATAATTACATATAACTTGGGAAATTCATTCGTGAAAATTGGCCCTGAGACTAATTTAATTAAATACGCCGTCTCTCAGATTTTATTGTACACTTCACTTGTTAGTTGTTCGCTTGCAGCCCTTCAAATATTGCGAGCGTGTGCTTTGATTATCATTATCTCGTTGGTCACATGGAAAGTAAAATAAACAAGTATCAAACAAATGGTAGGAAAATGAAACAGATGAGTCTGTCCTTCGTGTACTTGTAGTTGTGAACTTTTGAAAATTTGTTGTGGAATATTGAAAATATAGGATTGAGAGAAGGGAACACGGGAGGCGAAAGTATGAAGCGGGGAGTACCTTGTACTTGTGAATTTCTTCGCTCCTTCGCAATGCGAGGCAAGTGAAGAGAAACTCAAGATTCCACGTGCTCCTTGTTCCTCTTGTCCTCTCGTTTCCTGTCACTGTCATTTTAGTGTCCCTGTACTTGGCAGTTAGGAAAATAATTGAAGCGTCTTTACTAGAAAAAAAAATATTTTTTTTCTATGTAAATGACAGCGTGTATTTGACGACGCTTTTTCTTTCCAAGTTAAGCTGGGGAAAATAGTGGGAATGAAAGTAAAACCTGGAAATGGGGAGAAAAGACGGAGAAAGTTGAACAATACTATAGACCCCTGCTTTATAGCAGCCAACTTAAAGCAATACGAAAAAGACGAAGACGTCTAGACTTTCCCAATGGTGGAACTCGTGGAACAAGAGAAAATGTCACAATAAAACTCTTATATCTAAGTTATACACCAAACTCTGTTGTTCAGTACATACGGAGAAAAGTATTTGGAGCGGGTAATATGCCTCATTCTGTCTCTTCGGGCTCTGGTTTAAAATCCCTGTACATTGAGTAATAAAAAAAAACCTTGAGAATCTCTGTTTAGTAAGACGGAGGCAAGGGAATGGCGAAGGAGGGGGGAGGGGAGCGGCGGGTTGGATAGCGTCTGTCAATTATTTCCATGATATCACATCTGCGCTTCCATAATTCTGCCATTGAAGCTTTTCAAAGAATTTGACTCTCATTGTCATTCTCATCAAATCATATCAGTCACATGCTCAACAAATTCTTCTTAAACAATGTAGGCTTTCACCACTCCACGGTTTCGACTTACCATCCATTCACACAAATTCCTCACCTCCTTTCCCCCTCCTCAGCCTTCCATATTCCATTGGACTTTCTCAGAATCTTACAAAACATTCTCATCTCCTATTTTCTTTTTTATAAGAGGACTCAGGATTAGTTTCTATCTTTCTTCCATACTTTCCCAGTTTTTTAAAAATCACGCATTGCACTCCACGTGCCTTTGACAGACAGACTTATGCAGACAGAGACAAAAGCTCCTTAAATTCAACCAAAACATATGAAGCAATTCCAGATTTGAGCATTCCAATTTCCAATATCTTTGCTTTGTCAAGTATTCACTAATCAGAGGGAGAGGAGGGAAAGTGTAGTGACATTGTGTTCAAAGACTTAGTCATTTTAATATTGTTTCGAAAGGTGCAAAATATATGAAAATAACCTATGTACATTCATGGATGCATATCTAATATATCTGTCAATTCTACTAAAGTAACTAAAGCGTTTCTTTTTATTTTTTACTCTTTTCAGCCTTTTCTTTGAAGCTTGAATGCAATTACACAGGTATTTTGGAGTTTTAAAAGTTAACAAAAAATTAATTCACTTCATTCTTTAATTTATTCCCACTTCGTTTTGTGTACTAAATAGTTTTACTCCTTCTGTAAAAGTTCCATAACACTTTGTTCATTGAAAACTATACAAAAGTTCCTAATACAGAAGAGTGTGATGTAAGCTTGTTAAAAATAATTGAGTTACATTTTTTCAATGTAGAGAGAGAGAGAGAGTTACAATTAACGCTAATACATGACGTGCAAATGCTGGTAGCTGTCCCTCACAAAAATTAAAATGTTCAAAGTTAAGTGAAAAGGACAAGAGAAAGCCGTCCTGTCTTCCATGTAGTTCAATGGGGCTTACGTAAGAATTTAATTGGGCGAAAGGGAAAGTAAGGAGAAAGTATAAGGAATTCACAAAGAATGCGTCAAAGTCAAAGATTGTTGTATTTTTCTCTCTTTTATGGGCAGACGTATGGATTTAGTCTTGATGCTTTCTACACTGTACTACTCATAAGATCCTGTTTTGTATTAATTTTGCAATTGTTTTTTCTTGTTCCCTCTTCTTGAGAGACGAGTCCCTGGAGTAGAAATAAACACTGGAGGTGAAAGGGAGTTATAATAAGAAATACTTGTGAGCGGCAATGAGTAATACCTTAAAATATACATAATTCAATTTTCATAGGGAAATCTTGGAAACAGCAGGAGACGTAGAGAGAAAAAAGTAAGGGAGGGAGAAAGCGCGGAGGTACGTCATACGTTGGAGCCAGTGTGCAAACATCTTTTCTATCTCTGTACGTATACTTATTGAAATTCATGCTGGAGGCGTCGGGGTAAATGAGTGACTCAAAGAGCTAATGAGCCGTGCGTAATTCTCTTTTGAGGGAGGTAACAGAGGAAAGGATAGAGAGTAGAACAATGCCATGAAGCTTTGTATTTCTATTTCTAGGAAGTATAACAATTGTGAGCTTGTGGCAAAGGGAAGGAAGTAAGGGAGAAAGTAGTGGAGAAAGGAGAGAGTGACTACATTTTAAAAGAGGACGAGAGAAAGGAATTCTCTCACAATGTCCTGTCGGAGTGGTAATGCCCTTTTCCCATTTTACCTCTCTCTCGCCTCTTTTTTTCTCCCTCTCGTTTTGCTGATCGTCCGACGGACAGACTCAATAACTTGCCACTCCTTCATCCTTCCGTCCCAAACGAAGCTCACTTCCACATCCACAACCATCTCGCTTTCCTGACTCCAGCTCAGAGTAACTACCCAACAACACTTTCACTCTCGTCGACGAGTCAACTCAACATTACTGTTTTGACGACTAAAAAACTCAGCAGTCTTCACATACTCTCCGAGCGGCATCAGCACCCACAGCACAAACGTCAACATCAACATCAACAAGAACAACAAAGTTGACTCGAAAATATCATTAGGCGGCCTCTATATAGTTCCGCTCTTTCCTTTACCACCTTATTCAATGCCAACACTCTCATCTCAACTCTCACTCTCCAAGTCTAACTAACCATTCAAAACACTTCATTCCTTATCTTACTGGAAACTCCGGTGAAAGTTTACTTTCTCCCATTTGTTTACATTTGTCATTACACCAGACAGCAAGTCAATTCCAAGCGCTTAAGTAGAAGACGGTGGGAAAAGAGTAAAGGAGTTTTACTTAAATAATTATAAAGACGGAAATTCAACTAATCGGATCCCGAGTCTAATTTTAAGACTGTTCTAACTGGAATTTTAGATAAACAAATAGAGTCCATGTACAAGCTTGCACTCTACCATAGGAAGGCCGGCTAAGAATATAAACTTAACAGTGAGCGTGATATTTTAGTACAAACAAACAAGTGGCCTCAGTGTCTGTGGCGGACACATTATATAATTGTTTTCGGAAGTCAAAGGATTTGTAAAGTGCGCTGGAAGTAAATTCAACTTTGGTTCTCAACTACTGAACAGGGATTTGAGGAATGTTTGATGATATGTAAAAAAAATAATTGTGTTGTGTGATACGAAGCAAAAATAAATTTGATAAAATTTTTTGATGGTGACTACCAATTCCTGAAAAATACCTGCAGATACCAGAGCTGAATGATTAGATTATTCACATACAAAATCACGAGACGTTCTTATTTTGTGAGTGTGACTGTGCATCTCTGTGTGTGTGTTTCTGTGTTACTATATGCATCGCTTGCAGAGGGACTCGTTTAGTCTTATTCAATTCCTTCCATTGTACTGGATTATGTTGGATTCAATTGGATTGGTGGGTTGAGGGGAAAAAAATAATCTAAAGAAAAAAAAATTGAAAGAGGAGAATTCATACAACATTTCACTTTTGAATTTTACTTTGAAAAGATTCCTACCCGTCTTGTAAATAAATTCAATGTTCCAGGTCAGCTAAAGCTGAGGAAGTGTTGGAAATATTCTGATGAATTTGCAGTAAAAAAAAGAAAGAAAATAAGAAAGAAAGAAAAAGCAGAACGAGGGGAAAAGAAGAAAGTGGAGAGAAAACTAAATTTTTTGGAAGGATCTAAAGAAATAAGGGAAGCCAATAGGGGAAAGATGGAGCGTTGTGTCTCTCTCCTCACGATGACGAGTCAATGGAAGGCTGCTCAACAACAAAGACGTCGTACAGAAGGGGCAGCCACAACAAATGAAATGAACTCCCTAGAAACACCTGTTGACTACCCTACTTTCTCCTCGTCTCTGAATAGGTCCGTTGTCAAGTAATCCAGATTATTCTATATATTCCTATAAATATGCCACCCATTTTTCTTTCTTCTATAGCTCAAATTTTCCTCTTATATTTATAGTTCTATATCATATAAGTCTTATCATATCCTTAGTGAAAAACCACTTACCATAAGACATATTGCGGAGCATGTAAACCCGAATTGAATTCTACATATCTTCCAGGAAGGTTCTCTAATCTGAGTCAGCTCTCATCCTTTCAAGTGCACACAAAACTTGTAGTCGTATATGTATAGATCACGTTGAGAGTGATAGGTGAGTTTATACATAACGTAACGTAACGTGATTCTCAATTCTAACACCGACATCCACTGCGACTCGGCGTCTGAACATGAGATAAAATCCTTTCGTAAAAATCAGATACAGATTCATATAGAGTAAATAAGATGGTGAAAATGATTTTTCTCATAATTCACTTCCTTTAAATGAGCTACACGACACCTGTTATATGCCGCGAGGAGCACCGAGGAGGAAAAAACGGATTAAAAAACATGAGGCTTTCCTTGTTGGGTGTACATAATCTCCGTCCCATAGCTCCGATGCCGATGAAGGCTAAATGTCATCTATATATTTTTTTATTTTTTTCAAAAACTAGTTTTAACCATTCATTCAAAGTCACATGGGAAGTCTGCGTGAGAGTGTTTGGCTTTGGCTTTGAGTAGAATTTAGAACAAAATTAATGTCAAAAGCTATATATGAATTCTAATATACATTACTTCTATCGTGATAAATCTCCCCTAGATTTTCAAATAAGGTTCCGAGTGGTGTCTCAGAAAAAAAAAATGTAAGTTTCTGGCGTATAAAATTAAAAATCAGAGTAGAGCTTATCGTTAGGCTCTGTATACAAGATATATTCTATAATATGAGAGACATTCCTTGGGGAAAAAGATTATTTGATTCTCAAAATATACTTTGAGCCATAAAATATAAATCAGATTCTAGCCATGTCAAGTGGAGAGGGACTGAGGGAGGGAAGACGAGAGAATGTGGAATTCGCGAGGGACGCAATAAGCTGGAAGCTTCCTACTTTCCTCCGGCCTCGACCTCCGCCTCGTCTTCCTCTCTCTCTCCCTCTCTCTCTCCTTTACTTCCGTCTTTTTCTTCCTCTCCTCCTCCTTTTTAATTCGGAGTTCACAGAGATTCATACTCACTGGTGGGATTGGGATTACTCATAAATTATTATGTCACAACCTCATCCGAATTTTAATGTATATTTAATGCCGCTCATGTTTTCTTCATTGAAATCATGTTTGATGCTCTTATATTATAATTTTTATTTTTTCTAAATTTACATTTTGATTATTATTGTTGTAATCATCGCCCATGGACAGGAGCAGCACACAGATGAAAAGGAAGTGAAAGTATTAAAATGCATATTGTTTTGTATATGGGATGATTACTTTATTGCGTCTCGCACTATCCTTCCCCTTTTATCTTCGTCATCAATATGCATTACTACGTGTACATGATACAACTCATCTATTTTTGTTAAATTTTTCGCTTTTATTTTGGGGAGAGAAAGTCGTCGACCCTTCTCTTTTCTTGTATATGGGAGAAAGGAAGGAAGGTTGGAATGAGAAAAGACATGTAGAAAATTTTTATGAGTTTTTATTATTATTATATTTTCTACGGATGATTTATGATCACGGGCGGCGGGATGGGTTTTTTTATATTGTGTGTGAGCGAGAGAGAGAGAGAGAGAATATGATGAGCTTTCTCCGCGGGATCTAATTGTAGAGGAAGAAAAGAAGCTATAATGCTAAAGAGGCCAGGCCAACTCAAACCCCACCACCACCACCACCACCATGTGAGACTCTGAAGATATGCACCGAGGTGGATTAATTTAGAGCTGGAAATTAAAACTACAGTGCACTGCGCTCCACATCTTGCTACTCAATTTTTGAATTCCCCCAATGCCTTTCACCCTCTAGCCTATACTCCTCTGGAAATTAGAAACGTTACGTGAGCCTTGCAAATGGGTAGATGAGAATTAGAATTAGAGGACAGGAGAGTAACGTATGCAATCAAATTTCACTACAAAGTAAAGCATAAATCTAGAATTGAATTGTAGAATGTGAAATTAGGAGAAATTGCAAACGAGGAGAGGAAAGGAGGGGGAAGAGCTGCAAGGGTAACCAAGACCTAAAGAAAGACCTCCAGACTTGACTATAAATTGAGAAGAGGAGAGTATGTCAGTTCATAAACGAATTTACGACTTTTCCCCCATTAGTAATACTTTCTCTGATGATGAGTTTACCTTCTACAATGCAAGGTGTAAGCCCTACAATGCTTCATACAATACATAGAACATACAGAGACTTGTATATCTCACAATATTTCTTATTTTCCATTTTTTTGCTTACATAAAAATTAAATTTACTCTACTACCATGACTACTGTTTTTTTTCGGCTTTGGCATAAGACTTTCAACTAAAGCATTCCCCACACATGTCTCTTTTCCCACAAGTAGAGAGGGAGCATATAGCTAAATCTTAATACATGGAGTTTTATGCAGACACGTGTTCTGGGATAGTCACTGATCCACTCATGTACAAGGAAATCTAATCAAAATTGAGGAGACTCGAGGAAAAATGAATACTAAAAAGTTTTTTCTAGTTTTTTTTGTGGTAGGGTGTAGAATGTATTTAAGTTAAAAATAGTTGAAATTTGAAATTGGATAGTTTTAGGTTGAGGTGGGATGAATATTTCTCCTTTTTTAAGTGCTGAGGGAACAGGAAAGTTGAAATGGTCACAGGTGGATGTTATGTATGTACTTGGATTTTCTTCCTTAATAACTATGTATGACTACCCATAACTCCTTTTTACTTTGTTTTATCTCTTCCTTGACTACTACTTTCACTTTTTGTATAAAATACAACTGTTTTTAATGCGACCCACGGATTAAATGTTGTACACTGCATAGACTCAAAGTTGTAATGAACAGCCAACAAACTAGAGAAAGTTCCTCTGACGCTAACGCTAACGCATGAGGATCTCACAAAATTTGACATAATCAACTCCAATATAACTCTCAACTATTTCAACATTCAAGACACGATTCGTTATGGTCTGAATATTCTCAATGTAGAAAAAGGCAGGAACCAGAAAAAGAGCCTAACGTGGCCTTGGCGTGATTGTTTGGGAAGGGAGAGAGGGCTCTTTCTTACCATCCAATTTTTTTGTTTTATTCCTGTAGAGTGTAAGGAATGGTTTCAGAATGGTTTTGTAAACAAAAACTACTTTACCTGTTTTTTAACCTTACTGAAAGCCAGGACATATTTTAATTTCTGTTTTAAAACATTATTTTGAAATCGATTTAGTAAGATATTTTTTATGTCTTGTAAAATTTAAATTTCAAAAGTACCAATATATTTGTTTAATACTCAAGTTTGTGTCACTTTTACATCTAAATTCGTGGCCTGCGTAGTTTTAAAAAATGTGAAAGTTTGATACTTTACAGTTTTACATTTTAATTCTCACGTTACGTCCAAATTTTTTGAAATGGTATAAACACAACTTAAATCCCCCAAAAAAATAAATTGCACACATTTTAGTTACAAAATTTATAAAATACAATTTTAAAGAAAGTTAAAAATCTGAAAAAAAACATTTTTTTCAAAAAACAAGATGCTACTTCTTAAGTAGAAGATAACCGCTTTTAGGTGACAAAATTTTGAGTTTTATGACAAGCGGATGTTAAACGTACTCTCCGATAACAAGGTTGAAAGTGGCTGGAAATTGTTTGTTGTGAAGGTAATTCAAGATGAAATGCTATGCTTTCACCCCAACGAGGTCGAACAAGAAACCGCTATTTTTTTCATCCAATTTGAAGTCTGGAATACTCCAAGTCGACATTTATACATGTTGCTGGTTCTTCGTGTACTTTTAAAGAGTAACTTTTTTTCGTCAAAAATGGAATCTTTAAAAACCAACTCGACTTTCTCAACTTAAACTTCCCCTTAATCCTCTTTTTTTTCTGTATTATTCACTTGGTAATTCCCTTTTTCCCCGCAAGGGATTTGGCGTAAGTTGACAAGGAAGTTGAGTTGAGTTGAGGTTCTTGTGGGAGACCAAGTCCTTCTCTGTTCAAATTATTGAAAGACCCATCCTTCCCAAGCAAGCATCGGGCTTATGCTCTCAACCTTTTATAGTCGACTCAGTCAGAGACAGATGTGCTGATAATTACGATACAATGTAATGCATACTATTAGTACTATTACATGTGTGTAGCTAAACTACAGATCTAAACTGATTCAACAATAAAGGTGCTCAATAAAGCCAGTACTAATACGACTAATAACAACGAATGGTATGATAAAATAAAGCAAATTTGACAATAAATAGAACCATTCTTATCCGATTAAATACGCAGAGGTTTTTGGAGGGTGGGGGGTGGGGCGGATTTTTGTCTTGTAGTTGGTGAGCTATATAGCTCCACCGGGTTTATATTTATTGATATTGTCTCAAGAAATTTAGCGGAAGGGAAGAATAATTGGAAGATTGGAGTTGGAGGGACAGGACGTTGGAGTAGTAACAGTATTGAATATTGGGGTATGGCTTCAGTTTACGGTGAAACCGACTGTCAAAAAATAATTGGATTGCTCTGTGTAATCCCACATAATCATTGTGGAACATGAGCGGAAGTGCAAAGTATAATAATAGAGAGAAATATGAAGCAAAAGTAGTATGGGAGTATATGGAGGGGAAAAAAGGAAATAAAGGAGAAAGTAAGGGAGTATAGCAAGAGCAATGCATAGTAGTAGTTTTATCCAGAATCCAAAAATAAAAACCAAGTCAAGAAAACTGTTGCTTCAACCATGTATATTCATGGAGTGGGTTCTGAGGCTCAATGAAAAAGCAGAGTAGTAGACCACATCCTTTAGCCATCTCCATTCCCCGTCCAAATCGTTCCTCACCAGCAAACTCTCACACTCCATTACATCATACAGGTCATTCAAATTTTATTAAATATCCCACGGATTCTACTTGAAATTGTACTCTAAATAATGCATTAAATGAGGTCATGAAACAACTGATATAGCAAGGAAATACCTACCCATTACATTATTTTAAAACTACGACTACAAATGTAAACACTTGATTTTGAAGCTAGTTATGAGGTTGCTCATAATGGACTCATGCGCACCCAGTGCGAGTGTAAACTCTCCTGAATCAGAGTATGTGGACGTTGATGATAGTATGTAGTAAATTGGATGGGTGTAGTAAGAAGTAAGAGGGTTCACTCGTGCGTGGATGGAATCGACAAGAAGGGAAAAGTCCTCGGTTAGTTTCTTTGTTTACCTTCGCCATTGACTTGAAATAGAACTGTGTACATTAGTTAGCTTGGGCGACGTACATACGGAGCGGGTCTTTAATATTACTCGGTCTCATCTATTTCTCAATTTCACCTTCACCATCCTTTGGAAACTGAAGCCCTTGTAGGGATTCTTCCTGAGGGCTATATTGTATGTTGTGAGTGTATGTTCATGCCTGAGTGAGCACTGCATACAGAGGGCCGGCTAAAGGCATTGGCGACACAGCGGGATCGGTGACGGTGACGGGCGGCGGTGAGAGTAACGGAAGGGATGTGTCTCAAAGTCTGAATAGCTGACGGGAGATGAGATAGAAATCCATAAAAATACATATCATTTCCTACCACACGAGGACACACACCTCCTTATGTAGGGGATTTATACAGAGGACAGAGCTCTATATAGTGCGTCCATGTATACATAGTAGAGAGTATTGCTTTCATCGGACGGATCGGACAGACACGGTACGTTCCACACAATCCATCTTGTATAGAAATAAGAAATAAGCTACTGCTGAGAGGTACTCAGGAGCTCAGAGTTGATACAAGAAGATGGAGAGAGTCTTCTTCTCTCTAGAGATTTTTCTATCACGAGCTTTTACAGAAAAAAAATGAAAGCAACTCCACTGATGGAAAGTGGAGATAAGGAATCTATGAGTTTTTAAGGTTTTTATTTCGACAGCTACAGGTTGGTGTGTGTGTGTGTGTAGACTCCGGGACTCGTACGCCAAAACTCCAAAACTCCAGCCGTAAAATTCAGTGAGTGGGAAGAGAATGCGAGGAAAGAGAAAGTCTAGGTACTTGTGAATGTCAAACGTACATACGACGTTAGGAGTATAGTTCTCAATGTATTATTAAGTAGGTTTGTTGTATATAAAAATTTGATTTTGAAACCATTTTCTTGGGTTTAGCAATCTCAGTGTGCTTCCCTTGTGCGCGGAGCGAGAACCTATCTTGAGATACGGGCGGAAGGAAGGACAGGACGTAAATTTTGAGAGAGATGAGGAGAGTGAAAAACTGTCATAAAATTAAAGTAGTTTGATAAGAGGGCGAGGCACATTAAAATGTAATCGGTCTGGCCCTCGAATGACTTTCACTTACCCTCACATTAGCTCTCCGTATGGGATCGGATGGGAATAGGTCGTGGGGAAGTGTAGAGCGGTTGACAGTCACCTCGTCTTGTCTCGTCTGACTAGTTCAGCCCTCTCTTCTGTCATTATCATTACCAAAACGAAAACGACTTTCCACAGATTACTAATCGTAAGTTGAGCTAAAGCCGCTGAGTGAGAGAAAGTATTATAAATACAAAACATATTCAATACACTTTTTCTGTGAAAATCTAAAAACTAACTCATTTGAACTACTACTTAAATTTTATAAAATTTCGTCTCGTGTGGGTGAAGCGCGGGTACTTTCATTCACCATTTGCTAAGCCTCATCAACTCAACTCTGCCATTTATATTTTAGTGCATGCTCCGGACTCCGGACCTAAGTAAAAACAAGAAGGGGATTTAAAAAAAGAGACAAAGCTAATATGTTATTTATAGTTTAGAACATCAACGTGCACCACTCCCTCAATGCCATTGCGTCTTCGCTCTTTTTCTACAAAGAAGAAAGCCCAAAATGTACTCCTCACGATTACGATCATGAGAAGAGAAATATACAAAACAGAATTTTATGCTTCATTTACGTCTTCAAAGGGAAAAGGATCAAATTTCCGTTGACGACGTCTCTTTGTACGTCGTATGAGGGGATAAAAGGAGCGTGAGGATGTTGGGAATATAAATAAAAGCGTCCGGGTCCGGACAACAGTTGTCATATTAATATCCATATTCGTGGATGGTGCAAGTTAATGGTGAGAAGGGCAGAAGACATAGGTACAGAGTCTCTGTCTCTGTCTATGGAGCAAGGCTTTGACTTTCACTTGCTTTGTGTTCACTTCCTGTTCTTCTCCCCGCGCGTCGACTGAGCATCACCAGAGAATTACTCTCATAACTCTCTCCCTCATTCATATCTTGGGAGCGGAAGAGGACTCACAATCAGAGTGTCAAAACTTTCAACTTCTTTGTACGCAGTACATCCTCACAATAAAAATTAATAAATACCGAAAAGGAAGAGGATTATTTTATTTATTTAAATATCCTTTATCTGACCGTCTCTGCTGTCGCTCCCAGGATTAGTTCAATCAATTTTAATTAACTAAGCTCCCAAAACAACATTACTCTCAAGCTCCTCTTCTCCTTCGTAAAACTTCAGGCTCTCATTTAATTTTTCTCAGAAATAAAAAGCAACTTTCTCTCAACTTTCTTTGTGCATTGATTCACTTTGTGTACGCAAATAACGAGAAGAAAGTGGAAAATTTACATACCTATTATAAGGTGAATTTATTCATTTCAATACACAAAATATTGGTGTTAAGTACACTGAAGACAATTTTGCGAACGTTAGGAATCCAAAGTTTTTTGCGGCAATGTGACAGTTTATGTGCATTTGAATTATATTTGACTGTTTTAAGGAATATTTTTAAAATTTAAATCATGAAAAAAAGATTGATTTTTAGTTTTATTTGATGGTAGTATATATAAAAAAGGTGTAAGTTTTTAGATGGTTTAAAGGAGAAAGCAAGAATCTTAAGCATCGCATAAGTTGTAGTGCATGCATTGTCTTTCAACTTGAGACATTTTACAAATCCTTCTCAATCAACAGGACAAGATACTTTTCACTCAGTAGGTGGAAGAATTCAGCTCTTAAATTTTTGGCACAAAGTAAACTCTGTGAAACTGGAAGAGTAGAAGACGAAACACTTTCTCAGTTCTTTACAGGTTAAATTCATCACATTCTGTCTCACTCTACGCACCCACATAATCACGCTGTCGGCCACAAAAGGCTTGTTGTACATGTCCAGACACCAGTTGGATTTTAAATCTAAACTTTCCAAGCAATGTGTTGACTGCTTTCGAGTTCGAAGGACAAGAAATAAACTGAACTATTGCCATTCTCATTCCCAAACCTGGGTTGTAATGATTTTATGCACAAAGAAAATAAAGAGATACGTGGTTTAGTGAAGTCCTTGTATCACTCGGCTGAGCTGTACAGGGAGTGAAAGAAAATAAATTGGGACGAGACGAGGGAGTCGTCGTCTATGGAGTCAAGTTTGTGAGATTTCAATTAGTGAGAAGACCAAATTACTTGAGGCTTTTAAGCTAAGCTGTGTATATAATATAGGCCAGACCACGAGGATATATAAAATCTATTCGAGGAGAGAGAGAGTACATCGTCCAACCCAAGCAACACCAGTCAGTCTAAAACTTGAATTGACATTCCGTGTCTCTTCCTACGTGGCTTGAGAGTTAAAATCACTAAAATCAGTTTTCAAACTCATTTCACTGGGACTGGAGAGTTGTGCATGTGTGAAATTAGATACATGCTTTCACTTTGAACAAATTCTTCTCCACTCGCTCACCCTTCTCCTCATCATCATCATCCTCACATTTGACTATAACCGCGAACCGTCCGAGTCCGAGAGCCTGTCCTCACAAGTCTCAAAGGATTTCTATAAATACTAACTCACCGAGGAGGTGAAAGCAGAATCTGGATTGTTGATTGAAATTAGTACTATTTCTATGCTTCTGTAACACACACACAGACACAGATTGGAATAATTGTGAATTTAATTGAACCTGTAATCAATCCAGTTGTGAAAGATGGACAGACCAATACTATAGTGGAGGAAACTGTTGGCTTTAAAATAGTTTTTGTTGCAAGACTAAACTAAAAACGTGTTTCCCAACTCCAAGCTTGTATTTAACTCACGACTAGTAGTAGAGGTACAGTCTACTGGGAATTTCCTTTATCCTAACTTGACTTTACAATTAATTTTAAACTATTTTAAGTAACATTTTAACGAAAAGGTTTGGGACAAAGTTGAATTTGAAAGAAACTTTTACCTTTCTTGAGTTGTTTGAATTGAAAAAATATAGAGAAAACAAAGTGAAATGTAATGATAAGAATAAGGCCCAAATTACGTGTGACTGTGACAAGGTGCATTGATATGGAGGAGAATAGTGAAAGTTCATCAGGGAATCAAACGAGTCCGGGTGTCACTTTGAATGACGGAAGGACGAGCCCAAATACGAGCACGAGTACGTTAGGGGAGAGTAGTAGTAGTAGCAGTAGTATTAGTAGCAACCATTGCCCAAGTATTCAGAGCAGCACCAACTCTGACAACTTTCCTCGCCCGACTTCTTCTTTGTTGACGCTGGACTGGAGTGCGGACACATCCTCGAGCAAGTGCCGAATTCAAACTTTTCTCATGGAAGACATTTCACCTGTGAGTCCCTCACGACACTATCAGCAGAGACTCATTCTTCCACTGGGGTAAACTTTCTCTATTGATTTTCTTGAGATACTTTTAAGTAGAAACAAATTTGGAGTAAATTAAATTAACATGATATTTGATAATTACATTTTAATTTACTCTCTGAACAATTTCCTACTCGGCCTCTTCCTCAAACATTCTTACTCCTCGGATCCGGAAGTCTGTTAAGGTGAAAAGTAGTTTGAAGGGCCTTGGCCTGATGAGAGAAAGTTTGTGCCTGCCAATCCCTAATAATTATCATGGGATAGATTGAGCATTTTCATTAAAATTATGGTTTAATTTCCAAGGAATAATTAGTTTGTATGATTAACACTATACAGAAGTATTTTGCAGGGAGAAAGTATTATGTGGAGATAATGAGAACTTTTTTTGTCGTACTCGGCTCCATCTAGCGGTTTATATTTTAGTTTCTATGAAAACATTATGCGCTGTGTGGTGGTGCAGCCATCTGTGGGTGAAAGTGCGAGTTGAGTACTTTCACCACTTTCTCTTTTACGTAATTCTTTGAATGATGGGTAGAGGGAATTAAATGCTTAAATCACGTTATCTTATCGCACTTTTTCCTGTGTCTCAAATGCAGTGTGAGTTTAATAATACGATAGTAACATTTGCTGCTGTTTCAACTCATTGTGACAAGCTTATATTTTACCTTAGAAAATTAATTACACGCTTGGAAAACCAATTAGACTGTTGAAAGTGTACTCTATTATTTTTGTATGATTGACTTACTTTAAATGGCACGTGGTGTCTATATTATACACTATATAATAATAGTTATAATCTACACTAGAATTATATTTCCTCAATTTGCAAAGAAATTCTGAGCATGTATTTTTTCACAATACTACAATATAATATAATCTCCATCCTGACTTCTAAAATTCATCATCTTATTCAACAAGCATGCAACGTTTTATAATATAGAATAATATAGGCAATATTTCATTGTTAATAAAGTGAGTTTCCCTGGAGAAAGTTATTCACAGGTCTCAAAGAATTTTCTCCCATTGATATCCTTTTTCTAGGAAAGAAATCGTCCATGAAGCTAAATATTTTTTAAACAGCAACCAAACTAAAGGATGTATGTACGTCCTAAAAATTACAGACAACAACTGATTTCTGGCTTGTTTTGAGACCTCTTGTCAGCTTCAGAATTACATCTTCATTTTTAATTGAGAAAATTTAAATAAATTGAAATTGAATGTGCTGAACACAGTATTTTGCATTTACGTCGTAAGTTTGAGAATATTTTCTATATTATTCTAAAATTTAAAACTCTTCAAAAACAAGTTGAAGAAGTACATCAGAGAAAATTTGATTGAAATTAAATCTAGTACACCCCTTCCGTGATTCAGTAATAATATACTAAAGCATAAGTAGCTGCCAAACTATTTAGCCTCATTATTGAGACCCTTGTATACAATTGATGAAAGCATGTGCGCATGAGCAAGTCTGTGTATAAAATATGGTGAAATTGGAATACTTGCACTGCTTTCTTTGTGCAATTTCCATATTCCATATAATTTAGAATGCTGACATATTAAAGTAGGGTTTGAAGTAGAAGAGAGACGAATCGCTCAGGAAGTTTGGATTCACTGTTCTCATATTATGCTGTACTTGTTGTACTAGTTGAAATGAAATGAAATTCAATTTGAAATTTAAATCCAAAGTCATTTTGAAATGAAGAGAATGAGAAATTGTAGAAAACAAATGTAAAATGTGGGGAAAGCTCAAGAGGGTTGTGTGCGTGGATTGTGGATGGAGCGGTAAATGGCGGGTACATCCCTTAAGTCATATGTATACATTTTTGGTGGTAGAATTGTAGTCTACATAACGTATCTGAATGTATCTGTAAAAGAATAACTGGGTGAGTATGAACTTGGCAGAGTACATAGAATTTAAATATGGGAGTGAAACCAAGACCACCAAATTGGACCTGTTGAGCAGAGCGGAGCGGAGCACAGTAGGAGTGGAGTGGAGCTGGAGAGAGATAGAGAGACAACTACAGTTTAACGTTAACCAAAGCAGGGAAATCTCAAGGGCAACTGGAACAAGAGACAAGAGTGAGCGCTCATTCTTTCTCTCTTGCTTTCATCTCCTTTACATCCCCACCACTGTCAAGTGATTCTGTATGGCCCTACATGACTATGCTTATATCCCCTTACTCCCTAGTATCAACACTTTTTAATCATAGCTCCTTTTTTAAGAGAAGAGTGCAGACTCGAGAGGGTAGATCCAGAGTGAGGTTCACAAGTGTATAGCCGTTGTAAAATAATTTTAATTTCATTAGGTAATACAGTTGAAGATCTCGAATCATGACTTCATATTATGCAAATGCAAAAATTTCCAGTTCAACCAAACAATGTTGGCCTGCTTTCACACTCTATAACATCATGCTCTCTACATACTACTGTTGCCCACACTCTTTTGTCCACACCGTCGTCCCCTGCCTACCAATGTGCATGTTGCTATCGTACAAAAACACCGCAACGACACGGCCAAATTCGTTCACAGTTCAGTTTAACAAAACTTTCCAATCAATACCTTTTACATGATTATTTCCGCTGTGGCTTTCACCCATGGAGGGTGCCAATTTATCATGATCACACTCGGGTTGTTATTTAAAAAGATCGTGCCTGAAGAAAAATCCGAGTCAAGTCCATTAAAGACTATGAACTTTTCTTGCTCCTCCATGTGCAGGAGCTGTCACGATGAGCGAACATAGAAACTTTTGACAAATCCTCACCAACAGACATACTCACACATGATGAGAAGGGTCAGTGCGAGGAACCACTCACCAAAATGAAACAATTCACAAACAAAAGGGTTTATAATAAAAAAATTGCATTTCAAAAGTAGGTGAATATATTGACTTAAAAAAGTCAAATTAAAAGTAGATAATCCTACATTCTTATTGAATGTAAAAATATTAAAATAGGTACACAAGCCTATACATATTTCATGCACTGCGTAAAAAGATTAAATCGTAAACAAATTATTTATTTATGAGCAGCATCATGTTTGTTTTTATTGTAGATGCGCCATATCTTCACTAATACTCGTCAGGCAGTTTTTATCTGAAAGTGGTTGCATGAGCTAAGTTTTGCGTGAATTATATTCATTAGCATGCTTTCATATATTATGAAGAGTTGTTTGACTAAACGTGAAAAGTCCATCCAAACAAATTTTCCAGGAACAAATCTTATTAAATAGTGACTTATTTATACTGTTGAACCAGGGCCGGATAGTGCGGCCAGCGCAGGCAGCCCGGGCTGCCTAAATTTTCAAAAAACATGTAAATAGAATATTTTACACTTTTCAAAAAATAGCAAATAAATTTTTTTGTACATTTCAAAAACATACAAATAAATTTTTTTATTCATTTCAAAAAAATACAAATAAATTTTTTCTCACTTTTCAAAAACATGTAAATAGAAAATTTTTCACTTTTCTGAATCAAGTAAAAAGATTTTATACTTTTCTAAAATACGAAAATACAACATTTTGCTTTGCTAAACAAAATCATCAATATTATCAAAAATGATGGTTTTTTATAGAAAAAAATTGCAGCCTAAATGTAACTCCTTCGTCCGGCCCTGTGTTGAACTAATGCAACACAGTAATGAACTCAGTAGAATAGTACACGTAAAGTCAATAAGTTCATTTTTGAAAAAAGCGGACTCATCCCGTTTTTCCAAACAACTCTTCACATAAATAAACTGAATAAGATTTGCATTTAATTTGCCAGTAGTACGCAAATAAAAATTTGAGTATTAAAATTTTCAGAGTACCTACCAAGAGTACGGGCCGTCACATATTAAAAAACGATAATAAGTTTTAATGCACAGTGACTACGTATGCTTGAGTTTGAAAAACAATTTAAAAGAAATATGTACAGCTAGATCTAGAAACATTTCAAGGAGGGAATGTCAAGAAATACATTCAAGAAATAAGGACTTGAAAAAAATATATATGTAACATCCAGCCTCCACTTACCCCCAAAGATCCCAGCGTTTTGATAAAAGATATAAGCTACAGACCTAAAGAAACCAGCAGCCTTATATGTAGGTAGGCAAATGTAAATGATAAAGAGTTCTGGTGTATATCATTGTAATGGTTTTCCCTATGACTTTCTAAAAGATTCTCCATTCTTTACTTTTCTATCCCCTTCACTTTCCCCAGTAAACACACAGCCAAGTTGTACCTACGATAATTTTACCTCATCACAAAAATCCCAAAGACTACTCCTCATCCCTCTGAACACATGACTGCTTCCTCTAGCTTTCTAATTTAAACAAGATACGAGTCCACATTTCACTCTGTTTAAGCAACTCTGTCTAATTGTAGGCAACTTGAAGTACGATCCAATCCTCTTAAAATACTTTTATGTAACTCCCCTCTTGGATTTCATAATCTTGTCAAAAATATATTGTGAGTAAAAGGAAGAAGTGAAATTTGAATGCTTGAGAGAAAGTTTTCATAAAAAGTTTTTCTTTTTTTTTTTTACTTTATGTAATTTCTTTCTGGGAGAAAGTATAAATAATATCAAGTTGTGTTCTTATATGCTGCTAGTACTAATCCACATTTTCCATTGCTTTCTCTATGCATGTAAATATTTATTAATTACCAAAGCCAAAGCCAGTGCCAGTGCCAGCCCCAGAAGTGCCACGAGCACCGCACCGGTGCCCATGCCGATGCCGGTGTGTAGCTTGGGAGATGAATCAGTTTTCATAAAAAAACACATTAATTTCAAGGACATTTTGTATTTTATACATGCGTGCGTGTGTTCTCTTGTTTACTATGATACACTTGAAGTAAGAGAAAGTAACTCACTTGGTAGTTTTTATATAAAATAACGTAAACGAGCCAATGAAAATAATATAGAGCTGTGAACGACACAGTTAAAGTTTAAATATAAATTTGAATTTTACGGTCATCTTGTAAGCAAGAGTGACTGCTATAAAGTTAAATGTGTATTCTAGGAACAGAGAGAGAGAGATAAAAAAAGTTAAACAAATTATGCTTGAAGAGAGATCGTTTCCAAGTGATCTGTGCAGCGAAATTAAGTTTACAAAATTACTTGTACTAACGATAAGTAAAAATCAACTTATTTCTATATTTCTTTATTCTATATAGTGAACATGCTTTCTCCAGTAGTACATAACAAACCTGAGATGCTTACTTATACTTATTTACTTTCTCCATATCAATTTATGCAAGGAGAAAGTCCCTTATCGATTTTATCTTTTTTTCCCTACGCATCAGTTCCTAGAAATATTGAATGCACCTGAGCCTTTTTTTATATCCTATATGATACTTTTGTGTTCCATTCTCCGCAAAATTCAATAGAATCGTGAGCGTGCTCAATAATACACGTTATCCATGTATTGTAATGATGTACCTATACCAAATGGATTTTTAATCCACTCAGTGTAGGGCAGCAGTTTGTTAGTATAGTATGTAGATTGTTCATTTATTCATATTTTAGTATGATTTATTCTCTATGAGAGCTTAGGCGTGAGTAGCTAATTATTAAAATCCTCTTATCGTTAGTTCTAAAATTACCTCAAAAATTACCTTGTATTTATTCATTTATTCTACTGGATTGAAATTTTGTAATTTCAACCAAACGATGTATTTAAAATATATGTCCTTTTATAACTTTTATTTAAATATTTGGTTATGATACTCAAGTTAATTTTGCAAGCTCAAAATTTTACGTGCAAAAGCTCTAATAAAAAAAAGAGTCAATTAGGAGAGAAAGAAAAAGCTAAACTATTAGAAAATCATGCAGCCATTCCAAAAATGTGTCAAGGCAGCGTGGTTGTTGCTCTGCCTCTGTGGTATTTTATTATTTATGGACGCAGTGAAAGTTGTAGTAGGAAGTCATACAGAATAGACACAGTTGAAGCCAAAGTAATCTGACGGTATCAAAGACAAAGACATTGAACTCTAACTACTGAACAAGACTTTATCCATCAATCTTTATATACATAATGTATAGAGAGCTAAGAAGGAAAGTTATGACTTATGAATAAAATAAAACTAGATTGTTTAATCAAACATAGCATAGACCATAGAGAACTTTACAAAACGCTACACAATGTCATCGTGTACTCTTACTGCCCAGTTAAATAAATGTTTGTAATTAATGAAAAATGTCTTTGAGATCTAGAAAAGATTCTGAAATGGTAGGATTATTGAGGAGGATAGCAAAAAAATAAAATAAAGTTATCACTTTTTCGTCTAATGGCTAGATTTGTTGAATGATGTCTCTGCGGTATCTCTCACAGTCTAGCATCCAGATTCAGCCCCACATACACTCGCCACTCCATTCCCTTTCCTTAGGGAATGGACGCCACAATAAAAAGTCTCATGGGAATTAATTAATCATGAAAAGCTGCTTCCCTCTGCAGTTTCTTTGGCTGTCTTCTTATTTAGTTATAGCGGTCGCGGTAGCTGTAAAAAATCGTAAACAATCATAATACCTACCTATATGAAAGTTATATAGAGAAAGTATATAAATCCTCGTCATATGTGAAGCCTTTTGTAAAAAATGATAAATAATAATCATCACTTTTAAAATATTTTATTTCCGTAGGGCGTCATTTCCGCTGAAGTAATCATTTTAACCCTTGTAGGCTACAGTAAATCTTTTACTGCTTTCCTCCCTCAAATTGATATAAAATATACTGTGGATCAAGATGATGGACCCCATTATTCTGCTTGAGGGTTATACGCATAAATATACTACATTCAACGTGTAAGGTCAACTATCAAACTATTGATTCGTCTCCTCGCCTCATATTACTTCTCATACAAGTGAAAGTTTTAAGAAGAAGAAGTAAAAGCTTCGAGAACTTTCTTCTATGAAAACTTTCCATGGATTTCCCGAATGTATATTTTTCAACGAAAGCGATAACGATAACGACAACAACAACTACATACAGCGACAGTTTCATTCAGTCACTGCTCATTACTGTGCTGTACCGGTTACCGGCACCGGTAACCGATACCGATACAGTGGAGAAAGTTTGATTTGAACTACGTAATTTTTTTTACAGAGGAAATTAGATGCATAAGAATTGTTGAATAGAGCGGAAACGGAGGGAGGCATTGACCTTTGACTTTCGTTTATCTAGCTTCATATTTTGATTCGTACTCATATCCGTAACACTATAAACTTTTCAAGTATACATTTGTCAACTTTCTTTAGAAAAGTAAGTTTCTCTTTCGGAAATTGATTATCACAGAGCTTGGCTTGTATAGGAAATGATGGCTGAGAAATTTATGAATCATATGGATATGGATTGATAAAAGGGGAAGAAAGAAGGAAGTTCTATTAGCACCACTGGGCCTAGGAGAATTGGAGAATGAGAGATTCTGTGTCAGTAAATGAAATACAATCACTTAGTGACCTGTCCATGAACTTTGTGTCAGCTTATCATGAGCCCAATGACCAAGTAGACATTGCATTATAGGAGGACTGATGGGCACTCTTTGTGTGGAGGCTACCGACTTCTTTCGTTGTAATATATATAGAGACATTGGTTGGGTACGTTCGGATTCGGAGGGTGGATATAGGGAATGAGCAGAGTAGGTTGTTTGTGTGGAGCGTAGATGTTGGCAGTGGCATTGAGAGTTATTCTATCGGAATTGGAAATCCTTGAGATGCTTTTCCACCATGCCACATGCCATATATATACCATTGTCATTGTCATACTATCATCATCATTATTATTTTTGTAGAAGGAGAATTACAAAGAAAAATAACTCGTCGCTCCCACCAAACATGTACGACGCAATTTGTTTTCTTTTTTTCCTCAAGACACAAAATCAAACGAAATTATAGGACGTCCTTCTTCTCCCCTTTCATTTCTTTCCTTCCTTGTCTCTCCCATCTCTGACAATCGTGTCATTTGGAAGCAGGAAGTGTCGCAGAAACATCTCTTCAATGAGCTGCACCTCCTTGTTCCCAGTATGGTGACAAACTAAAAGTAGATCAAAGTTTGGCTTTCTTCCCACTTTCTCCAACCGTACTACGCCACACGCCTTAATTAATCCTCAGTATGGGACGTGATATGGAATTGAACGTGTAATTAATTCTGAATAAAAATGAACACCCCGTCCCTCTTTATGCCTTTGTTTTCCGTCCCCCATCCCATCCCCATCAATCCCGACCCCGACTATATAGATGAAAGACCCTGACTTTTAAGTATTTGCGTCAACAGGAGGACCATGTCTTATTTTTCTCAACTCCGTCTTCTTGGAACGCTGGAGAGCTGAAGCTAGTCTTGTACGATGTGTCTGTAATGTGACGTAGTCAGGAGGTGGATTTGAATTCGAATGCGGAGAAAGAAAAATTGTTATTCAGAATAAAAAAACTCGTGTATTTTTTTTTGGTGGGAGTAGGAGATCCTATAGAATTCCTTCTTCTAAAGTTCCTGGGCTATTATGTAAATGAAACTGGCACTGAGGTAATAATAATAATAAAAAAGAGTATAATGGGGTGCAGTATTAATTTCCATGATGACACTCTCCTCAACTTAAGAATTCATAAGGTTCTCCAATGTCGTTCATGGTCATTCTAATTCATGATTTGATCCTAATTGGATTTCCTTGATATATGTGGTCTGTGTGTAGGTGAGTCCTCGTCTACATAGGGTGTACCTATTATATGAGGAGGGCATTCATGCGGGGAATTCCTGAAAAATCATGAAAAAAAAAGTTGCTTCAAGGATGAAAATAATTTCAATCCCACGTATTTTTATGGCAAAGACTTTTGAGAAGAAAGGAATTTTCCCCTCTCCTTTTCTTCAATTTACTTTCTCCCAACTTTTCTTTGGAATATTATATTATGCTTTCACTAAATATACTCAGTCAGTGTCATAGTGCGGTGCTCCTGTCCCTGTCTGGGAAAAATATTTTAATCATATGGATATCTCATTTCCAGTCCCGTACATACAAAGTGCAATATTTTTGTTTGAGGACCAAAAGTATAATTTTCCTAATTATCATAAAAATTTCAAACAAAAAAATGTAATGCTTTTTAAACTAATTTTTGTACTACTGCAAAGTCAAGTATTACGATTAGACGGGACTGGAGCGTAGTTTGAGCGTTCAAATATTTACAAAAAGAGGAGAGCATGTCTTAAAGAAGTGATGGGACCAGATTGTCACGTTGAGTACAAAGTTCACCAAGTGTCATGCGTTTAGACGGGACAGAGAGCGAAGTAGAGAGCGAGTCTCCATAGTGCCAGCTCATGCTTTCGTTCGTGTAAATTGGAACTTTCCAGTCTCTATTTTCGGAGGGATGTGCGTGTGAGCTGGAGATAGGAGACGGTAAATGTGAGTGGAGCATTGACATTCCGAGAAGAGAACCTCTCGTAATTATTAAGGTTTATTTTATAGGCCAGTGAAAGTTTAATAGGCGGTAAAAACAGTCATTAGCTTTACCTTACACTCCTCATATAATAATTATATCTCTAGTATAATGGCATTAGCATGTTTCCTTCACATGTTACGAGGGCTAAAGTCCGTGACATTTTAAGACGAGAAAGTCCTGTCGTTGTCGTTGTCGTTCTCTTCCTCGGTCATGGTCCAGAGTCCATGTAGAACCAGCGAGAGTGCTCAATGATGCACTTGTAAATATAGTGCTCAGCTCGGGAATCAAATCAGGCATATTGACGGATATATGTATAGACATATAGGCAAAAACGACATAATATAAGGCATATGAATCGGCAGCTCCTTGTAAAAATTTCATGATAGAATATAAGTATTATGAAATTTGTATTCAAACTATATTATTTTTAACTACACAATTTGACATGTGTTTTTGTGGGAGGTTTGGAGATAAGTATTCAATTAATAAATACTACACTCTTACGAAAACAATATGGACCACATCAACCCGGCTTGGTGGTTTGACGATGCTACGGCATGGTCACACCACTGAGTCGGGCCAGCCAGTCACGCTCAGGATTGGAGTTGGTGTTGGTGATTTTCCTGGCTGATGGGTGGGGAGAAGAAACGGGGTGCTGTGGAGAACTAAGGTGAGTGGGTGCTTTCCGTACATTTATCTGTGACAGTTCTACTGTCTGAGACAGAGATGTTGGATGGCTTAATGTAGGTACCTACTGCCTCTCACTGTATGATTCATATAGTTCAAGATATGCATTCCCACTCTCTCTACTCTGTGCTACAGGGGTCATTACCCAATAACTTTCGCATTTGAGTTGTGGCTGGTGGGTGTTGAGTACTGGCGGATCCCTTTCTCTTCTTGACTTGGCGGCTCAAGATGATTTAGTGGAGTTACCAGTGCTCGATCCCTCTGCAGTTGCAGGAATCCTTGAAATGTTATCTCCTGTCGAGGAGTATAATCTACTCGCTTACATTCGGTCGTAATTAAGTATACACTAACAATGTCCAGAGATAAGATAAAGTATATACGATACGGAACTTGAGTGACATGTTTATACATGCCCACCAAGGACCACATCGTAGAGCAACTGATTAATAGAGACATAACCGCTCAGGTTCAAATTCTCTCAATAATCATACATACATACATACATACAATATGGACCACATCAACTTTAGCCGCAGCAGACGTCACAAGAGAAATTGCTGAGTGAAAGCAAATACACGAGGAGAGAAAGCGTATAGGTTCGGAGTCAAGTGTGGACGTCACTGGAAGTAAACTCGTTTCACTTGTTTGCCTGTTGGAATTGTACCTCATCCTCGCGCCTTGTGGTTCACTATTTATGCCCCAAATGCAATTTTTAGCGCCTGGGTTTATTTTTTCAAGGAATTGTTGGTCTTTGTAATTATTATGAATAGCTCTACTTTCCGCATCTGTCTGTATTGGATGTGAAGCATAGCTTGGAATGCCGTTGTACTCACTGTGGTAGGTAGATGGGAAGAAAGCATAGTTAATGACTTGCACTGGCACTGTAGAACTTGTGTTGATGTAAGCGGACAGTGGCGGATCCAGGATTTGGTCATGCGGGGAGGGGGGGGGCTAAAATTGTTGAGCGGCCAGCGGCCATCTTGAAAAATGGGAGCTCCTACCTTTGCAATGTTAAAAAATTTGTTAGCCCCCCCCCCCTCCTTGGATCCGCCCTTGTAAGTGGAATAAACAAAGAAAGGTCATCAGCCTTTTTTGGGATGATCAAATATGCTCAAAGAGACCCATATAATTTCCTCAATTTTCCACCTTTTATTTATCTCTCCTCTAGTATATCTCTATCACTCACCGAGCCGTAGGACGAGATTGAACTAGGCCAGACCAGAGAAACCCAAACACGGCGAACCACATCATCAGCCGGCTCCGGCTCCGGCTCCGGCAAGAGACATCTGTTTTGTGTACTCTCTCCAAACAATATAAGAAGTCTACAACGCAAACGAAACACTATTAGGAAAGCCCCTGAGCAGAATACAGCATGTAGAACCCGTGAAAGTTGCGGATGGGAGATGACTAAGGGAAAAAAAACTAGGTAAACTCATAGGATCAGAATGATTGCCATTGAAAACGCAAGGAGAGCATTACAGTTTACGATAATGATAGCGCAGCTCCACGTTTATTATTGTAGTTTCCAATTTTGATTTGAAATTCGGGGATGAGTAAAGCAAATAATATAATGTGGAATGCCGGAAGTATCAGAATACCAAGAATTCCACCGAATTATTTCAAAATAATCTACAATTTTATTTTATTGATATCTTCATGGTTCCAGTTCCAAGAATCTCTTGCTTTAGCCCGTCATATATGTAAACTGGTGATTATTTTTGGGGTAAATTGACATTGATAGAGGTTTTCTATCTTGGTTAAAATCAATTTCCAAGAAAAATATGTATAGTCAGGCAGGATGGGGATTATGATAATAATATTATGATTATTTTTATAATCCGCGATAAATATTTATGTCATGGCGATAGTAGTTATTTTTATAATTTGTACGAAAATGAAAGAAAACACAAAATTATTTTGAGCGTTAAGCAAGGTGAAAATAGATTTTTACTGTAAAAACAAAAATTATGAAGAAAAACAAGACCTAATAGTGGGGAATTATTTGGAAAGTTGAGGAATAAAAAGATTAAAAGAGCAGAACCAGGACCAGGAAGTTACTTGAAATAAGAAATTGAAGAAAGCGGTTATAAAAAAAACTCCGTCCGCTGCTCCTAGTGTATCTTGTCCAAGTCCTATCAGCTAAGGTAAAGGGGCGCGTGACTCGTTCGTCTCTTGTGTGAATTGAGCAATAGTCATCGTCATCATCATGAATACGACGACGAACGGCGCGTTCTCAGCCCCCAAGGGGTACGATCTGAGAGCCCCTTTCAATGTCCCTGCGGGACAAATTAGCTGTCTCCGTGTCGTTCCAGCCTTCTCCATTAGTTCCCTCCAGCGAAACACTGTGACGGAACCATTTCAAACAGCAGTTCCTCAGAGGTACAATGCTGTCCTCCCGTGTGATGACCTCACCAATCCAACTCGGCAGTACTACAAAGCCATGCGTGACGAGTGTACGGGATCCTACCAAATCCAGCCAGAGGCCTGGCCTCCCTCATACGAACAATTTAATATCGAAAGGCTGTACAAAAAGGTACGCTTTTCTTATAGTTAGGCTCATACTCTTTCACAGCAAACTTAAACATCACAATAATTATTATTTAATTCTACTTTTGAATTTATTTTGCACGTCTATTCCTTTAGGGACCACTCATCAAGTAGGAATTCAAAATTCCATGAAAAATTGAAACTGAAAAGGCGATAAATATGCATAGGAGGCATTGCATAAGTTTTTCATCTTCAGCCAGTTTCCAATATGAATATACCACATACTATCAAGACGAATTTAAAAAATACAAACTAATATTACAACTTTTTAGAAATAATTTCTTTAATTTCGCAATTACGTAATTGCATCTCTATTGCTTAAAACTGTTTTCCGTCAAAAACTCTAAGCATTACATGACTATTTACCTACTTATACTTTTAGCAAGGACGGAGGAAATAAAAAATACAAAACACATTTTTAAAAATCTCCCCAAAAAACAGGAAACAACATTGCAAACTCATTTTTCTTCTATTTGAGTAGATTTTTGAATGGGAGAGAACACCTTTCAAATCCCATTATCGATTTTATTTTAAAGTGGATAATAATTATTATTGTGGGAAGATTTTGGGGACCGAGACCCG
The DNA here is from genome assembly GCA_949802685.1 of Dicyrtomina minuta. Classification (NCBI taxonomy): domain Eukaryota; kingdom Metazoa; phylum Arthropoda; class Collembola; order Symphypleona; family Dicyrtomidae; genus Dicyrtomina; species Dicyrtomina minuta. The sequence goes on from OX461812.1 coordinate 65,770,383, forward strand.
GACCGGGTAGAGTCTGGTGCCGGTGCCGGTACCGGTACCGGTAAGATTGTCAAAGGGAAAAGGATGAGTCTCGGTGAGTGGAAAATAAATAAGTTGGCTCCTTCTTTCCCCCCTTCTTTTGTTTTTCCGAGCAAGGATTCATTTCCTGCTCAATTTTCGAGCGATGTCAAGTCAATGTTAACAAAGAGCATCATAGCGTGTCATAGCTATGATCATCATGTGATTCTGATGAAATCCGGGTAAGGCGGGTAACGAGATGTTATTGGAAATTGAGCATGGAGTGAGAGTGCCCGTGCCGAGGCCGGAGGTCTGTGACGGCTCCTGCTCTGGATCCGGCTCCGGCTCCGGGTGGAAGATAAAGGTAATATTTGCTGAGACAAAGGCAAATCCGAAATCAAAGCTGAAACCAAGGAAACCACAGCAAGTCCGGAAGATGACATTTTCCCATTTCAATTAATTTGAATCGACGCGAGAGGAGAAGAGAGAAAGTTTCGGAGCTACATATTTTGCTCTTGCCATTATTCTCGCGTATGTCCGTGTCCATTCCATGCTCTTCCTGGTACTGGTACTCGTAACTGACACCCTATAACTTAACGTAACAGGGAGCGTATTGTGAACTTTGTGTACCTTCCCTTATTCTCAATCCTTTTTGGCTCTCGGTTCATATGGCAACTACTTTATGGGGATCTGATGTGTGGATTGAGCTGAGTACATCCCCAAATCCATTTGAAATACCTGAGAGAGAGAGAGCATAATAACATGATTTTAAAGGCTGCGGTTGAGATTGGGTTCGTATAGTCTTTTCATTAATTTAGTGGCTGGTCGAAATCAAGTTTCCGGCGGCTTTGACGGGCTTTGTCCGGATTTTGGTACTACCATTTGAAGCTTACACAAAATCCATTATGTAACTCGAGTAATTAAAATTGTTCATTTCTCAACAGTTTGCCTTTTTCCAGCATAAACAACCAACTAAAATTCCATGGACAAACCTTTGAACAACTAACTTTTAAAAATACAAATCTACATTCTAGAAAACAACACAATTTGACCAGATGTATATATAGTACATGCTCACTTAATTACAGCAGCTAATGAGCGTCACATTAAAAATTGGAAAAATCAAATTAAAAACTTCATTAAAAATCCATTACTTTACACGAGCTTTTGATTACAAACCCATCCTTGATTTTAGGAATCATTTGACTTTGAAGCAGGTACTAAAGCAATTAGCTAAATTCTCGGTACACGTTCCTTTCCTTCACGATCTTTCCATAGCTAAATTCAAAGGAGCTCATTTCGTGAGAAACGACTCCTCCCAAGAATTTTTTTTTCTAAGCACTATACACAACCAGTAAAGTTAAGCACACAATGAGGAATAAATCAATAAATTTAGAGCTGCACAAATATTGAATACAATAAACTTGGGGAGAAAGCATCCTAGAGGCTGATTGTATTGTGAATTCTGCTCTGAATATGTCATGCACACTTCCTGGTCCTGGTTATATACAAAAGGAAATATATATTCTCAAGTGCCAGATGCATTTTTGAGTCGTCTTGAAAATTGTCAAAATCAGATTGAGAAAAATGGGCTCAGTTTCATTGGATTGGACTGCGGTGAGGACGAAGGAAAGATGAAATAGAGAGAATAAAGGGTTTGGTGGTGGTTGTTGTTGGAAGTCAGCCGTCAGGCCCCCTCTTGAATTTAATATCGGCGGGACAAAAGTAAATGATGATGAGGATGGTGGTGTGTGATATTGAGTAGAAGTGGAAGTAGAAGTGAGGATGGAGAGAGAAAGAAAAAAAGAAAGAAGAAAGGTGAAAGACAACAAGAAAACATGCTCACAAACAATGAGGAGTGAAGTCAACTAGTGAAAGGATATAGAGGGAAAAGAGGAAGGGGGAAAGTTCTCAATAGAGTTGATTGAGTTTTGTTTTGAGTGGCATGGAGAGAATAAGGAATCACAAGGAGACTGCTTTTGGTGCTGGTGTAATGATCAGATGGAGGGAGTGATGAGAGGCTGACTGGGAGAGAGAGAGAGAGAGAGAGACTCTCGAAGAAAAGATCCGTCTCCTACATTCCGTATTCCTCTCACACCTCAATTCTTCCTTTATTATACTTTCACCAATATTCCTCCTGGTGAACTTTCTCCTTTTTTTTGATTCCCTTGTTTTATTTTGGCGTCTGCATACTCTTGCATACTCTACAAGGGAGAGGAGAGACGCGGCTACGTAATTCAACACGGAGTTTGCCCTCTTTCCTCAACGAGGCGTCAGCCCCTTCTACGTGTACAGTTTCCCTTGGCATCGGCTGAATCAACCAAAAAACAAAAAAGTTCCTTTCCTCTACTACCCTAGAGAAAATGCATTCCATCTGATTTTTAATAACTCCTTTCCTTCTTTAACTTGTCGAAAATTGTCGTTTTTTTTCAAAAACATTTTTGATCAAAAACGAAATACGCCTTTCCCTTGTACTTCTAAAATTCACATTTTCTACAAGAATTTTAGAATCTCCTTGACATCTTCCCTGCATTTGCATTGGTCCTCCTCTGTCCTCCTTCTGAGTATACCTTTATATATGCGACTTTCACCAGATTTTTTGAATACGTGGTTTTCTTCTACAGAAAAATCCAACTCGACGTCATCACTCTACACATATTTTCCCACGTGTTTTTAATCATTGTGAACTGAAGAGAAAGTTTTCGTATTTTTCTAAAAAAAATTGGATTCTGGTTCAATAAAACAGTATATGGTAGGGTCAATTATGGAGTCAAGTTTAGAGTATGTATTACACTGGGGTATAGTTACAACCATGTTGTATATGATGTAAGTTTTGAGTCGTCTTCTGTTGGGCCATCTTCATTCAATTTAAGCCGTCCAATATAGTTCATTCTGTCCGCAAACAAATATTTTAGATGGATGTATTTCTGTCAAACAAAAGGATTACATTTATGTGAGGATGCGTACTAAAGAAAACAAGGGAAATGGGTGATTGGAAAACATTGTGATGCCTTGCTAAACATGGCAACTAATGCAATAATTATTAGGAATGAAATGACTTCCTTAATGCAAATTTCATTATTTGTCGTTTGGGATTATTTAGAAGCTTGGAATGGAACTCAAATAATCTTTAGCCTTTTAGTTTAGAAATTCGGAAGGAAATGGGAACTTAAGTTTCGGAGCTAGTGAGTTATATGCACATACAAAGAGTGGTAAAGCCTGTCCTTGATTTCGATCCGCACGTGTGAAGTGTGATTACTTGTTGAAGCCATGGTTGCATAATTTCAAATAAGCTCAGGTACTTCACTAAATCATGAGGAAAATAAAATTACTCTAGCCCTGTGGTCTCAAGTATTATCACAGACAAAATGCATAGAGCCAAATTTAATTTCTATTCTCACTGTACGGATCATGGGCATAGGGGAATTATTAACATCTTCCAGATTGATGGGGCCAGTTCAGGAGTACATTGAATTTTGACTTGCAATATCAGCAGTGATGACTTTCAGTTAGATGGGATATGTGCAATTTCCACCTCAGTAGTATATCGTCGGTGAAGAATCATTCTGTCTCACATCCATTCAATTGGTAGCTACTGTAGAGGTCGCTTCCGCGTTGTCCTATTTTGCAATTTTTAAAAATATTAAATAGAAAATTTTACAATTTTGAAAAACATGTAAATAGAAAAGTTTACAATTTTGAAAAACATGTAAATAGAGCATTTTGCACTTTTAAAAAACATGTAAATAGAGCATTTTGCACTTTTGAAAAGCATGTAAATAGAACATTTTGCACTTTTCAAAGTGTTTTTAAAGTGCAAAATGTTATGGAAATGAAATTTTTATTACGTCTTTTGTGGACGACCCCAAAGTGTACGTCATGAGTACAATACAGTCAGTAACATATCACCCTCACCTTATGCAAAGGACAACGTTACCTCGACAGTAGCTACCAACTGAATGCACTTGCGACAGAATGACTTTAAGAATCGTATGGACTTGCGACAAAATGATATTAGCCGTGCACTGGACTTACGACACAATGACTCTTCACCGACGATATAAGGGTTTGTTCAACTTGGTTGGAGAAAGCATCATAATTAACTACAGGGTCATGTATATAACCACATGAAATTTTGAAGCTATCCGGCAACTAACTACCTTATGTGTACTCCACGTTTAAAGATGGAGTGTATTAGGAAGCGTTCTCGTTTTCACGCAGCATTTGTGTATCAAAGCAATTTAGTTGAATTGAAACAAAATGACAGTTTTTGTTTATCTTGGCCACTTTCTCCCAAACCATTTGTCCCACGTGTACACAAAACATAAATTGAACTTCATTTGATTATATTTAGCTTTTACAGCATTACTGGGCCAAGATTGTAGCCTAAAACGCGGTGTGGACTGTGTGAATTTAAATGCCCTCGTCTAAAACAAGAGTAAACAGCAAATGTTGATTTACACAGGTCCACTATATAAACTAAACCTTTTAAAATAAAGTCCAAATAAAGAAATCTTTCGAAGTTTGAGGTTCACATTTGGAAGACATATTTAAAAAAACCCCTGTTTTTGAATGCTTCAAGACGGAAATGATAAATTTCCGTTATTTTGAAAACTAAATTGAGCAGTAATTTTAATGAGTTGAAGTCCTGAGTGTCTTAGGAATATTAGACCGTTATAGAAAGGGAATTGGGAGGGGTGAAGGGAAAGGAGAGAGTGAGAAATTACTTTGGGGGAAATAAATGGAGTAAGTTATGTAAGATTACAGACGATAATCCGAATGAAAGGAGTGCAAGTTCATTACTGGAAGTTACAGAACAAGTGTCTCCCTGAGTGCGTCTTCATCTGCTAGGAACGAAGGGACGAGACGATGTTGAAAGAGTTATAGAGTAGGAAATAAGTAATACTTTGGACTGGGAGACGGGACTGTGGTGGTGGATGCGATGAGGTCCCCACCAAATCCGAATCCGAGTCCGAGTTCGAATCAAATGAGATGAGGCAGGTAAAGTGAGTTTAGTTGTTGAGTCTCTGGATCCAACATATTTCACGTTGACGAAGGAAGCTGGAGGCTCCAAGCCAAGAAAAAAAGAGAAAGGTAGAGGACAGAGATAATAATGTATATGAAGCTTAGGGATGTATGTACAAGGACTTATATAGCTTAGCCATCGAGATTGGAAATATATAGGGAAAGTAGACGGAGACGAGTTGTGAAAGTAGGGGAAAGGAGTTTTAGTTGGTAGTTGGAGAAGAGGAGTCGTAGTGAGGAAGGTAGAAAAAACGCACAGCTACGCAATCGTCTCCTTATATAGCTTTCACTATATGACTTTCACTCCACTGTCCCACCACCATTACTACTTTTGACGAGGCAGATAGACTGCACGGGAAAAGGAAGACGAGGGAAAACTCGATACTGGAACACTGGGACTGGTACGGGTCTGGTGAAAGATAGTTGAAAGCCCTTGGAAAACAGATACGCTCCTCTCAACAAAATCCGGGCTACAATTTCCGTCCGGAGTTAGTTCCTTCCACTCCTCACAACCAATCACATCACCATAGTCCACAAATCCACAGTCCCAATCCAACAACACAGATTCAGCAACAAAGATTTTTCAAGCTTCCCTTTTATAATTTACACGTCATTTATCCGCATCATATTTCCTTAATCATATATTCAGTATAATTTATCAGCTTTCACCCAACTTTCCGTACTAGGCTTTCCCTTCCCTGGCAATCCTTCCCCGCTCTGGCAAATTTACTAAATACACGAGAAATAGTTTGTGCTACTGTTCAAAAAAAAACATGTGAAATACTAATTTGTTTTTTAAAATTGAGTGCTAAGGTGTCTTTTATTTCCTTTTGTTTTGCTTTCTTTTTTAATTGAAATTTTCACAAATATAAAATTATACATATATTAGTGAGTGGTTAGGATTTAATTCATAATAAAATGATGTCGTGTGAGAATCAGTCGACGATGGGGAGACCAATTGGTATCAGCAGTGGTGGTGGTAGTGGTGGTGTTAGTGTGAACGGTGGACCTCTGCCAGCATCCCTCCCCACAACGCCGAGTTTTGTCCGGAAATTCCATAGTAATTTCCGTCCACTTGACCTCCGTAAGTTAACTTTGTACGGGAGTCATACGGAGGATCAAGCGTCCTCACAGTCGTCCTCACCCCTCTCCTCGACAAGTTGTGGGAGTAGTCAGGACAGTAGTCCCAAGACACGGAATTTCGGACAATGTCACAGTCAGGACTCTTTCATACTCAAGCGACAGAGCTCTCAAACAAGACTTAGAGAATCCCTCCTCACATCTCTTCTCTCTCCAAGGTTTGACTGCACCCCATAAACTTTCACTCGCACTTTCATTAGTATTCTCTAGTACATATCTAATATCTACCACCTAGTCATTAATTTATTTTCTATTCATGAGCTCCGGTTTAATGTAATGTTCCAGGGGAAGGAAATTGAGTTCAATTACGTAATTCATACAAACGAATTTGATACCCCCTATATATAATTACGGTCGGTTACCAATTAGTAAAGAATGAATGTGTAATGTCTAATGATTCTTATGACCCTGGTTACGCTCTCTGGGCATGAGTCAAAGCATAAATGGGTCCTTACAGCAATTAGGCCCAAGCTATAGAAAGTTAATATTGGGAAATATTTTTGGGGAATTTCTCCCGAGTGGTGGTGGCGCTAATGCTTTTATGTAACGTTCACAGTTAGAGAGGAAACAAAAGTAGAAGTAGCCCCGGTCACGGTCCCGGCCGTCTGAATTTTTCAGTTTTTATTTTAATGAAACCGGTAGTCCGAGTCCGACACGAGCGGCGGTTGGTTGGTTCCCGTGATGGCAGTGGTTTCTGTCTGTGTTGTTGTGTAATTCCCTAGAGAAACTCTGTAGATACTCAGAGACGTACGTGGACTGTGGAAAGGAAGGGAGACGAAGGAGATGACGTAAGGTTGAGTAATAAAACAGAAGTTTATATAAGAGTTCTTTTCGTTTTTGGTGTGTTATGCATGTACCTACGTAGTAAGTGTGAAGGAGGGCGCTAAGAATGTGTTTTGGGGAGGCTCCGATAGTTTCTTCTTGTTATTATTCATTAGACTGGAGAGAAAGTGAGAGAGAGGAAAAAGTTGAGAACAGAAAAGGAAAATTGTGAGCTAACGAGGCTTTGATGATGAAACTCTCAGTTTTTTCCTCTACATGTATCTCTCTCTCTCTCTTCATCGTTTCCATTACATTTCCAACTACAGAAAAAAGGTCCTCTCCCTGATTACATCGCATCATCTATCAAAGTATCTATCTTCATGTGGTTTTGTTTTTGGTGTAAGTTTACGGGGTTGACTCTTACGAGGACGATGGGAGTCAGAGTCTGAGTCTAAGAGCATCGATTATTTCCACGACGCTGACGTCTACTTTCTCTCTCATATTTTTGACGATATACTCAAAAACACTTGAGCTTATTATTTTTCCCACTCTGAATCACTCATTTTATGTAACTTTAACCACTCTCTTACGATTAGTATGCTACGACTACTCGATGAACACACCCCCCCCCCCTCCCACCTTCCCAAACCACAAAACCACACGCAAGTTCTAGGCCAGTCTAAATTATTTCTGGGTGATAATTAACACTTTCTAATGCAAAAGCGGTGGCCTCATCCCATCATAAACATAAATAGCTTTTCAATACTCGCACACACTAATTACCACAGAGCTTGACTCTACTCAAAGGAGAAAGTCTGATCCCAGTGCAACTCTCAGAACTCCGCAAAAACCTCCTCCCACCCATTTTCGGTTTCGGTTTCCGGATGCTATTGACAGAGAGGAGAGTCTACTACTGATAGTACTACAGTGCTATTAGCTACTAACTCCCAGTCAACCTGCACACGAACTTGAAGTTGAAGTAAAAAGTAATCAGACAAGTCAAGGTGAAAGTGACTTGATTGAGATATGGGACATAGAGACACAGCATGTGTGCTCCCTCACTAAGTTCTCAGAATTAGCAAATTGACTTTCTAATTTTTTTTTACAGAGGGAGTGGAGAGAGAAGCTGTACAAAAAAACAATTACTTTGTTAAATTTCTTTTTAAAAGTCAAAACACACTCAAGTTTCATAAGATTTCTTTAAAATAAATAATTTGAATTCATTGGAAATTACTTGTTCTGATTTCCTTACCTCTTTTGTTAGAACCCTAGGTGTATAATACCTTATATCATGTAATAATGCACGGGTCTGTAGTACTACGCGGGTCTATTTAACACACTATAAAATGGTCTGCAATAGGTTTGGAATAGGCAAAACAAAACCAGGGCCGGATAATGCGGCCAGCGGAGGCAGCCCCCGCTGCTTGAATTTTCAAAAAACGTGTAAATGGAACATTTTGAAGTTTTCAAAAATATGTAAAAAGAATATTGAGACTTTTCAAAAACATGCAAATAAAAATTCTTGTACATTTCGAAAACATGGAAATAAAGCATTTTCCACTTTTCTCAAAACATGTAAATAGAACATTGAGCACTTTTCTGAATCAAGTAAATCGAACATTTTGCACTTTTTTAAAAACATGTAAATACAACATTTTGCTATACCAAAGAAACCCTTGAACAAAGTCAAAATGATGGTTTTTGTTAAGCGAAGCGTACTATTACAAGATATACGGTACTCATTAATTCATAAATCAAACTTGACTCCCTTACAGCTCTTTAATTTCTGCTTATTATACATGTGCTTATACGACTACTGGATTGATTGGGACGTGGGTGGCACTTGAAAGTGAACAAATAAAAGTTCATTTTTTGCCAATTAGTTTCTTTTGAACTCTGTACTGTGTACTTATATTACATAGTTTCAAAACTCCGATTTTAACTCATGGTCAAATCCTCACCTTGCCTTTTGAATCAACTATTACACAAAATGACATTCAGGAGGACGCGATCAAAAGGGTGTAGACATTATGATACTCTGATATTTTAAATAATTAAAGGCGGGAAATTTTGCAGCCAATTTGTACAGGGAGATATGATGTGAGAATAGTTGAAAGGAATTAATTAACGATTTTCCATATAAAATTAATGCAAATGGCATTGACCTTTAATTCGATTTAGCTTAGCTCGTATTTGTTCTCTGGAGTGAACTAATTAATTCGAATAATTACACAACGTCAGTTGATGCAAAGTTTTATGAAAGTTGGTGGAGACTGCTAACGAATGTATATGGCTTTGACTCTTGACTCAACTTACAAGTTATTTTTTAGCACTAAATTTTAAAGCCTTTAAACTTTAAAGTACTGAACTATGTAACAGAAATAATTGGATGCTGCACTTGAGAAAGTAACTTGTGTGACTTGCCAAAAATGGAAATAGGGGTTAATTTCAATAGTAACTGAATTCGAGGTTCAATTTTCAATTGTAAAAATACGCAATATAAACAGGCAGAGACGGAAATGGTGAATCGAAACTTTGTTTCATTTATTCAGTCAACTTTGAATGGGAAGCGTTAATGTATTATAATTCTAAATATAAATCCAGTGTAACAAACAATACTTTCCTCTCAACAACTACTAACGATAGGCGAGTACTCAAGTTGAGAGTAACAAGATTATGTTGATGTTGTTGTTGTTGGTTAGGTTTATCCGTACAGAGTACAGTCAACATTTGTTTTTGGGAATACATGTAATCAGCATAATTATATAATGTTTCCTGTCTCCAGTTTCACCTACAAGGACAGTCCTCCATCCCAAGGCTTTATAATTTTAGAGCCATTAAAATAACGAGGGATGAGGCAAAGGCAATAGACAAAACAGAACCAGGGCCAGATAATGCGGCCAGCGCAGGCAACCCCCCTTTGCTTGAATTTTCAAAAACTATGTAAATGAAACATTTTGCACTTTTCAAAAATACGTAAAAAGAATATTTTGACTTTTTTAAAACATGCAAAATAAATATTTTTGTACATTTCAAAAACATGGAAATAAAACATTTTCCACTTTTCTCAAAACATGTAAATAGAACATTGAGCACTTTGCTGAATCAAGTAAAAAGAACATTTTGCACTTTTCTAAAACATGTAAATACAACATTTTGCTTTACCAAAGAAAACCATGAATAAAATCAAAATGGTGGTTTTTGTATGGAAACAAATTGCTGCCTAAAAGCAACTCCTTCGCCCGGCCCTAAACAGAACAGAACAAGGCATGACGAATTTCATAAATAGAACTTGTTGTTGTGAGTATCCAATTTCTTTTGAGCAACATTCTTTTTGCTTACAACCAGAAACAGATATGTTTCCGGAAACGTTTTTGTTCGGGTTCGGGTTCGGAGTGAGTAAAAGTACAAACACGGACATAGCAATATTAGTCTATAGATACTGAGACTGACTGAGAGTCCTTCATTGGGAATGATCACACTTGAATTGTATGAAATTATTAAAGCACACTCAATAACTCAACTATACACGCTTAGAAACTTGCTCAACTGGAAATCCGGGTATACATAGTGGAGTTTTCGATCAAAAATTTTGTAGCATAGCCACTATTAATTTTACCGCGTTAGTTTCACCGTTGTTGTCGTATATTCAATCGCGTTTGCTATCAATTTATACCGATACCGATTTTCCTGTCAGTGGGAGAGTAATAGGAAGCTCTATTAAAAATTAATAGCAACGTGGTAAATCCGCCAATATTTATGGAATGAATTTTATATAAATAAAAGAAATATTATTTCATGGTTGACATTCTAAAATTTAAAATTGTGTGGCTTTGACAACTCATTCCAGAGTACATACAAAACGAAGGACGGAAATATTTTGATTTATTAAATAATTGAGGCTATTCGTATGTATGGCATAAAATGGGAATGACCTAATGAGCGGGAATTATTTTTGTTTTGGGGGATTTACAGGACAAAAGAGATAGAATTTACGGTGCCTCAAACATTAAGTCCACTCACGCCAACATTTGGACGGAAAAGTATGAATTCTGGAGAATCAAGTCCTGGAAGTTTGTCAGGATCAAGATCCGAGACAGAGGCATCCACGAGTCGGGCAAATACTCCGTCCCCTATTTTCTTCCGGGGAAATGGATCCGAACTATCAGCTTGTAAGTTCCACATCCCTGTAAAATAATATCTCACGATTTTAGATCCATCATATCCACAGAATTAGCATCCTCTATAAAGTCTAAACGCTCTCTCAAAACTCACACGTTCACCCTCTAAATCATTTCATTTGACACAGTAGACGTCTGACCATGCACGCAATAATATGGATGCATTTGTAGCCATGTCCAAGATGCAAAGCGGACGGAATTACAAAAACAAAAAGATGAAAGGAAGGAGCCACCTGCCTTTGTGTGTGTGTAGTATCGAGTGCGAGTAGGGACTTGAGACAGGTCTGAATTAATCTCCGGGACGACGATGTTAGGGTTGGCATGATGTGAAACTTGGAAATAATCGACTCCGTCTACGGAGACACAGATGAGTTACACCTCCATCTTGTCCACTCAACCCCCCCGTTCCCACAAATAAAACCTTTTCCTATGAAATTCAAATCCAGGCATTATCCATCCGCCCGTGGTAGGGTCCCACTTTACTCTTTGCCCGGGAATTAATTCCAAAATGCTTATTTTACAATGGCACACACTTTATCCCCATTATCCTACACTTACACAAAACTCGCTCTTGTTCCTGTCTGTAGCCTATATCAGTAGTTGAGCTATACGTATGAAGATGAGGAGAGTCATCAGACACGACTCCATTTCATGTTCCGTCTCCATCCTTTTAGGCATCGTATGTATTCCCATCACGTGCTCTGTCTCCTGGCCGCATGCACACTGCGTTCACATCATGTCCTTCCCGTAATTATTCATGGAATTCAGCATTCGCCCTTCTGTCTCTGTCTCCTGTTCCCGTCCTCAAATCGTCTTGAATGATACTCGGAGTCTTTGTAGTTGTACTGTAGTAGTGGCTCATCAAGGGAATTTCCACATTGATTTCCACTCATTAATGTTGTTGTAATGGAGACTGTGTCTGGCTACTGAGTCTACTGTATAATTATTACCCATCAGCTCTGGCTCCGTGTAAGAACCAAGGGAGGGCGAGTGGGGGGGGGGGGGGGTGGAATAGTCAATCTTCCTGGAATGTTCTCCTAGTTATGTCATCTTTATTGGCTAAATAAAGGCTTGAAACGGGACGGAAAGCCGGCCTACAGACTCGAGGCTACAGAGCAGAATGTGATTGTGAGTCAGTTTTGAATGTTTACCATAATATTTAAGCCTTGAATGATTTATGTTATAATCCCCACTAATTCTCTCTTCTTGGGAATTTTGGAAATAATAGAAAACTGTTTAATGAGAAAGTCTTGTAATAATTATCATTTACGTACTACGCTCGCCTTCTTCCAGCTCTATGCTGGTTTTGGCTTAGGGGCATTCCTGTGGCTGTAATTAAGAATGCTCTCAGTGGAATAATTACGATTAGAATTTTACATGGATGGGATTACATAGAGGACATGGAGGGGGGGGAGTGAGTGAGAGCTTTCACTCCAAGCCCACACATCACAGTGTATCAGCCAGATGAGCCACAGCTGCGAATGTCTTTGTATGTATGGTCTGGCTGAGAAGACAAGGTCCTCTGAGGGTTCCCCGTAAATATGATTTTTCTCCCGTAACACAACTTCTTGAATTGGATTTCCTGGGATTCGAGGAAGTATTTGCAGAGAGGGAAAAGTGACAGATAAAGCCCGCCCACACAAGATATATATTTACTTCTTGTAGATTTCCAGAGGCACAATTCGAGACTGAGTATTCAAGTTGATGCCAATGTGGAGTTGAGGTGCACGTGTGTGTGCTGCTTGTACTTGTTGAGTACGTGGAAGTAAAGCTGTATACTGACTCACGGAGCTTATAGACGCCCACGCTTTCCCTTCACTTCCTTCTATCTCTCTCTCGCCATTCTATTTCTGCCCATAGTGTTTATAAAGCCATGCACATTTGCAGAATTGCAAGCAAGTCTCCTATTTATAAATCCCACACCTACGCCTTTCTGTCTCATCTCCACGCCAGCTCAAACATCTCTCGTCTCCCCACTTTCTACTCGTGCAACTCTCATTACTTGTGACATGACTGGATTCCTCTTGTTTTCCCACAGTCATTACCAAATCCATTTCATTCACTACTTTCTCCAGAACCAAATCCAAATCCGAATCCAAATGCAAATAACTTTCATCACATCCGTCTCCGTCTCCGTCGCCTACGTCGCCTCTCTCGTCTCCGTCCTTCAATTTTAATGGCCACACATTTGTCTTGGGAGTAGCGTATTTACTTTCCATTTCTTTCCAAAGAACTGCCATTACAAGTTTTTTCCCCTAAGAGGAATGTGATGATATCCATGAAAGCATTAGATAAGATCCTTTTAAAAATTGTGTATCGCATAAGCAGATAAAAAAATAACAAGTTTTTTAAGGCATCTAGCAGCATTGGATGTCCGACAAAAAATCAAATCCAACAAGAAAATGGAAATCCAGAGGACGAAGGATAAGAGGTTTTCAGGGATTTAGGATTCCCAAGGTCAATTTTGAATAGAAGTTTAGCTAAACAAACCCAGAGGAAAACGAAACACGTGCCCATAAGCTTAAATCAAATATCATTTACCACACACACACACATATAAATACAGAAGCAAGTAAAAAATAAAAAGAATAGCGATACTGTTTCAACTTTGAGAAGAGAAAGGTATGAGGGAATAATGTGGGTAATGTAAAACATGAAAATATTATACATTAGCCATTTCCAGGTAAATCTCCGTGGTGGTCCGAAAGCCTCTGTTAAAACTGAGGCTAGGAAAGTTATGGAGTTATGGGGAAAGCCAAAAGAAATAAAAACTGTGCGAAGCAATTATGATAATTGAAACGATAAGGATTTTCGGAACTAGACGGTGATTTTGGGTATACCTGTCCTGACTGATGGTAAGAATCATAAAGGACGTACCTACAAGTACGTTCCATTTGAGAGCATGTATCTTGATTCCATTATTCTCCTGAAATACTTTGGAATTTTGATCTGTTCTCTCTTCTTCTTTTTTTCTCCCTCCGCTCCGTCGTTCCCATCAAGAAGACGAAGGTAATCTGAACTGAATCGTTTTTATGGTAAATCGTAATTTAATACTCTTGAATATCTGAAAATTTCGATTTCGATTTCTATGTAGTCGACGTTGACGTGGACTCATGAAACTGAAAGAGGATCTAATAATGTTGTCAAGTTCATTATGATTGAAATCACGGAGAAAGTTTGAGTACATAGACGGAGATGCTCCATAGTTATCTGTCCTTATAATTCTTCATACGGAGTCTACGGTAGTACATCTCCTCAAGTGTATCGCTTCAGATATCAGTGAATAGAGAGAAAGTCAAAAATGTATCCAACATTATTTTTCCTGTGCTTTCTCTTTTTTTTTGCCAGGGCCTGGGCCATAGAATGTAAAACAGGGAGGATACAGATGCGATTTCACGTTGTACGACGATGCCATCATCATGACTCATGACGTTTACCTTTCCTTTGCCTATCTGCTATAGTTAGATAACCGGTGAATGAATATGACTACGACTGCATATCGTCCGTGAAGAACTAAAATGACCCATGTCCATTTGTAGCTAAAAACAATATTCACTTTCTACAAAAATATTGATGCATGTCTTAATAGCATTTAAATAGAATATTTTGCACTTTTAAAAAATATGTAAATAGAACATTTTGCACTTTTCAAAAACATGTAAATAGAACATTTTGCACTTTTCAAAAACATGTAAATAGAACATTTTGCACTTTTCAAAAGCATGTAAATAGAACATTTTGCACCTTTTCAAAAACACTTAGGTAATTAACATTTTGTTTTTGAAACATAGCTCATTTTGATTATAGCTTAAATTGGATATGGGTCATTTTGGTTCTTCACAGACGATATGTCTATTCCTACAATCAGAAAACTACACTTACCTACCTACGTTACTTTCTTTTTGCTTTTTTTTCAAGTCTCCTGTTTTCCCTTCCCCCCTCAACATCAACACTTCTTCCCTACCCCATTCTCAACATTATCATATTACCGTTATAATGTAGTTTAATCCAGAGAGAGAGAGAGAGAGAGTCAAATTTCTAAGAAAAAACTATTTTGAACCCTTCCATCTCTTCTTTAGCCTGTCTGTAGCACGTACTCTGTGATTTTATTCATTTTGTAAATATGCACATTAGTTTACATTCTGCACGCCCCAGAATGTAGCAGAGGAGTCAAGTTACTGGGAGGTATTTTAAAATAATTTGAAGCTGTCGTCCTTCCTCCTTGTAGAGTGTAGATAGAGAAAATGAAAATTAATCAAAGGGGCTTTCCAGAAACTAACATGGAAATGGAATACAAGATGCAAGTCTGTCTGAACTTTCTCTTCGTTTTCTTGCCCAAGTTTCAAAGAGATTTGTTAAGGGCATTTGAAGGATACAAAAATAAAACTAGTTTTGTGGAGAGGAGACGACAAAAATGCAACTCTTTTCTTTTTTTTTTGGTATAGTAAAAAATAAATATGGGGCTGTAATAGATACTACATGTGTAATAGTTTTCAGCCCTACTGAATGTTTAGTTGTGACCACTTGCTTTTTCATGGATTCCCTTATGCTGCGCGGAGATGGAAAGACACAAAGTTGCTTCGTTTTCGTTCAGGTGGAGATGAGAATTTGGAGACTCTGGTTGAGTACCGCGCTTTATAGCGTTGTATAGATAGATAGGAGTGTAGCAAAAGCTTTGAATGTGTACTGAAAGGTGAACCAAGACCAAGTTCCTCAAAGTAGAGAGCTCAACGGGAAGAATTATTTTGGGAAGTAACATGAGAGATCCGCATGACAGAGAATTTGTTACACGCGTTGGGGATCTCGAGTTGTTGGCGTTTGAAAGAGACGAGGAGAGAATGTGAAATTCAAGTGAAAGCATGTTAATGTCCTCATTTTTCCGTCACTAATACCCATCTCCCATCCAACGTTCAGAGTCCACAGTCTCCGTAATCACTAAAATGTTAAAATAATTATAGTGCGTTCATTATTTCGTGTGCTTTGTACTTTTTTTATTGTTGTTCCGTCTCAAAGACTCAGGCTGGACCGTAAATTCCTCGGAATAATCCTGCACAACAAAGTAACTGTGAGGGAACACGAGGCTGGGAATGGATAGAATACTTCTCAGGTCTCAGAAACGACCTTAATTAGTGTGCAATAGCTTTTGATAAAATTATCGACTATGGAGGAAGGAACGGATGGGATCATATCCCTTCCAGTCCTTTCTCCCATATTGCCAGTACATAAGTCACGGGGTAGAAAGTAGAAAGTGACAGTTTTTTATTTGTACATATTATCTCGCCTTTCCTGCACCATCTCCTCCTCCTCCTGTCGTCTGTCGATGAAGAGCAGCAGTATTGGAGGGAACGACGGCGCTGGGCTGGAGAGGAAGGCGTAAAGTGCTTTGGACATCTATCAAAATATTTCCTGTGACAAGAGTAATAAAGACTGGAAATAAATAACGAGCGGTGATGGCGATGGAGATGATGACTCGAAACATTATATTTTGTATGGAGTTTTGATTTTCAATTGGCCTTGAGCTTCCCACTGTCGCAGTCCTTTTCCGTGCGCTGAGCACTACTCTGTCTCTCTCTCTCTATCTTTTGGGCTCCCATTTGGTCCTGTTCTCTCGCCTCAGCGGTGTGTAGTCCGTTGCTAGGATGCTTGTGTGAGTAAGGATGCCAATCTATGATTTTATTGGCACATCAAGGCTCCGAGGATCTTACATTATATTACCAGTCTGAGTGTAAAAACCACAGCGCGCCAAAATATTGGCAGCTTAAATTGTCTCCCAAACTCATACTTTCCCCTTCGTCGCTCCTTCATCCCTTTCCCAGGTGCTCCACGCCTATTTGTTTGGAGTTTGGACTTGGACGCAGGAGCTGAGCCAGACGACATGTTGGACATTGTTCACATGCGGATTGTTTCCAGGTGAGACATGGAAAATTGAAATCAGCTCGGAATCAAAATTTCACGTATGCATGAAAGCTCCTGTTTCTCTATATACTTTCACCGCAATATGTAATCTCATCGTGAGTGAGTTTATGTGTAGGGGAGAGAGAGAGAGAGAGAAAAGAAAGCGAGACCTTGGTTCTTTATTTGAGTCGAAACCAACGTCAGTCTCTGCTCCAATGCCTTCCTTTGATTTTCAGTGTCAGGGCCGTTGACATAAGCCCCAGCTCTATCCACATCCACCTTTTTCAAATCACAGATCCAATAATAATCTTATTGCTACACCTAGTCATAAAAATACGAGCAAAGTTGAAGTTATTCAGTTGAACTTTTGGTTTTTAATCATTTCACTTAAAATTTGAGCTTAAGGGTAGTTTACGTGTGTGTGTAAAATTGTAAATTTTGGAGCTTAAATTAGGCACTCAGACGGGGAGACAGAGTCGTGGTGTTGTGTGCAACACAGTACATAGCCCATGGCTGGAGGGGGAAATCAATGGCCGGAAAATTGTGCGGAATGGATGGGGAAAGTAGTCGTTGGATGTAATAAGCCAGAAATAAAACGCATGATAAAATCATCATGAAACTAAGCGTAAAATATTGTTTGGGAGAGAGAAGGATAGGGAAGCGATTTAACATTCGGAACATGTGTCTGTCTCTATCGATTTTCTCCTCCCGATATGTGATGTGAGTATTTCACTTCCTGTGTCTATCTCTCCATGTTGAATGCCCTC
Source organism: Dicyrtomina minuta (assembly GCA_949802685.1). Lineage (NCBI taxonomy): Eukaryota > Metazoa > Arthropoda > Collembola > Symphypleona > Dicyrtomidae > Dicyrtomina > Dicyrtomina minuta. The sequence continues at coordinate 65,788,150 of OX461812.1, forward strand.
AGCCACAGTTTCTTTCTGTCCTTCATACCTCTCAAAATATCATCTAAACAAATAATCAGACGACACACACACACACAGAATATGGTTTTGACTGGAACTGTCACTGCACTGCATAACATCACAGAGTGTTGCTATGCAACTCCTTTTATCTCTCTCAAACCTCTTCCTCTCCCCATGACAGCACACGCTCTCCCATGCAAACATTAATTCCAAGAAACTTTCTACATTTTATATTACTTTTTTCTCCGTAAAATATAAATCCTCTTCTTGTTCGGTTCGGTAAAAGGAAAGGGAACGTGAGCATAAGCACTCCGTTTTCCAAACGTATAATCCGCATGTAGCCGGATTTTAAGATGAAGTCTTGAGAGAAGGATTAACATTCAGAGAAAGTCACGTCTTCATCCTGTACCGTTACCTTGTAACATAATCCGAAACATATGCGGCCTTTTGACTCAAGCTCAAATAGGGAATGGTTACGGGGTGACCTTGGTAGACTTTTATAAAGAAGGTACGAAACTAATGTTTCTTTTTCTAAATAGAGAGAGAAATCTGAAATCATTCTAAATCAATTTAAAATCCACTAGACCCTCTTAAAATTTTAAGAGCCAAAAGTCATCAGATGTACATGATTTCTTCCACTCCTATAACTGCCAAGGTCATGGAATTAGATTTCAAAAATGGTGACATCTGCTCTTCGTGTCATTGAAAAACCTCCACAAGTCAAATATTAAAACAACTATCATTCCAAATCTCCCTTTTCTCTTTGAGCCACTCACTCAGGAATTAATAAATTGCAAATAGGGAACAAGAAAAGAAAAGAAAGAAAGAAAGGAGTGAAAGTAGACTACAACAAAATGTCTCTCGTATATATTCATTTATTTAGTCTGGAAAATTTTGGAATTGGCAATGACTTTGAGTCTGACAAGGTTTTGGTTGAGACACACTTTCCTTTCTACTTTCACATCACTTTCACGGCTTCGGTTAAATCTGGAGATTGTTGCCGTCAGGACCAGTTTCTTTGAATTCCGTTCCTCTACTCGATCGATGACTTCTTGTAAAATGTAAAAGGCAGCAAGAATGACACGTTGAGTATAATCAGCGTGCGTGCGTATGTGTGTGTGGATATAATATAGGTCTGTCCTTTCCTAAGAAGATAGGTATTTATTCAGATTGGGAGCTATAGTGCAGGATCTGAGGCTGGGAAAGTATATAGTAGCTTGTTAAAAAGGAGTCATACGTATGTTTAGGTATGTTATTAGATTTTAATATGGCAAGATTTTATAAGCTCAAGGGAGGCAGTGGCTGAGACCGGGAAGGTGGAGAGGACGAAGAAGGAGCCATAAAGATTCTGGAAGCCATTTAAATTTCCATAATGAAAACAAGGATGGACGAGCCGGAGAAAAGCTTTTACAGCTTTTACCTTCAGGGTCACTTGAGCATCTGTTGGAGTCTACTCCTCATTATTATTCTTTCTCCATGCACTCTCATCCGGAGAAAGTCCGGACTCCAGAGAAAATGCGTTTTTCCATGAATAGTATTATAAATCCTTCCCCCCCCCCATCCTCCCCATCTCAAATGCATAACATATAGACTGTCCATGCTCCAGATTCCAGGTTCCAGATAGTTGCACCGTTCCTCTCTCGCTATCCTGATCCCGTGTAGTTCACTTAATGTGAGTCATACGGGAAGATTTGTAAATAGCTCCACTTGTGTGTCTCGTTCTGGTTCTGGTTTATTGGAGGGTGGGATGGCGAGGATCATACACATAACACAAACGTGCCCTTCTTTGTAAAACTGTCAAAATTAAGCGCTTTTTACCTCCTTCCTCAACTAAACTAAACGAAACAAACGTACTCAAGACGAATTGAGAGAACTTAATCACTTTGCTTTCTCATATTGTGGCGCACCAGCGGAATGAATAGGTCAGGAATTGTAAAAAGAGAAAGGTGAACAAACACACACTGAGCAACACTTACTTGGTCTTCCAGAGTCCAGAATATAATGCTACCTTAGTGTATTAAAAGTCGATGGGAGGAATTGTTTCAATAATACATAAAGGAGAGGCGAGGGAATTAAGTTGTAATTCAAGCCCACATGCTCATTGTACTTCATTGTCTCCCTGCTCTACGGAGAAAGACTTTCCCTTTATAAGAGGCTCCTACCTCCTCAATATATGTTAAAGCTGCGGAGAAAGTATTTTTGTGTCAAAGTGAAATGACGTACAAATGTTACTGTAGCCCCTTGGAGATGATTACAGACGTAAGATGTAATATGCACGCATAAATATGGATGTACTGTCTCTGCTGGAGAGAGATGACAGTTTTTGAAAGTTAAAAGTTACAAAATTAAAAACAGTTGTAACGTAGGAACGTAGCTAAGTAAGTATATTGTATGTACATGGTCTTTTGATAAGGATTGGAATTCTGTAAGGAATTTCAAATAATGAGACGCCGCGTTCCAGGATCTGTGTTTGCTCTGGGGGCGTAACTTAAGTCCATTAGCTTAATAGCTATGTGGTAGTAGTAGTCACTTAAAGAAAGCATATTAGTGAAAGGAAGAACACGCAAGGCCCATTTCATTATTATGACTTACCCAAGTCGTTTTCTCGGAAATAAGAAATATGAATATCTAAATATAGTATATACCTAGCTACTTCACATCAAATTAATTGCTATATATGTAGGGGCTATATCACAGTATGAGTTGGCAATAATTGCCAGAGTAGAGTCTATGTAGACTGCGGTATGTCCTCAAATTAATTTCTATTCTCAAAATATCAATTTGCCTTCTAATCTTTCACAAATACAAGGTTCGTTGCACTCTTCTATCTTGTTTGTTTTCACGTCTTTTTGTGTGCAGAGAATTGACTGCCACCGCTCAAATCTACAGTAGTCACCTACCTACATTAGATTTCCTCCATAGAATATATAGAAATACATAAGCTCAAAATTTTATTAAATGTCACACATTAGTTGACTCAATTGACTCTGACTTTAACTTTGGTGGGAAATTTCAACTTATTTCAATTTCTGTATGCGTTTGCGGGTAAATCGAGTTTTGATTGAAATTTTCTCTCTCTCTTTCTCTCTCTTGTGTGTGTGTGTGTGTGTGTGTGGAGCGGGATGGGAGAAACTCAATTCTTCCCTTCAGATTTCTTCAAATCTTGAGAGTCCAAGTAAAAAACTCCAATTCTCCCAAACCATCCTTCTACTTCAGTCGTGACTGAGTGCAAAATGAAATTTTGAACGCATGTGAGGTTTGCCATCCTTGCGCTTGTTCTCAGAAAAAAAATCCAAACTTAAATCCAAGCCAAAAACCAACAGGGAAAGCAAAAGCAAATTGACTTGAATATTGAATTGAATCCTTTATGAGTATTTATACACTGCATGAGATGACAAGGTTCAACAACCTTTGCTCAAAAAAATGCTTTCCCCAGTTCCAGTTGTACATATTTCCCCATTACTACTGAGTGAGTTCTTTAAAAACTTGTGTACATTAGATGTCCACTCTCAAGTTTTTTCTTTTGTGCAAAAATTATAGTTGTCCAACTTTCTCCATACATTTGCCAAGGTTGAGAGAAACCCTAAGCGTGTACTCTTGCATTTAAGAGCTTGGCCATAAAATGAAACTTTGAGGTGGTATAATCATTGTACAGTAGTAATAGTAATAATCATAAAAGTAATCATAAGAGAGTGATACTAATGTATGATGATGCTAATGACAACATTGGTTTGTATTTCAGGCACAATGGGGATGGGCGGGGGTCTCGGTGGTTTAAATCCGGAACTGTACAAATCTCATCCGGATGGTGAGGAGGAGGAAGGTGTCGACTACCCAGAGATTCATTTCGGTCGCGTCTGGTTTGCACTCGAGTATGAAACAACGTCCGAGAGACTCTTAGTGACACTCATTAAAGCGAGGAATTTAGCTGGACGGAGAGGGACCGGAGGCTCCTGGAACCACTCCTCCCCCACCCCCTCCACCTCCACCTCCTCAGCGCTCTCATCCTCCTCCTCCTCCTGCTTCCCCTCCGCCGCCACCAACATGACCATGATGCCCAGTCATAATTGCTCCTGTAATCCATTTGTTCGTGTCTCCCTCTTCCCAGATGAAAGACGAACTCTTCAGTCGAAGCCCAAGAAAATGACAAGACATCCCCAATTTGATGAAACTTTTGGATTCCAGGTTGTTCAACTAAACTAAACTAAAAACTAAATAAACTAGAATTAGAACTAGATTGGAACATGAGGTGGGATGTTATCCACTCTCAATCTCAGTCTCTGTCACAATAAGTACATATTAAAAAAATAGTATCAACTCAAATTACGTGGACACTTGATACCTGGTGATGGGAAAGTCTTTCATCATAACTTTCTTCACTGAGAAACTTTAATAATAATAAAAATCAAAAAAGAAAAAAGAGAGAAACTAGAAACCAAATAACCCAACGATTTTCCTTGCCTGATTTCCTTTCTTTCTTTTTCTTCAAAACTTTCTCCTGTAATTCCTATTCCATTAAATCCTACTCATCCACACACCAACAAAAAAAAAGAAACTTTTGACAAGCACAAGTTTACATTTGGATTTGTCTTGGGAAGGAATCACGTATCAGTTATAGCGTATCAATTCCGAATCCAAATCCGAAAAACTCCTAATTTGAACTTTCACCAATCCCAAATCCCAATCGAGTCAAATGTTATAGGAGAGAAAATTAAAGATTCCTGAAGTAGATTCTGTTTTTTCCCTACAATTACCACAATCGATAAGTAATTCAAATAAGAGAGGATACAGCAGCTCTAAATGCACTTGCTTTGCACAATGAACCATGACATAAAAAATTAAAAAATCCTTCGCTAAATAAAATATATATTAGACTTTAGCATGAAGCAGTACTGTCGTCATCACTTTTCCCTAGAACAGATATTTCTTTCGTTGATTTCTTATCATCAGCTAATGTTTATCCTCCAAACCAACAATAATAATGAAGATCAGCCCGGGCAGAGTGGAGAGTCTGTCTTACTTTCTTTCTTTCTGATAGTGTATTGACCTCGTTTTCGTACTAATTGATTTAGTTCCTTGCTTTTTAATTAATAAAAATCACAAGGCAACAAATTATATTATGTATAGGTAATTGTATAAAAGCTCGTCAAGAGAATGTGTAAAAGTGAAAGATAGGGAGTTTTCTCTCAGGAGAAAGTTGTATACTTAACCATTCCCTCAAATCTACCAGTAGCAGTCTCTCCCAGTTTATCTCCGTGTAGTAACTTTGTAAGATATTATTATTAAGAAAATAAAAAGGAGCAAGGTCAAAGGGATGGGGAAAGTTTTTCTTTCTCTTTTCACCTTCAAAAAAAGTCTTTCGTTTGATGTCGAAATTTTATTGTCTCTTGTACAGCTTATATAATCTAACGATAAGTCCATGTCCACGTATCAATATCCAAGTTTACAAGATCGAGCCACGTCATGCATATCTATCTCCCTATCTGTACTGCTATACTGCTAAAAGGCGGGTCCTGGTCCTATCTATAGATGAGTCCTATTTACCTATCTAATATTTACTAGGCATTTTTCAAGCGGAGAAAGTTTAAAAATAAAGGGTATTAGTAGAGCCTCAATCCTTCCATCTTTTGAACTCTTCCACTGAAATCCTCCCATTTTTTATGTATTTTTTTTTGACTTGTACGAAACGAAATAAAATTCGGAAAAGGAGAAGAAAAAAAATCATTTTTAGTCGTACTATTGGAGACTAGAAACTGGCTTCTTTCTTTCCCCCTCCAAAACCAGACTCCGCAGAGCCCTTCCCAATACAATGCATTGGATCTTGAGATCTCCAGTAAATAAAGCAAGCCTGTTTTTTTTTCTACTATACTTCCAATGACTTGTCAAATGTAAACGGAAGCGCTAACTTTATTAAGTGTACCTTTGGGACTATATCCGCGGACTGATTTTCTTACGGACTTTCCTCTTTTCATTCCACTTTTATGCACTTGTGTATTTGACTTCTCAATCTTCTCCAGCCAAGAGGCTCTCGATGAGTCCATGGGATTTACTTGTTTTTGCAATGAGAAAGTTGGCGTTTATGTTTTATGTAGTGGCTATATAGATAAATTAAGACGGACAGATGTAATTGTTAGGAAAACAAAAAAAATAAAACTACTCTAATTCTAATGTATTTGTAATAGTTAATGGCTAATTCTTTAGCAAATTCCAAGGAATTTTGTCTTTTGTTTATGAAAATCCTTTTGTTTTTTGCTTTCACCATCAGATTTCTAAAGCTGGCTTACAAGAGAGGAGTTTGAAACTATGTTTTTACGATATCGATGAGAGCAAAAAGTATCAAATGTTGGGATACATCATTCAGCCCCTCAAAGACATTGACTGGTCTTTTGGGAAGCAGGTAATTTTCACTCATTTCTTCATCTTACTCTTGAGATTTCTAGGAAGATCAGAAGATTACATACAGAGCCAAGGTCGGATTGAGATCCACCGGAGCCGGAGAGCTAAAGCTATATAAAGTCAATGTCAAGGATAAAAAAATGTAATCGGCATTTAATGAGCTTTAATTACTTTTAATTACAACCACTGCTACAACTATTCAATTTACAATTACACAATGAGCACTTATTGCGTAGATAATTATTTGTCGTGGAGCGTGTGTGAGAGGGATTATAGAGTTCTACTGATTACTGATAGAGACTCAAATGGCGATTCAGAGTCTGTGTGCTAATGGCCCAAGTAATTCTGGTTCTAATAGCGTCGTATTAATTATCATGAATAATAATTATTGATGGCGGGAATTGATTGAGTTATCTCGAATTACTTTCACATCCCCTGCGTCCATATACTAATTATAATGTTTTCCTCAAATGACATAGGAGACGGAGTGGCGGAGTGGCAGAAGAGGGACGCTTTTATAGTTCCTGGTTTTGGTTTTAATATTGGAACTTAATATGATTAGCGAGTTAATTCTGGGTCTGGGAATGTTCATAGAGCTATTAAAGATTTCTCAGTAACTCTCCCACTCGTCACGCTCACCGCCAGTACCAGTACCAGTGCCAGTCATGAGCCCACGGGGCAGCTGACAAGTTTTAGAGGCATAGCATTGGCATTGGCATTGGTATTGGTATTGGCTATTGGCTTCGTTTCAAATATTATTATGTCGTGAGACAAGAAATTGATGGAAAGAGAATCAGTGGCTGAGAATAAAATAAATGAGAATTCTTCATAATAATTCCTTCGGGACCCACTACGCGGATATGATGGAAGAGATAACTTCACCACTCCAAAATCCAATCCCCATGCCAAACTCGTGCAAATGCTTGTAGCGTTAGTAGGAGTATACAGCGACGACCATGTCCATATGTCCACGTCCATGACAACAGCGGAGGTCGTCAGAAATCTATAGATAAAAATATATTTTTACTCTTAGCCACGACAGACGTTTCGTCACATGGTGGGAAATGTCCATGTCTAGTCTAGGCGATGACATCTATGACGACGACAGGATTACAATATCATAATATGTAGTGATATAGTCCTAAGCAGAGCGAAAACGGCCAGGGCCATGTAATATCCCATAGCATAGCATATCATTCATAGCATCCATGTAATTTGTGTGCACTTGAGCAAAATTAATTTGCTATGAAAATATGAGTACCTACCACTATACCTACCCACATTTATGCTTCCCACAGAATACAGAAGCGGAATGCGGAAGCAGCGGAGCATGAGACTCGTGAATGTGAGGAGTACAGTCCCGCTCGTTAAGGCTCGCAAATGCCTCATTGAGTTGAGTCATTAATTAATTTTAGATTCCAACGAGGAAAACCGACAGTATCTTTATTGTGACATGACATGACATGGATGTGGACAGGCATAGCCACACAGCGATTCTAAAAATAAAGTTACCTAATGGCGTACTGATATGTACATAGAGGCAATGGCAACGGCTGCTGGCGTTGCGTTATAGTTAGGAATTAAGGGAGGTGCTCAGTTTATAGCATTGCAAAAAAGTGATGAAAAATAGATAGAAATAGTAAACAGTTCAAAATTTGAATCGAGAATAGTACAGTCAAATGGCATTGGCAGTAATTGGCTTCATGAAAATGGTGTAAAGTTGACAAATGTTATGGGAAAATACGACAATTTAATATTTGTTGAAAATAATCATTTGCAGGTGTTCAAAGAAGACTTACTTCGAGACAGTGGAGAGTTGTCCCCGAATATCGGTGAAGTCCTCGTGTCACTCTGCTACAATATCAACATCTCACGTCTCACCGTCAATATTATCGAGGCAAAGGGGATCAAAGTATGTTTACCAAATAATTTTCAAGTACTTTCTCCCATATACATAATAGTATAGAATGTAAAATCTAATCAAAATCTCTTCCTTTCAGTCACGAGAGTCAGCGTCTGGTTTATATGCCAAAATCTCTCTCATTCAACACACCAAGATCGTCAAGACAAAGAAGACGTCTTCAGTAGCTGTAAGTTTTTACCATTGCAAATTTTATAGATTTATTGCGCGCTGTTCACCAATAGTGGAATTTGAAATTATACTGATGAACATCCAGAACCAGAAGAGTAGGGGAATCCATATAGAGTTTTGTTGTAGCTTACTACGTTGGTCGTTCTCGTTCTCGTTGGCTCTGAAATACTACGAAACAAAGCAGGAGATAGAGAGAGAGAGAGAGAGATGGTCTCGCTTTAGAAAGAAGCTCAAAGCAAAGTGAAAGCAAGTAGGACAGAGAACCGGGACAAAGAGCGGTGAAAGATAAAGGTGAGAGAAAGGAGCTGAAGTTGCTCAAGTGATAAAGTACCTACATCATCTTTTCCGCTTGGAGTAGATTGTAGACGTCATGAGAGGAGATATTTCCAGACTTTTGGATCTTCCAGATATCACCCACAGAAGTCCTCTTCTGTCATCCTCATGTCATCTCCATTGGCTCTCACATTCGGCTATATAACATTCCCGTATGCACCACACTATGGAGGTGCATACATCTCTAGGAATAAATACAGAAACAAAAGCAAATCCTTGTTCCAGTCCACTGAAATGTACACCATATAGTCACCACAAATCTAAATCCAAATCAACGTGTCATATAACTTCTTATAGTGTCTTATTACATAAAGATGTTATATCGCCTGTGAAGAACCAAAATGACCCATATCCAATTTAAGCTAGAATCAAAATGAGCTATGTATTAAAAACAAAATGAGAAACTTGCTTAAAATGTTAATTAGGAGTTTTTGAAAAGCGTAAAATGTCCTAATTACATGTTTGTGAAAAGTGTAAAATATCCTAATTACATGTTTTTGAAAAGGTGCAAAATGTTCTAATTCCATGTTTTTGAAAAGGTGCAAAATGTTCTAATACCATGTTTTTTAAAAGGTGCAAAATTTTCTAATTCCATGTTTTCGAAAAGGTGCAAAACGTTCTCATTCCATGATTTCGAAAAGGTGCAAAATGTTCTAATTCCATGTATTTGAAAAGTGTAGAATGTTCTATTTAAATCCTCTCAAGACATTTTTGAATATTTTTGTAGATAGCTGATATTGGTTTTAGCTAAAAATGGATATGGGTCATTTTGATTCTTCACACACGATATTATGTGTCTTCCTTATATTTCTTCCGAAAATATACTTGGCACTATTTAACATCTTTTATTCGAAAACTTTCCATTGGGACTTTTAGGGAGAGGAAACGGAGGATCAAAACTTGAAACTTTTTATATATTTTTTAATTTCTTGTTTTTATTTTTTAGTTTGTCGAGTATTTTGGTTTTGGAAATAATAGGTTTATGGAGAAAACTTAAATAATAGTGAGACAGACAGTGAGTTCATATTATGCTTTCCTCTGTTTGTTCGTCAATATTTAAGTTGAAAGTTTTGGGAGCTGATACCGCGGAGCTGGGTTTTCGTTGCCGTTGTCGTTGTCACTATAGTCGGCTACGTGGGTCTGGGACATGCGATAACAAAGTGTAAATAAAATACAAGGAAAATACATATGCACTTAGGTAAATACGCAAGGGAGGAGAGATGCAATTCAACTTACTTTTAGCTCTGTAGTCTGGCATATCACATTGTAATCTAATTTAGGTAGTCGACGTCGTGTAAAAAGTGAGGGCTCCTTTTATTGTGACTCTGTACATACCTAGTTAGTGGCTCTGTAGAATATTTTAGTGGCAATGAATTTTATAGCTGACACACAACTATATTATATGACACGCGTCTCCTATCGCGTTCAATTGAAAATACCCCAAAGAAGTTAGTTTTGCTAAAACAAAGTAGGTACCTAGTTACGCTGGAAATTGTCAAAAACAAACGCTCCGTTTCGCTTCATGAACATCATGTCCGTCACTGGTCCTGGTCCTGGTCCTGGTCCTGGTACTCACTTTAATACTCGAGCTCATGTATCTTCCCCGCTTGTGATTAGATAACATAAATTATAGCAGACGGTCCTACTGGCTCTGGTTCTGGTACTCGTTTCCTTTTATTACCCTAAATGACCGAATAAGCACCGGGCTGTCACTCCAAAAACAAATGTGTAATAAGCGTCCGGGCGCTCACTTGGGTCATTTACGGTATTTACAAATTTTAACCAAAGGAAAAGCATGACAATGGGTAGGGTAGGTAGGGTAGTTGGACTAATGCATATTAGTAATAATTCTAAGCAAACCCTCAAAATTAATACGAAATGACAGCGATGCCATGGATGAGAATGTGACGCAATTAAGGGCGGAGATAGTGACAGTGAAGTGCAGCTAACAATAAGAGCGTCCTAAACACTTGGAGCAATTGTCATATTCAACAAAATAAATAAATTAAAAACGAGTGATATTTGAGTGAGCGCTCCAACCATCATCATTACTATCAGTATAACTCTACGCAGGTACAGATATAACTTTTTGTTTGTTTCGGCTGTAAAAAGGACCAACCCAACACAATAAAATATAGTATTGACGAAGGAACACATATGGAGAGTGTGTATTTTACAAAATCCTCTAGCTAACCTTAGCTTGACGAATTTATTTATTTTTGTAAGTTGCAATGCTATGTGACTTTGGAAAGGTTAACACATGCACGTTGTGTATGCACCTAGGTGGGCCTTTGTGAAAATTTTGAGTAAAGTGATATTTATATTGCAGAGATGAGTATAGTATGGATGACAGACTGAAATTAATTAGACAACAATGCAAAGGACAAACAAATGAAAAATATTGGTTGATGATGTTATTCTATGAATTAATTAAATAAAATGAAGGAAATAAGGAATGTTGATAATGATGATGATTTTTGTTGTGTGTCCTTTTCAGTTGTTGGGATGTCGCTCAAGTTTCAATGAGAGCTTCAATTTTAAACTACCTGCAGAGATGCTAGACACGGCGAGCGTCTCCATTCAATTGATGTATGCCCAGCCTGGATATAATAAAGGTATATTCTATGGTACGGCCTCCTTCGTTTCTTCTCTTTTCTTCTATCCACTATACATTTATATTCATCACAATATTTCAACTATTTCATTTCCATTTTTCCATTATTTCATCCATCTTTCTTCTTTTCACACACTCGTCTCTCTCGCCCCATATATCAGTCATTCCAATCCACTAGTAGTCCTTCTACTCATAGACACGCTGTAGATATAGAATCTCCTCGTGAGAGCGCATCCCATTGTGAGGATGAGACCAAGACCAAGAGCAGCAGAATTATTACATCTAGCTCACATGTTCTCCCAACTCAATTCACTTGACGATCATGACCATGATCGTGACCATGGCACGACCACCGTGACAACCACATCCGCGTCCTTAATTCCCTTTGAATTGGTTGAATTCGGTGCTCGGTTTTTTGGGGCCGGGGACAGAGCCGGAACTTTTCTTTATAAGCTTCACGCTTCTTTTTAGAATTTACGAAATTCTTATTTCGAAACTGACAAGACAAAGGGAGGATAGTTGGAGTGATTCAAGGTGTGCGGATTGAGAGATGTTGTCCTTTCTCTGTACGCTCCAACTTTTTTTTTTTGTTTTTTGGTTCATGACGTCAACTCGATTCTCCACTCTCCCAATCACCACCACCACATGAAACAAGGAAACTTTCCCATGTGCGCTCGGCTCCTATACGTATTATGCTATGTAAATATTAATAGACCATTTACGTATGCTTACGCTCGTAGCCTGAACACAGTGAACACACCCCTCGATGTGGATCTTCTCACCGACACCGACGTCTTCCGCTTCTTCGTCCTCGTCATTCCCTATATCACCTGTGCCCTTTCCCCTCCCTCTCTCTTTTATTCATCTCCAATCTCAAATCGACACAACATCACATACATACTTTATAGTTTGAAGGAGCGAATCTCCGTCCTCCTCAGCTCAAACGCTTCCAATTCTATTGTTCTCTCTGTAGCGAAAAAAAAACCTTTGTTGTCTCCGTTTGAGTTTCGGGAATGGAAAATCAGAGAGAGAAATCGGAGGTTGGAATGGTGAGGCTTTCGCTTTCGGTTGCAGTTCCTATTCTTCCCCTGTCACTCTTTATCAATTTCACATTTCAGGATCAAAATCCCCAGTTTCGAATATTTTCACTCCTTTTCAATTTTCTAAATTCTGCACAAGAGCAGCGCAGTTTCCACTGCACATCATCCACACTATTCACACAGAAAGGTGAGAGACCAACTTCTTGTTGTGGGTATCGGAGGACGGAGGTAGGTAGATAGTTTCTTTTGCAGATTCCATGTGTTTACTCGGCGAAGGTTCTAAATTTATCATATAACCTTTGAGTCTCGGCCTCCTCGCCATATACTACATAGGACCTTATATATACTCTATATCCATAATATTTACTATGGAAATTAGTTACTCATTATACATTGTCCCAGACTTAATGATGAAGCTCAATATTTTGGATGCATCTGTCTGATTTTGTCAGTGATCGTGGGGGTCGCCGTCATAGCGTTGAATTTGAGATTTGATAGTCGTCGCACGTAATCGTAATCGCAATAATCGATTGAAAGATAATCCAACCAGATTTTTGTCATAGCATATTTTTTTATCAGAGTTTTGATTAATTAAAATGAAATCATCGATCAGTCTGCTACTGCTGGGATATCTGTCTCTGTCTCCAGTCTGCCCTGGCATCTCCCGATAGATCTGTGTACTGTATTCTGTACAGCAGTCTAAAGAGAGGGGCATTTCAGTATTTTTAAACCATAATGCTTTAAACAAATAAGAATTTTGACATTCTCATTTCAACTGTAACCTTTCATCATCCATCGTCAAGTAAAAATGATCTATGAGCCCGATGAATCAAAGACGAGGAACGTGGAACTTTCCATAAACTCACAATTTCCATTTAAAGAAAAATATAAAATAAGTCTTAGAATCCCCTCGAAAAATAAAAGTGCTTATGAAAACATTACAGAATTTAATTGGAAACTTCACACGCTTATTTGGTAACCTTCAAAAAATTTCCATTCTTTTGACTGTGTACTGCGTCACTCTGCTCGCTCCCGGTCCCGGTATAATTGTATCTAAACTATTGTGATCACCACACTCACTCTTCCACCTTCAACTCCTCTGTTCTTTCTCTTCGATGTCTGTGACGTGCGCTTTGTTCATCTGCATCTTATTGACTATTCATTCACGTGAAAGAAGATTTGTGAATCACATTTGACTGCATACATGTGTATAAATGTTCAATGTGAGAGTTTGATTTGACACGAAAAGAATGTGTGTGAGTATATCGATGTCGATGTTCGAACGAGATTTTGTAAGAGAGATCGAGAGAGGAATGTTCCTTTTACTGGGAAATTGCTACAAAACTTATTGCTTCACTCACTACATAACTTCCAGATTCCAATGATGCTAAAAAATACAGTAGCTCCTTGAAAGTAACGAATTCCATATAATTTATTGGAACACTTTTGTTGGTCTGACTGTATACGAAAAATTGTTTTTTGTTTCCAGGTTATTTTATGAAACTGTTTTAACTCTGATTTTTGATTAAGAAAGTATTTGTTGAGTGAGCTGATTGGAATAAAATAATTGTGCAATATAGTAACAGGTACTTAATTAAATTGTTCTCTTGTGTGTGTAGATCAAACTGCTGGAAGGATCGTGCTCGGGTCATTTATGTTTGCGCGTGGGAAAGGACTTGATCACTGGACTGAGATGCTGTCGAAACAGAAGGAACAAATTCAATACTGGCATGCAATCTCCGAGTGAACTGCAACCTCGATCACTCCCCCCATCCCCCCACCCAACCAACCAAACCACAAACAAACAAACTACTAAACTACGAACCACACAACTACAACTACAACTACCAATACTACTTAACAACATTCTACTACGTACACATAATTATATAATTACAAATAATAGCTACTCTACTATACTATATACTCTCATGCCAACGCCAAGAACTGGCAAACACAATTTATTATACTAAATTACTACTTACTACTTATGCTATCATTACTATTGTATACATAAATTATGGATGCATGTGTCTACTAAACCTATAGCTGCCCCACACAGGTAGATCTCCGTGGATGATGGCATGGCCATATGATTAACTCTGACTACTCATTAATTCTCTGTACACATAAGTTGCCCTTTTAGCTCCGAGGAATCAATTTCTAAATTCAAATCCTTTGACTATGTAATCCCTGAGTGACTTCTCACACACACTTGATTTATTTTCTCAAAGAGTAGCAATACAGTGGTGCAGTAAAAAGGCAGTCAGAATAACTTGAAGTACCAACTTAATCGAAAATGTACCTACTTAATCAACTGCTGGGAACGGTCAATCTTTCCTCAATTTATAACAAGATATTTTTTTTTCATTTAAAAAATCTATATGATTTAAATCACAAAGTTTGTTCCAACTCAAAATTGTAGTTACTGTTTAACCGTAGCCGTATAGATATACAGATTTACAACAAGCTACATATCGTCTGTGAAGAACCAAAATGACCCATATCCAATTTAACCTACAATCAAAATGAGCTATGTCATAAAAACAAAATACGAAACATGCGTAAAATGTTAATTAGGAGTTTTTGAAAAGCGTGAAATGTTCTATTTTCATGTTTTTGAAGACGTGCAAAATTTTCTAATCCCATGTTTTCGAAAAGGTGCAAAATGTTGTATTTACATATTTTTGAAAAGTGCAAAATGCTCTATTTAAATGCTCTCAAGACATATTTGAATATTTTTGTAGATAGTTGAAATTGTTTTTAGCTAAAAATGGATATGGGTCATTTTGGTTCTTCCCAAAAGATATTGATCAACTAATCCTCGTCAAGCGCCTTTGGAAGTCCGTGGATTGTAATGTGAGCTACAGGTAAAATAGCAAGGAAAAAATAAATAATTGTTGATTGATATGCGAACGTCAAGAAATGCAAAGAGCTATAGAGTATTAAATCCGGAAGAATAATAGAATATAGGACAATGCTGAATATTCGCATTGAATAATTAAATACCGTCAAGTATGTACTTACAATGCTACGTATATGTGAAATAATGTGACGCTTTGGTTTGCTAGATCTGCGAATACTGCGGATATGCTATTTTTGTCGGCGATTGTCATGTAGGTACCATAATATTATCAGCTATTGGTATATTATCCAGTCAATTTAATCTGTACATTTAAAAGTACTATACTCACTATACTGACTATTGAGGTTTGACTCCGAAAGTCAAGAAGGGAAATGGAAATGGACGTGGTGTGTTTGTAGGAAATTATTGGAAGAACTCAAAAAACAAAGAAGGACACAAATGTACCTAAAGAATTATAAAATTAATTGCAACTATATTCAATAATAATACTAATTGAGATTTCAATTGTCAAATTTCCAAAAATCGTCATTTTATTTGTGTCATTTAGATTGTGAGTCGATGTCGATGTTGGTGTCGGTATCGGTGTCGATATATAGAGAGAAAAATTTACATAAATAAAAAAGATGCAACAGAGATGTACTTGATGAAATGACCTTATTACACTTAGAGCATAAACTCTAAGCAATTTTAATAATACTACTACTACTACTACTACTGTTATATTATTGGTGTTGGGAATAACATATTATGTATAATTAATTAAATACCTTATACTCAACATGTAGGTATGTAAATATAATATATTTTAAACGATTATTAAACCTACAATCTTTCCACGACAATTACTATGTCTAATTAATTATTATTATGAGGGTTCGAAAATTCTAATCGTATAAGTAAAACATTGCTGCACTTCTTATGACTGTGCCGACAGCCGAAACGTATCGAGAGTACGACACGACTACGAGTACTTTCGAAGTACTTCTATACGTCTACTGCAGTTAAATATACGTACTAATAAAGTTACATTCGTTAAAGGAGGGTCCGAAGTATAGGTTCTATGTATAGGAGCAATTAATTAACTAACGTAAGACTCTTTATGTAAACGAGTATCAATTTTAGAACCAATAACAAAACTTAATCAATTATTATTCTGAAATCACATTGATACTATGATATAAGAACGTTCCACAATCTTTAAGCGACTAGAAAATTAAACCAAATCTTGAAAGGTATCATAATGATATATATGCGAAGTTTACATTATTAAAGTTAACTAATTATTATGAGATTAAAATTTATCTAATTATACCTAAACTTATAGTCCACATAGATTAACTACAATATATTATGTACATGTACTATATGCTATATGCTTTCTACAGAAAATGAAGTGTAGGAAACGTATTCCACATCATTAATTAATTAATTAAAATAACGATGATAAGTATACATACATGTTTAACGTATTTTTGAATAAATTCCGTGTCCTATACTTATACATAATAAAGTAGTGAATGTTGCGAGTGATGACGTAGGATGAGCGAGGGGACGTATGACGGATGATGCAATTATTCAGGTATACGCAGATCTAATTCATTTTATTCAGTTTCCATTATTGACAGTGAAATTGACTCGAAAATAATTTGCGACAATGGGATTTTTCATTCAAGTCACTGCGTCCTGCGTCCGCACGTGCTACGTATATATGTGCTTTTAATATAAGAATACAAGTGTAATATAGATTAACTTTAAACTTACATTAAATTGAAAGTGATGACAATGTCTAGGAGAGTATATTCTGTATATACGTCTGCCTACAATACAGGCATGGCTAAATATACATCTATATAATATGTATGTATAATCTATATTTATAATTTAACTTATATATTATTCAGCTGCATTTTGAAGTGATTCAGATATGTACTGGTGAGTTCATGAAACGTGTATAGAATTTTAGCGTGGAGACAACATGCAAATATACTCACGCAACCATTTACAATTTAATTGTGTGTGAGCGTTGTTACGTTAATTATAGAATTTAATATATGCCGGGACCGGCGACCAAAGGGAATCCAAAAGTGTGAAAATAAACCGAAACATAATAAATGTAACCGTAACCGTAATCAATCCAACAACGTCAATTTTACCCGAGAATATTAGCGCAACAGGTTGTTAATTATATCTGACGTAAAAAATATTATGTACTGCTGGCTTTTGATTTCTTCATTTATTTACTAAATAAATGATACTGAATAAATCGTGGAACTATTTGCATCAAGTCTCATCCCTGCTACATACTTATAATCAAGCTACGTAATGCTATGTTCATAGCTTTAGCTTACACAACTAAACAAGACACGACCAAAAGGTTAAGCCTGATTATTGATTGAAGTTTGTAAATTAAATTACTTACATCAGTTTTTCATTTTGCCACTATATCTAGCTACATAGGTTATGCTTATGGTGTAAATCTTTAATGAAGAATCAAAATGGCCCATTTTCAATTTAAGCAAGGATCAAAATGAGCTATGTCAACTCAAAAAAAACATTAAATGAGATAAATAGATGCGTAAAATGTTAATTACGAGTTTTTAAGAAAAGCAAAATGTTTTATTTACATGTTTTTTAAATGAGCAAAACATTCCATTTACATGATTTTGAAAATTGCAAAATGTGTTATTTACATGTTTCTCTGATCATTCATGATATTTTATCTCGTTTGTAGATAGCGGATTTCATTTGCAGCTAAAAATAGATGTGGCTCATTTTGAGTCTTCACTCACGCTATGATGTATTCTCCTTTGCTTCATCATCACTTCAAAGTGGTATTTAATTTAATACATGTAATAATTTCACGTGCTACTGTCCCAACGGTCAACATTTACTGAGGTATACACACTATCAATATAATTATCTTATCGGGATCGGTTAATATCAGTATCTGTAGAATGAATTCTCTGTTTTAATATAGTTTATATGCCAAATTGCTCATGTGCTAAATAATTACATTTGAGTACATAATATTGAGTTATGAATGATCATGATTAATTTTCAGAGTGCTGGGTTTTCTATTTATTATGTTATCATCTCTATGTAATTCGTATTTCCCATGACGTGGGGAAATTGTCGGTCAATTCGAATTTGAACGTATAAGTAGTGTAACACCGTGTGTACGTGTATAAATATCCATAACATTACAGAAACATACTACATTTCAGTATTCATGTAATTGCAGCGCAATCAATAGATATAGGCAATAAGAGTCTGAATGTGTCTCATATGCCTGATGTGTATAAAAGTATAAGAATATAAGTAAGTAATATTAGTTAAGTACTTGAACTATATAATAATATAAATATTAAACTATATAATATACTACATCATACTATTACAAAATACTTGATTACAACTGTACAATATTTATGTAATTGTCTGCGCCCAATTTTCGCCAAATAAAGTTCTTATTCAAAAGCATTGTTGATTTACATAGCTGATTTTTAGTAAGTACAATATAACCTACATCAAACACTCGTAAATATTACAGAGGGAATTACTGCTCAGTCAGAAATCGTAAATAGGCAGTAATGTGGTCGATAAAAAACAATCACTATTAAATAAAAATAAAACTGCAAGGAATTTTGTTTGCATTTCACGTGTTGCAGCAGCAGCAGTGTCATAAAGGTCAGGCTCATTGTAGCAAAAAAATATTTAATTACAGTCTCGTGCATTTAATTACAATTTTATTCTTTACTTTGAGTTTACCCGTGTGTACTATGTATAATATGAAATTTGTATAGGTAGGTGTACTTGTGTCACATGTTCCTGCCCCGCACTATAGCAATCTAATTCGTCATAATATAATTTACTAATACAAGGAAAGTTTGTAAAAGTATATTTATCATGTATACTTATTTAATGAGATGCAATTTATTCCATATTGACTGTTTGCGTCTCATTTCACTTTTAAAGTTGAGCATTATATTGCACAGCATACTGTAGCCTTTCTATTGAAAGTTTGATGGCAATTAATAAAGACCCTCGTCAATGAAATCGACAGAGGTGAGATTTTAATTTTGCTTCTACTCGCACTCATTAAGGCATAATATGCATGTAAGTAACTTCATTCATTTAAAATTACCTAGCTTCCTAGTATGTATGAGCTTGCCACGTTGATTAAAATGATAAAATGGAAATAATTATGGAAAGGCCGATTATGAAATTTCAGCGTCCATGGAAGTGCAGTGCAAATAGAAAAATATCATATGCACACGATACCTATTTTAATTAGTACTTTTAACTGTAAAATTAACTGAATTGTAAATATTAGATGAAAGATGAAAAAAGGGGGAGGATCTTTTTGATGGCGAGCAACTTTTCGCACTTTAAAATGAGCGAGCAGTATGTACTATATACTACTATATAATACGATCAGACAGCCACCTGCATATATGTACGCAATAAAACTAAAATTAATAAGGGATACAAATGATCAGCTTTTATCGCTTGTAAGTAGATGTGGATCTGCATGCTTAAAACTGTTTCCGACTATTATACAATTTTTTAAAAGACAAGATACATTATAATATCATGATGATTCTGCATAAATTATAAGAAACAAAATAAAAATACATCATGATCATAATGTTTCCACATTACACATGAGATGAGGCATGGGAGTTTTCATTGCTCCAGGTTCATACTGTCTGTACTGTGGGGTCCATAACTCACGTGTGTTCAATTAAAACCTCAGAACTTCGTATTTATTACTATTATAAATAAAAAATACACGTTTTTAAAAATTATAGAACACTTCCTAAATTAGCACACTCACTGTGACCTTGAACCTTGCATTTACATAAAGTGTAGATATAGATAGCATATTTTGAATCTCCAAGCCGGCGATATTTTAATTACAAATAATCCCATCTTCTAATCTTCATTTAAAATCCATGGCAATTTAATTTAATTACTTCCATTTTCAACCAACTCCAACACCAACGCCGAGGCAATTGTGCTCAACAACAACACGTTTAAACACTAATAACAAATGGAATTGTAGTCAGAATATTCTAGGTTATTGTTTTAGCTCATCATAATCATGGTGCATGCATGACAAAAATATCCACATCAGTACATAAGTAAATGTAAATCATATAACAGTTAATATAGAGATTTAACATCTAATTGTCTATATAATTAAATAAAGCTAGAACTCAATTTCACTACTACGCTATTATAAACCATCGCATTCTGTTTCTGTACAGCTTCAATCTGGATAGCGTGTCGTGTCGGTTGTCGTTGTCATGATAGCAAATAGTATATATGAGTAAATGGAAATGAAAGAAAATACAGATAGTTAATGGTTAATATTTAGTAAAGATAATGTGAGTAATAATTAATAATATTGTTAGAAATGCATAAGTAATTGTGTACACAATTTACTGGAACTGAAGCCATTTGTGAGTTGCATGAATTGCATAGGAAGCTACAGGACAATACAGACAGGACTCTGTAAACGTTTTTATTGTTGGTCAGCTTTGTTTGACTTTTGTGTACGTGTGAGACCTTGTTAATAATAGACGGACACGGAGCCAGGGATTTTTTTTAGAATGCGAACAAACATTTAAAAGTAGATACTTGAGCGTTAATGATAATAATAATAAACGATAAGAGAGAGAGAAACGTGAAAGTTGAGTATTGAGAATGGAGGACCTTAAGTTAAAGGTAGCACATCTAAAATTCGTAAAGGTATTATTTTAATCTTCTAATATATATAGGGAAGGGAAATAATACTACGAACGAAAAACGAAACTATCAAATGTTTTATATGGGAAAATAGAATGGGATTTAAGAAGCGTATGTGACTGCGTGGTGGAGGATGAGGAGATGTCGAGTAGCTTTGAAAAGCCGTGTAAAAAGAGCTGTGTATATTTGGATTGGCGTGTTGTGTGGGAACGGGATGTGCTGTACTGTGTGTGTCGTGTGTAGGGAAATGGGAAAAGCGAGTGCCATGAGAGACTCGTTTGGAGTCACGTAGCCTCGCGAAGCTCAGCTGTTCATAGTGACACGATTTTAGTTCCATCCAGCCACTCAAGTACTTGACCCTCTCCAAACACAAACTACTACACTCGTAACTATCCTCTCTAATTTACCTACAAATTATTATTTACAGCCAAATATATAAAGTACAAACACGGTTCAGCTAATAACTAGTCTACTTACACACTATCCTACCTGTCTTACCTGTGTCTCCTTCCTCTTCTACTCTTCTTCATCTTCTTGTCAAACTTGGAACCATACACAAGACACAAAAAAACTCCGCCCGTTTTCTGCTCCTTCCTACTTTTCCTATATTATTAGACGTCAACTGTCTTCGTCTTCTGGGAGCGGTGTTTTTTTAAGCTCGTATTCGTGGAAAGTATTCTGTCTGTCGACATTCTGTGGGCAGTTACCTCCTTTCAGCAGAGTTCACCACAGTTAGTAGTGACACACTGACAACACTCTTCCTCATCACGTTCATCTTGACTCGGGTAAGGATTTAAAATTTAATTAACATTAAAGATTATTAAATTTCTGCTTCTTGCTCCTTGCATGCTGTTCGTTCGCTTTTAATTACATTCTATATTTTGTTTTGGCTCAAGAGGAAAGTGAAACTATACAATTATTTTTACGTTGATTGATTTTGATAACGTAACCATATTTCACTGCCGCTGGCTCTGGCTGTGTGTACTTATGTATTTCCCTGATTTAATACGAAGCCGCTTTCAAAATATTTAGTGTGGGGCTAAGTGCGTGTCTTGAATTTGAAATATTTGGAGTGGTTTAGTTTTTTAATAGATAAAATGTAAGTAGTAGTGTCGTATGTAATTTTGCTAGTGGATGGGGCGGGGCAAATGCAGGGGTTTGTTTTACTTTTGTACAGTTTTTAATTTATGTGTTTATTTATTTTATTTTTGCAATGTTTTCTTTTCTTTTCTGAAATGACATAGGACAAGTTCAAGTTGACCTGTCAGGATACTAAATATACAATCTTTTTTTAAGTAATATATTTTTCTGAAATAATTTCATGGAAGCCTACAAGCCAATCACCAGCGATATGGGCAATAACCGTCAGGTATTGAAGGATAACATATCCAAGGATTTACGTAACAAGATTGAGAGTACAAAGCAAAATTTGACTCAATTAAAAGCAGCTATTCAAACTGTGGACAAAAATTCCTCTGAGGTAAAGAGAAGACTATTTTATTTAGTAGTACAATTTAGTACATAATAATTAATTAGCTGATTGAGGGTGACATGACTTAATAATTCCATTGTTGATTGCATAATTATAAATATAAATAATTGTAGCTCGACTTCAACTTTGTATGTACACAGGCTAAAATTGAAATGGAAAATGCAGTGGAGACCATCAATCAGCAACTGCTCCTTCGAAAGTTAGAGCTTACAAAACAAATAGAAGTGATATGTCAAGCTCAAAAAATGTCTTTGCAAGTAAGCATAGGTTTAATTTGTTTTCTACTCTAACACGAATTCGATACTTCTATTAACCAAATATAGTTGCGCCAGAATATTCTATAAATCAAAATCATTACCTCGGCTTATACATATTGTTCATTTTTTACTCTTTCAGGAAGGTACTCACACGGCGTACATGAGATTAGGAAATCTTCAGAGTACTCTGACAAATCTTGATTCATTCGATAATAGCCAACTTTTGAATCTACACGTGCCGGAGACATTATGGTGAGTCTGTGCTTATTTATATTGTACTAATCAATTTATTTACTAGTTTTCTGGAATTATTTCCATTGTGTATTATGGTCTAAATCTAACTAGTAAGAATATAGTTTTATCCAGTTGAGATAAGTCATTAAATCAGAGCTTGCATGCACGGGTGGAACACTCAGTGCCCAGTATGACCCTATCTCAATCAATTGCTTAGCTAATCAACGACATATTATTGATTACAAAATTATATTAAATTAAGTTAGTTTATTGCAACATTTGGATTTCCTTTGCCGTCTATTCTTGAGGAAAATACAAACACGTAATTATGTAATTATGTGCTCAAGCTGTAAGTTATACTACGCAAAAATTGGAGTTATTGTTTACTACTGACTGCATGTGCGACGATTTCAGTTGGCTACAGAAACTACGAACTCTATTGTATTTTATTACATACTATTTTACAGACTCAAGAATTTATGGGGATTGTTTTATACTGCATCAATGATCGCACTCTTAGCCGATACTAATTGCTTTTTATGGAAATCTGCGATTTAAAAGTTTTTACAAAAATACCTAAATAAAATATTCCCTGCGCGATGTACATATTATCTCTAAGTAAATGCGGCTTTAACTTTAACGTTTCTTAAACGTTAATACAATTGGACTTGTCGAACGAGTGATTGACAGTTCTTTGAGGAGGATGGTCAAATAAATCAAAACTTATCTTGACAGCAAGGAATATTATGTAATTGGATGACAAGGGCAGCCGCGTGACCGATTACATGTTGGGTTTTACAAACGTCGATATAGTTGTTGACATATGCAAAAGATAATGTATGTATAAAAATAAAGCAGTGCAAGTCAGTCTTTTTTCAATTTTCTTTTTTATGTGTTGGGTAGGTTTGTAGCTATTGCTCCCCCCCCCCCCCCCCCATTACTTAAATACAATAGACAGTTTCTTATTTAATAAACCCTCTTGTAAACAGTACACTTTCGTAGCTACTGTGTACGTAGTCTAATGTTGTAAGTATACATTTTTGGACAGTAGTGTTCTGATCCTCTGGTATCAATAATGAATGGTATTTGTAGGGCGGCTTTTTATTCTGTAGTAAATTAATGAACTGTGTCGTAGGTTAGTTACATAATCAAAATTTACGTGGAACAATTAGTTATTATGTGAACATGAGTTTATGGTAAATGCGATTCGGAATTAATTATGCGAAAGTTACGTGAACTTTATGGTAAAGCTTGAGCTCGAACTCTACTAATGAATTTTTTTTTCTTGTTGTTTATAGGAGAGCCACAGACATGACACTGCCAACTCAAATGAAAACTGAGTTCGGAACTGATAAAGTAATGGAAGGGTTAAGCAATTGGGGTAACGTGAGCTCCACGAGCTCAACAGAATTCCTTAGAGCGCCTACTCCGCCACAAAGGTAAGTGTATTATATATTTAACAATAAAAAATTATGCACCGGGAGACG
The DNA here is from genome assembly GCA_949802685.1 of Dicyrtomina minuta. Classification (NCBI taxonomy): domain Eukaryota; kingdom Metazoa; phylum Arthropoda; class Collembola; order Symphypleona; family Dicyrtomidae; genus Dicyrtomina; species Dicyrtomina minuta. The sequence continues at coordinate 65,812,712 of OX461812.1, forward strand.
GTATCCAAACAATTTCCAGTCCCCGCCACCAAGTGCAAAATGCAAGATTTGGACACCCTGCCTCGGTGCATAATTATAAAAATCCAAGAGTCGGTACCTGTATAGTTTTCAGTTTTTTACGGACGCCTTTGTATCACTAAAAAAGACTAATATTGACAGGGGTGCGAGGGCTTTTTAGATTAAGGAACAATATTGTAGCCTTAGGCGATTTGAAAATCCAAATATAAATAGGGAGCGTGACACTTAAGCAAAACTTTTAATAGGCACAATGGGGTTTTTATATGTATTGGTTTCTTGTGTGGCTATAAAAATAGGCTAGGCAATCGGGCCACTACTAACGGTTAAGCTTTAGCAGGTATAAAATGGGGTTACTTCTTGTTAATTTAGCTCCCAGTATTTTTTTCTCCTGTGGATAATTTTTCATAGTAAACTACTATCGCAATCCAATCGGGTATTTTTATACATGACCATGTATACAACATAGGTATATGGTTTTATATTTAACCACGACTAGAAAAGAAGGGCTGCTCAATGTGCGTGCATTTACAAAAGAATCGACATGTTCTTAAGTAAAAGTATACGCGTATGTTGCATTTAAGGCATTGAAGCACATAGCAGCAGGGGATATTTTAGTAACAAAAAATTGAGTTCCCATTTAAGCTTCACCTAGTCTGAAAAGGGTTTCTACACAACATCATGCTTACACGTTTTCTAAATTGTGTGAGGTATAGAGTCGAATCAATTTTAAAGAGTTTAGTCTTGCCAGTAGTGTGAAATGTACAAAAATGTCGGTCAAGTTTACTGGTGTTCCTATTGATGCCAATGGTGCTTAATTTTATGAATTTTTGCCTACTTTTCAGGGTGTTAGTTGAATCGGATGTAAAATCATGTGGCTCCAGGTCCGGACCATTGAAAAAGTCACCTCCTCCTTTAAATCCTTTATTTCCAAGTAATATGATTTCTGAAACAATTTTCAAAAAGCGGGACTCAATAGAAGTCATTCACAAAGTAAGAATTAAAATAATTGAAAAGGTTTTGCAAAGTATTTTAGTAATTAATTGTTAACATTGTGTGTAATATATGTAAGTACTGCATGTGGTGCTAGACTGGAATACAAAGCTCACTAAATTTTATTTTTAATGTTATTTAACTTGAAGGAGCCTAAAGATTGGCAAATTGAGCAGTGGCTCTCAGGAATGAAGATACAAGCAAGTAACAACGACTCTGACGATTTTGAGATGATTTCTGATGCAGAACCTAGAAAATCTTCAGATGATTCGATGGTACGATAGATAATTTATTCAAGTTTAATTCATTCACAGTTTGGAACGTGTCCGTGTATAATTTTTGATGCCATAAATTACCATACTACATTTTTTATGTTACAGAAGATGTAAATTATATTATGTCAAATTATTATTGTATGATTTTGCTTTTGTAATTTTTCAGGTTCCGTCGCTGGAGATTGTAACAAATGAATTGGAAAATTGTGATGGTGAAGATGGATCGAGTATAGTTTGTGTGGAGACAGAGGAACAATCCTTGGATGATATGAGTAAATGGTTGAAACCGAAAAAGAAAAGAACTTGCAGTATGTCATCTCATGGAACACTGAATAGTTATTTGCTTAAATCCAAATCGTCACCTTCAACGAATAACAATCAAAATCAAACTCATCGCTATTTGGACTTTCCATGCCTTCGGCTTGATCCTAATTCTTGGATTCAGAAAAGAAAGAAGAATGTTCTTACGAATGTAAATCGGTCGGAATTATGTCTGCAAGTGGGTCAAAAAGAAATCATTCCACCAACGTATGCTCTTCCCTACCCTTTCTGGCTGAAAAATTATGGACTCTAAAATGTACCAATACGGCGACGGAATATCTCACAAGAATGAAAGTAAAAATACCTCAGCAAATGTAGGAATACATATTTGAGAATGAATGTACCAGACGAAGAACATAATTTATCAATATAATAGTGAACATAGCTAACTTAGGCATTTCTTGGAAGTAGGTTTAATTTTAAATAGTGATGAAAGACGAAACGTAATTTTACGGATATAAGTTACTTTCATCTTATCATATTCATCAAACTGTTCACGCAGTCAAAATATAATTTAAAATTATAGCAAAAGGCAATTATTCTTATTATTATGACATCATGTTATTATTATAGAGAATTTAAATTTTATTAAGGATTAATTTTACGCTACTCGTTAGGTTTTATACATAAATGCATTATAATACTACTGATATTGTGACAGATATTTTTATCATAGCTGGATGATTGTAAGTAATAATAATTAATGTTTATTACAGTGAATTCAGTGCATATAATAATTGTATCGCCATTTACTACCCCGTATCTAAACTGGCACAGGTTGTCTGTACTGTGGCGCCTGGCTTGCTTCCTGTCTTGATTATTCAAATTTTATTAATCTGTTAAGTATATTATATTCTACATCGTTTTAATAGTTTTTAACGGTCCTTGCATGCGACCACCGCGACGTACGTTCATAAGAGGCACGACATGCTTCCTTTTATATATTTTTTTCCCAATTCTTCCTGTGTTTTGAGTGCAGCCTGACCTTTCAAAACCACTACTTCCTGACAGTCCAACCCTCCCGCTCATTTTATTTGTTGACAGCAGCAACAGCTGTAAGTTCCAGCTAAACTGACACGATACTTTGCACTGGTCATGCTCACACCTGCTATCTGCATATATAAATGTTTGTATACCCGAATGAAATTAAATTACGATGATGTTTAAGCTAATAACATTCTATAGAATGCATAAATCGGTTGATCATGATTCATGTTTGGAATATATAATGTAAACCTTAAATTAAACTACTTCAATTTTGAAATACACATATGTATAATTATTGGCGGGCAAGATACTATAACTATAATTATCCCTATAATATGATTTTACTGTATAAGTTTAGGTCGAAACGTTGAAGCGCACGGTCACCAAAAATGTACGTAGTGCTTTTTGGTTTGCATACATAAATGAGTGCATTTATTTAGAATTCGTAAAACTTCATGGAAGTACTACGACTAATTATAAATCGTCTCATAGCATCATGTTGTTGAGTACCTTAGTATGTTGTCCTTTACATTATTGTTGGAGTATAATAATATAAGCTACCGAATTTAAGTCTTCACCTAATTAAATGCCAAAAGTGAAAACTTTCAAACTCTGAAGCCTATTCATTGGCTAGTAGAGCATGTACCTACATTGTAAACTACAGAAAACAATTGCACAAGGAACATCTGTATCACCAACCCAAATAAATACTTAGAATTTAGTATGCACAACGGCATGACATGTAGAAAAGAAGAAAATTCCTCCAAACTAACGGTATTCTTTGCCTACAGTTCAAGGCGTTTAAGTACATTCCATTGCCTTGGGGAGAAGTCGAAAACCAATTCAGTTATACTGTCGGCTTTGGCGCCCACCGTTTATTGAGTACAATTTTTAGATTTGTTAATAAGTACTTTCCTTATTTCAAGTCTTGTTGGTCGAAATAGAAAAGACCAAAAATGAAAGTATATTTTACAGCTACAATATATTTATAGAATCCGAATGGAAATAAGAGAGAAGGAGACGGAATTAAAAGATGTAGGTAGCTTGTGTGTGAGGGAGAGATTGGAAAGTTGCTTGAGAATAAGGACGATAAGTTGCGGTTGTACGGTCACTGGGTATTGTAGTTTCCATGGTTGCTGCTCGCGGAACAGTTTCACATATTCATACAGTTTTCTGGATCCCTTTCATTCGCTCATGTGATGCCCAGAACAGAATCAGATCTCTAGTTTTTGTACGGCATGGGAAGGGGAGGCATGACCACATGACGTGACGTAAGGAATGGTAAAAACTGTATGTTCTAAGAAAGTCATAGTACGAGAAGACAAACGGGGATTTCTTGTGAGTATGAGCCTCATTCGGATTCGGATGCCGGTGCCGGTACCGCACCGGTTTCAAGGAGGACCTATACATACTCTAATACTCTTCGTTCCATGCCCACAGTTTAGTTATTACCCTTAGCATTTGAGTTTGGCTGGATCCGGATCCGGATGGCGGGAGCTCCACGTTGTGGATTTATTAAAAATATATTACATCCACATTTCATCACTGTCCACCTGTCCACCTATGCTATTTGCAAACAGAGCTGTACGCACATAAGTAGTATTTGTATTTTTTTACATCCAAGGAGAAGAATTTAAAGCACGTATGTAATTGATATGGACCCGCACACATATTTGATCGATTAATCTACGGACTACGGAGCTTGATTTTAGTCCCCGTCGCCGGACTGCGCTTTATCACAACTACATAATATAATTTCTTAATTATTATATTACATTGCAAAATCCTAATCTAATCGCGAAGGCCAGCTCGATCTGAAAAAAGAACGGAGCTATAATTTCTTCAATGTATTTCGTGCATATATGTATATCTTGTTTATTTTAGTTACGTGAGACGGAAATTACTATATTGTAATATCGCATTGTTTATGCATATTTGCACGTAAGTAACTTCCACACAAAACATATTGGGGAATATTACTACTGCATTAGCATATTTACGTTTTTTTTTTAAATTGTATTCATTTGCTTGCTCCTATTTCCCGTCATTACGAAAGGCAAAATCTTCAAATGCTCCATTTTAAACAAAAAATTATTAATTAGCCTCTTGCTATAACAGAAGAGAGCTGGACTGGAACTCAATAATTCGATATTTTAAAAAGTGCTTCGTTTCATTGTTAACTTCACTCATGAATCTGTGATCATTATACAGTCATAAGATCTCTGTAAAAAGTCGGTAATCCCAATCTTACCTACGTAATAATAATAATAGTACCTTCTTAGAAGGTATATCATAAAAAATTACTAGCAATATTTGCCCACCGGGCGTCACATAAAACTGTGTTACAATTTTTAACTTGGGTTTTCCAAACAGAAATAATTGTGCTTTAATTTTTCAGTATGTACCAAATATAAAACTAATACTTACGAAATTTGGGGAAATCGGAAATCTCTTATGTTGGATTTCCTATATGAAGAAATAACTTTTACATTGATTTTGATGTGAGTGTGTATGTAAGGTTTGATTCTTGTGAGACGAGTGTATATTAATCGATAAATCTGCTAAGAAGACCTTGCCTTGGGATTTAGCTTTAGAATTCAAATTGGAATTCCACTCTCGGATCTTTCCCTGAGGCCACACAAATGAAAACCGAGCAGCTTATAATAAGCTTTGGGTGTCAGTATAGTAGTATAACTTCACCTACTTGACTACAGTATAACAACATTGTGTCTTAGGTCTTACTTTTAGTTATTTCTGAGGACAATCAAACTACAGTACTCAAAAGTGTTTGGTTATATTTCATATTTGTACCCTTACTACACATGGTAATGATAAATATGTGTGCCAAGCTTTATTTTAGATTCCTGTATCGCTGTCTATTATGAGAAGAGAAGAGAGAAGAGCCCTTCAATAGAGGCTGTCGGCTATTCAGGTAAAGTTGTGAGTAATTTCATGGCTAATCGCAGTCTTGGCTTCTCTCCTTCTCTTGAGTCTTGGTCGATAAAGTAAAAGCAATCGAAAGGGAAATTTTCAATTGAAGGTTATTCTTTGCTATTGTCACTTTCTGTCTTGTATATATATATATGCATTTTATTTTATAAATATTGGCACATCCTCATCGCTCACGCTCCAAAAGGAATTCCCAATCAATTCATCCGTCGTCATTGTCTTTCAAAGAATAAATTTCTTGAATTGAATGCACAGCTTTAAACTATACTTCAACTTCAACTCAATTTGTATAAGCTACTCTTGATGCACTCCACACATGCAAAACAATGATGGCAGTGATTCAAGTGCATTTTTCCTGATGAGATGCCTATAAATTGGCAAAAAATTAAAATATATTAAAAGTGCAACAGACTACAGAGTTACATTCCAGTTTAGTGCAGCATCCTGAGAGGACATATCACGTAAAATATTGACATGTATGTAAAACGAGTATGGTCATCTCCTCCCTACAAATAGTGAGGGTGGGAGGCCATATCCGAGTTTACCACATCCCTTCACCATATGCATCTATGAAACCCCTGTAAAATATGGAATAATTTAAATTTTTTTTTTTTTATAATTTAATGAATATAATGTGGAATATGTGGGTATGAAAGATGGTAAGGGTCAGATGGTAGTATTTAAGTTAATAAAGGGGGTGTTCCACCACTCCGGAGGAGGCCGGAGACCTATGAAGATGGGGGAGGGAGGCTCAACTGAAACTCCAGTCGAAGCACTCCAGCATAGCTACAGATGGTAAGAATGCAAATTTTTATTATTTTAATTTTAAATGCATAATTTATTTAAACTTGGATTTATGCTTAATTTTATAAGTAAGAATTCCAAGGGCAGCGTAGCTCGGTGGCTGAGGTCAAGGCTGAGGATAATGTCATCCACGGCCATGGCTTCGCCACCCCGAGCTCCCGACTCCCTGAGGGACCACGGAATCACCTCGACCGTGGATGGCAAACGGAGCGAGTTTACGGTCGAGTGATCCATGGTCCCCCAGACAATTCGGTCTGCCAGGGTAATTTTTGCCGATTACATTTTTACTGCCAATGATGAGGAGGAGTGGAGAGGAAGAAGACTTATGTATTTTGCTTCTATTTGCAGGAGAACAAGCCGGCGTGAAGGTTGCGGGCCTGGAGGATTGGCTTCATCCTCCGACGGTCCCCGGCTCCAACGCCACTGGACGGGACGGACAAGGGACTGTGAGAAGCGCTTGTATTTTCGAGCATTCCAGACGGCAAGCGCTCCACGTCCCCGCCATCCCAGTTCAGCAGCAACGACTTGTCCTGAATTTTGATGAATGAAGGTGAGTTTTATATTTTCATTTAGGTTAATTTTATTTTGTTTATTTTTCAGGAGGGTCGTTGGGGAAGTGGTGCTGACTCCGTGCCCAGCAACCACATCCAGCCCAGAAAGGACGGAGAGGTGCGGTGGAGAGTGTCCGGGCCACAGAGGACGGTATGCCACGGACACACACCGCACCATTACCACCAGTCCAGGCCGACCAACGACCCTGAATTTTGGATGCCAATCAGGTAAATTTGTTTATTTCTACTTTTTATTTTAATTAGATTTTAGTTTTATTTAGTTTAGTTAATTTTTCCAATTAGATTAGTCGGGGAGGTTGGGCAGACGATGGCAAAGCCATGTTGCAGGGAATGGCGAACAGTGTCCCCGCTCCACCGTCCACCCCAACTTGGAGGACAAACCCGCAAAAGGCAGCCAGTGCTGCGGGTTCGTTCCTTCCAGTCTCCCCTCAATTTTGGACATGTTTTTAATGATTTTTGCCTACTTTGATGTATGAACCGAAGTCCCTAAATTACGTCAAGCGGGTTCAGGGAACCACTGCTGACGACTAAGGAATGAGCCAATGATTAAGATGCAAATTATGTCGACTTAATTTTATGTTTGTTAATTCTAGATTCCATGACGGAAGATATGAGAATCAATAGAAGGTTGCCAATATAAATGAGAACACTCAACGATCGAAGATGAGAAGGTAAGTTTAACGGATAAATATTTATATTAATCATTAAATCAAAAGAAAAAGGATAAATTCAAATTAACTGAAATATTTCCCTTCCGACATATGGTCGGGGGCCACAACTGAATAATAATTATTAATTAATGTTCTTGTTTTTGTTTTCGTTTTTAGGTTTTCGTCCAAATGATTTACAATATAATAGGTTACAAGATAATGATTTATAACTGATACGCTTACGGATGCCACGGGCGTGGCATCTGAGATTTCCGATTCCAGGTTCCAGGTTGATTACAGGTAATTCACAATATATAATTTTGTATTTTATAATTTATATAATTTGGTCCAATTGACCTCGCATTAATTTATAACAAACTTAAGAAGAACTCGTAGAGAGGAATCGCGAACACAGTAAACACCATGAATAAGAACAGGAAAATATAGAAATTATCGGATTTTCTTTCTTTCTTGATTTTAGGTTCTTTTTGATGGCACCAACAGGAGCCATGGGGACAATCCCCTTTTGCTGTTCTTATTCCTTTTGGAGTCTCCATGTTCCTCAATTCCTTTCTATTCATTTTTCTATCAATTCTCCAAAAGGGAAAATTGAAAAAGAAATTAAAGATTTCGAAGGATTTTTGGAAGAATTCGTGTCGGAGACCCTCTCTTCTTCGCGGCGTGATTCATTCTGCCTTAGCTAGTTCGCCTCCGCTCCTTCCTCGCTTCGTCTCCTGTCGCCTCGGGAAGCATCATTTTAATTCCTTTTGTGGCTCATAGACGCTGCGTGGTGGAGGGCTGCGAGTTGTATTTATTTTATTATCTCCTTCCGTGGATCTTCCTCACTCTCTGTCAGATGGCCGATGCTGTCTGGAGAATTTGAGGAGAATCTGTGGGAGGACGTGTCGTGATTTCTATTCCTTTCTCATCATCCCCTCGTAGGGCTCCGTGTCCTCACGGAGGGTAGCGGCTGAAAAGATTGGAAATAGAAAGCACGACACACAATTATATTTAACCTTTTTATTATTTAGAATGGACTCTGGAATTTGGGAATACGATTAGTTTTCTGAAGGAAATAAAATTTTTGAACTCTGGACCTGTGGAATTTTGGAATTAATTCATTTATAACCTTTATTTAGTCATATTGGCAAAAATTCATTCATGTCATAAATTCGCATATAAAACTTTTACTGGACTTGGAATGGAATTCATACGGAAATCTGTTGAGCTTCCTATGTCTTAACTCAAATGCATAACGAAGTTCTTTTAACGAAGATAGAGTTTTTATTAATTAAACAATAACTTGGCAATTCATCTTAAGATCCTATGACTTAATTATTAATGCATAGCGACCTGATTCTCATCTTAGTTAATTCATATTTCATTTGAAAACGCAAAATTTTTAATTAGTCAAGTAAATTGTGTTTTATACTCTATTCTACATACGCCTAAGGAATATTCTACGGCTAATCTTCTAATGCGTAAAAATATAACTATTCTGGGCATCTATTTTTAGATTTGAAAATCAAAAGAGATAATAGGAAAATGTAAGTGAAATGTAATTACGCTGATTCTCTAAATAATTAACGTAGAGATTATAAATTCATACAAATGCCGTCCAAAACAAAGACATAACTTTTGTTGAGATCATAAGAGAATAAAATTTTAACGTAGAGATTATTTTTATGAATCTTATAGTTATTAACGGAGATAAATTTTTATTTTTAAAGAAACACCGCGGGTCTTGAGACTATTTATTTTCACCGGGTATTTGGTTTAATTCATTAATTTTCGAAGTTATTTTCTTTGAGGGGAAAATTTTAATGGGGATGAAGGATCCTTGCTAGGGGAGGGATGTCTTCTTCGTCAACTGGGGGAACACTAATCATTGCACGAACGGGAGTGGGATCCACTGCTATTGGTTGTTGGACATCCTGCGGATTGCTAATCGATTCTTCCTCCGGATTATCGGGATGGACCATGGGGAGGACGTGTTGGATGGGAGCTTCTGGAGATGCTTGTGGCATAGGTAGATGTAAATTCCCTTGTATTGCAGCTAAGCGTAATGGAGCATACCATTCAGTTTCTTCATTGGCTAATAATTGAACCGGAGGAATAATCGCAGGCACGAATACAATTAAAGTTTCTGTTGGGATTACGGGTGCGAAGCTTCCTGGCCCTGACTGAAATTCATATTGCAGACGCACGTTTAGATTATTAACGTGCATGGCTAGAAGATCTCGGAGACCGTACGGATTATTTGGTCTCATGATCGTATTAGTTCTTCCGGGTCCCAGCCATAATTCAAATCCCGGAATGACTTCGAAGCGGACTCGATATGGAAAATTTGACCTGGGATCCATGACCAACATCTGGAAACGCTGCTGTAGATAAACTTGATATACTATGGCAAGGGCCAGAGTCCTGACTGATCGAGCCCCCATTTGGACATGGGGCATGATTGGTCTTGGGTTGTCCGCGAAAGCTGGAACCGTAATTGTTGTGGGGTTCGGATTTTGTACATTCAGACCCCCGTGACCTATCTGAGTGGCTTTATCCTGCGTCTTCATATTTACCCGTAGTGCTGCTACATCTGCGGCTGTTGGCAACTTGTAGCTAGTGGAGGTGGATGGATTGATCGAGGGCCCTGGTTGAGAGGTTGCCAGACGACGTGTGGGTTGGTCGTTTGTAGGAGAGGATGGTGAGGTAGGAGATGCTGGCGAGGGAGCTGGACGTTGAATACGTTCTGTCCGCGAAGGGAATGGAATTCCTCGTCTTTCGTAGTCTTGACGAATAAAATCTCTATCTCTCCTACGTTGATCAGCCCATGACATTTTCTTTGGTCCTCGTGAGTAGGGAGAATATTTACTTTGCTCCGAATAATTTAGAGGAGGCCGCCCACCCAATGCTGCAATACCTCTTGGTTGTCGGCTCACTTCGATGGAGGCATCCGGCGTTTTCTTTGATGTCGGAGTACGACCTCCCGTCGAAGTGATTTCATATTTTTGGCCGACAATCTTCGGTTTTCCCTTTGAGGTGGATGGCTTTGGTGCAAAAATGGGAAGCGGCTGAGGAGCTTTTGAGCCAGATTTCAAGAGGTGAGGGCCGGAGCTCGAAGGAAGGGCAGATTTTGCTGCTGCGATGGCAGCTCTTGCTATTTCTGCCGTGATTTTCGGGGCTCTGATTGTTGAGCGGGACGATGGAGGAGCGACGGTCCTTCGTGCGCTGGAGGGACCTCCCATCTGGATGACGGTGTTGTGGGGAGATTTCGGTACTAATTTCCATTGATACCCAGGCCGTCCCTGGTTTTTGGCTCTGTAACCCGGATGTCTTTGTCTCATGCGGGCATGTTTATTCCGGAGCAGACGTTTTTCAACTTCATTTTTCTTTGTTGGTCGCACCGGGACATATTCCATATTGGGATCATTACTAACGGGGCGATTTTTGTTGGTTCGCCAGCGTTCGCGTCTGACACGTTTTTGTGGATTTTGTGAAGGTTGAGGACGCGGTGGCGGAGCTTTTGATGAAGTTGAAGGCGTTGGGATTCTTGGGCCCAAAGAGACCCTTGGCGATCTTCGTGCGAAGCCTTCTTTAGACGGGTCGTATGCCCTCTTTACTACTTCTTCGATTCGCTGTTTTTCTTCATCTGTATCAGCGGTTGTTTCTGCTGAGGATGATGATGAAGAAGGAGCATACGACTTCTTTGGTACTTTCTTAACCTTTTGTTTTTCTTCATCGGTGTCAACCTCGGTTGATCCTATGGAAATAGATGACGATGAAGATGGAGTTAATTTCCGCGGTTTGTTTGGGTTGTAGGACTGTTTTATTTCAAGCTTTAATCGTTGTCTTTTCGTTTCTTCGGAGTCAGTAGATGATGAGGAAGATGAAGATGAGGTTGAAGACGAACGTGAAGATGATGAAGACATCTAATTATAAAAGAAAAGGGAAGAGAAACTGGAAATGATTAAATAGTTCGCTTCTTTTTAGAAAGTCAATGTTTTCTCTTCTCCCGAAGCACTGATTATTTGAGATTAAAATGAGTTCAAACGTCGATGTGTCATTGGCGTTTGCATTTTAAATAATGTTTTCACTTTTAACTTTTAATTCTCTAAACTAAGTTTCTGATCCCGAAGGGGTCAGAAGGGAAAATTTCTTAAATTAATTGTAGTGATCTCTTATAATTTTATGATCTCTGTTTTGGAGGTTCGCTCTTAAACCGGCAAAATTTGTAGCGGTGGCCACCACCGCAGTGACCACAACGTCTTACTCTTTTCTTTTTAGGTGGTTTGAAAAGGGGGCAATCTCGAAAGATGTGCCGAATGTCCCCTTTTACTGACTGCTCCCTACAATTCGGACATTCCCTAAGCTTCGAACTAAATTTATTTTTAATGACCACATTGTTAAGATTATTTGGTCGCTCGTGGGCTTGGCCTTCGGCGACTAAGTTATTTTCTTTTTGCGCGGAGGCGGAGGCTGAAGGAGCTTCCGAGTCTGCATTAACTTTTGAAGGGAATTCCGGATCTGGGTCCCAGTTTATGGTGTTAGTAGGGCTCTGTGGTGAGATTCTGAGCTCCTGGGTGTCTGGTCCTAACCAGAAATCTTCTTGATCGGAGGGAACATTCCCCTCGTCACTGTCGCTGAGTGATATCTCCATTCATTACTGCGATATAGGATTTCATTTAATTAATCTTACATCCTACCTAATTTGAGAGATATCATTTAAATTTCGTTATGTTTTTATTTTTATAATTTCTTTATGATAATTTAGTATGGAGGTTCAGGAGTGGGATTCCGCATGTGAGCATTAGTTTCCCAGTGAAATACTTTTGTTGGAAATAATCAGGGATCCAATGCTCATATGAAAATCGCAATCCTGAATCCCCTCGTAATTTTATACTAAGGGTTCGAATTGTTTGGAAGGGAAATTTTGTTTTTAAAGAATTATTGAGTATTTAAGTTTTTATTCTGAATCTGATGGTGATGGGAGGAAGTGAGAAATATTGTCATGCATTCTTCCCATGCACTTTATCATGCTGTTGATTAACCGAATTGATTTTGTATTTTCCTTCCGGGTGGTGGGAGAGGAAGTTGGTTCCTTATCCCTTCTTTTACGGGGTTTCGGAGGGGGATCTCTTCCTTGAGCAGCGGAGCTAGTGCCTTGTTCAGGGGCTTTGGAAAGTGCTCTTCTCGATCGAGTGGCTACTCCAGGTCGACGATCACTGTCCGTTAAGGTGCGAGGGGTCACCTCGCGATTCTTTCGCCGTTTTTGCTTTTTCTTACGGCTTACAGATTCTTCATCTGTATATGAACTGGGATCTTCAGTCGTTTCTACCTGAGATTCTACTGTTTCACTCTCGGAAACCTGTTGAGCTTCGTCTCGTTTCGGAGATTCAGTTCGAGATTTCCTCTGAGTGGGGGTTGCGTTAACCCAAAAACTTTCACTATTTCGATTCTTTCTAGGAGATTTACTTGGGCGAAAGTTTGACTGAGGTTCTCTGCTTGGGGCAGAATTGGTATTTTCTTTTCTGCTATGTGTATTCCTTGGTGGAGTGTAATTTCTAGGTTCGCCGAATTGTGAAACGGGGTTGTAAGGAGGGGATGGGGTTCTTTCTCCGCTGACTCTGGTAGGTGGGGAGTTTTTGGATGACGAAGTCCTGTCCCTACTCCTATTCGGATCACTCCGAGAGTAATCCCTGTGGGATAAATTTATATTCAAGTTAATGTCTTGTCTTGGAGAAGGTTGAGTGGAAATCTGATTTTCCTGGAATCTAGCTCTGGGAGATTGACTATTTGAATGAGTCTGACTTTTATCTTCCCTGACCTGCGAATGGGAGGGGCCAACGTGAGAAGGCGAAGTTATATTCGCGCTTCCGTGATTGCAAGAATCTTCGGCGCTCTGAGGCGGAAGTGGAATATTTTGAGTTTCCCCAGTCCAAGAATATTCGGGACACCTGGGAAACTGATTTTGTTCTTCCCTAAAACTAGCTTGATTTTGAGCCGTGGGGCTCAAGATTTCTTCAGCAAGACTAAGATTTTGTTGGGTACGATTTAAATTAGAAAGGGGTGAATTTTGAGGTGAGGGGTTGTTTCTAATTACCGGCGAGGTTATTGCTCTTGGTTCTCTACCCTGTATCTGATGGGAAACTTCCCCTCTACTTACTCGTGTATTGGAATTTAGACTACTCTCAGTACTCCACGGGATTAGCTGATTTTCAATTTCAATATTGTTTTGCATGCGTTCAAATCGTTCTCTAATATTTCGAACTGTATTTTTATTAAAAGAATAATTTAATTTTAACTTTGTTGGTTGGATTATTGAACTGTGAGGCGTTCCAAGTGGTTCGTTCCTCGAAAAATTTTGGGGGCTGGAATTTCTTTCCGCACCGGCGAAGGAGCAAGTGCCCTCCATGCGGGTGGGGGAAGGAATTTCAGCGGAATAAGGAGGTTCGAAGTCGCCTTCGGAGATCCTTTGTGTGGGAATGTCCTGATGGTTGGAGCCTGCAAGAATATTGTGGCTGCTCATCTCACCATCAAGGACTTGAGTTTCCTGTCTATCATTGTGAGTCGAGCTTGCAAGAATGTGGTGGCTGCTCATTTCATTATTTTGATTGACAGGTGCGCTGACGTGGCTTGAGCTTTCGGAACTGCTCAAGCCACTAATAGCATTGGGAAGTCGTATTGGACCAGTGGAGCTCGAAGCATCGCTTAGTGGAGCTCTTTCTGGTTGTACGATTTTCTCCAGATCTGATGGAGATTGTAAAGAAGATGTTGAAGATTTGTCTGAAGTTTGGACCCGATGTGTACGTCCATCCGAGTCTTGTGCAATGATATTCAGACCATCCCCGACATCACCCCCAGGCGTTTTACTAAACGCCGACATATTGACAAAGGATGGACGCGAGGGTCCATGTTGAGGAGGGTGAATGTCGGGATTGAGTGTAATAGGTGGGGGAGCACGGACATTCCAAGAGGAATGAGAACCATCCGTACTTCTCAAACTCTGTTGGTGGGGATGTGATGCATCTGTGTCATCACATCTCGGTGGTAATTGTTCAGAAGGTGGAATATATTCCACCGGGGTTTTGACATGGAGGTCTGACGAATAATTGAAGTCCCCTCGGGGTAGTACATCTACAATAGGGGTTCCATTTATTTGAGGAGGATCCTCAGTGGGATCAAGACGGGGCTCCGCGAGGAAGACCTCTTCCGCTGGGACAGGCCGTAAGTCATTCAACCAGTCGGAGTCAACGGCGGATTCCTCCGGAGCGGGTAGGGGCTCCCCTGTCACATATTTACGTAAATTATGGCCATGGGTCAGACGGAGCTGACGTTCCGGCAAGAAAACATTTATGTCTACATTGTGTGGACATAGGAAGTAAGAATGTATATTTTCATTAACACTATAAATTTTATAAGGCCCCGTGTATTTCATAACAAATTTTGATTTGGTCCCAGCTGGCCGCGTGTAGTTGCGCTTCCAGACCAAGTCACCTATTTGAAACCTTACAGCGGGATGCCTTTTATCAAACGCTAATTTTCTCTTTAATTGACTCTCGCAAGAGTTTTGAAAGGCTTGCATACGGACGCGAAACATTTCGCCTATGCGCACTTGTTGTTGTTCTAAGTCCCACTCGGGACTCAGATGGTCATCTAATAAATTTAAGTTACGATTAGGAAGGCTGATGCCATGAAGAAGAAAGTAAGGAGTGAACTTAGTACTAGAATGAGGTGCGCTGTTATAAGCATCCTGGACTGCTGGGAGTTTTTCATCCCAATAACGCCTGTCTTCGAATTGTAACTTCTTGAGTATGCTGCCGAAGGTAGAATTTACTCGTTCACAGAATGCGTTGGATGATGCATGGTATGGAGCAATGGTGATGCGGGTAATGTTATTTTCTAGACAAAATTTTAAGTATTCGTTAGCTATGAAGGCACCTCCATTATCAGAGACAATGCTCTTCGGATGATGTTGTTGAACGAAGGGTATTAGATGCTTGGCAAAATCTTTCCAACTAGTGGAACGACACGGAAAGAGCCAAAGAAAACGAGTGCATTGATCAATGATGGCTAGGATATATTCATGTTGTCTAAAGGTTTTGTCTAGAGGACCCATATGATCTACCGATATTCTATGGAATGGAACTTGAGGTGTGATCATGACGTGAAGCGGTCCCTTATTTTTGCGGTTAATCTTCGCGAACCTTTGGCAAGTTTCGCAGGCGCGGCACACATTGAGAATTATTCGATGCATATTGAAGAACCAGAATTTATTTTTGAGTATTTGAGAAATCTTGTCACTACCTAGATGAGATTGCTTATGGAAATCCTGGGCTGCTTCCTCCGACAAAGGATATGGAAGTACTGTTAGCCACATCGGACCTAAGGGGTCGTAGTTGATATGTTGTAGGAGCCCTTCTTCTGTGAGCTGATAATCCTTCCTGTATTTATTTTCGCCTTCATATTTATTGGCCCTATCTTTTTCTAATGATTTTATTATCTTGAGGCACCGGGGATCGAGCTTCTGGCTAGCGACGATCTCGTGATCTAAGTCAAGGGTAGCGAGGTTCGGATGAACTATCTCTGCATCCCGAAGACTACGGAGGTGTACAGTGGTTTCGGGTTCTCCCGGATTTTTCCATTCCTGAGTAGGGATATCTCTTGGTGGTCTGCTTAAACCATCAGCCATTTCATTATTCTTGCCTTTGATATGGTAGATCTTGATGTCGTAGGAGCTCAATTTGAGACTCCAACGAATGAGTCTTGAGTTTACTTCCGATGTCTTGAGGATGGATGTCAACGCAGAATGGTCAGTGTAGACATGGATTGTTCTGCCCAACACCAAGCTGTGTTGTTTAGCAAGACCATGGATAATCGCATAGCACTCTTTTTCTGGAGTGGACCATTTTAGCTGCGGACCGGTGAGTAGATGTGAATGGAAGGCTAGAGGCCTTCTAAACCCGTCGATATTTTGGACAAGACAAGAGCCAATGCAAAATTCACTGGCGTCCGACCATAGTTCCAATTGACCATGGGGGACTGGAAAAGCGAGTAGCGGAGCTCCAATTATGAGCTGTTTAAGCGTGTCAATGGCATTGCGACAAGCGTCATCAAAGTTGAATGGAGCATTTTTCATAAGTAGTTTGAAAAGCGGACGAGCCACATGAGAATATCCATTTATCATTCTACGGAAAAAGTTAGAGATCCCTATAAACCTCCTAATCTCGGTAGTGTTCCTGGGATACGGATACTCGACAATAGCCTTAACTCTCTCACTGTCGATCCCTATGCCTTCTGCGCTAACCCGATGACCGAGGAAAATAATGGAGGGGAAGCCAAAGAAGCATTTGGTAGGCTTCAACTTAATATTGGCTTTCAAGCAGGTAAAGAGAACCTGTTCTAACCTCTCAAGCATCTGGCTAAAGCTGGAGCCACCGAAGCTTGTGTCGTCGACGTAAGAGGCTAAAAAGTCACAAAGAAGTGGAAACCAAATTTTATTCATTATTTGTTGGAACAAGGTTCCAGAATTTAAGAATCCAAATGGAAGACTAAGGGGTCTAAATACTCCCATATGGTTGATATAGGCGAGAAGATTTTGGGAAGCTTTATCAAGCCCAATCTGTTGATATGAATTAGCCATATCGACATTACAGAAGTGGGTACAACCGAAAAATTTAGCAAATAAACTCATTAAATTAGGTATGGGAGCTGCTATGGGTTTAACCCGCTTATTGATGTCCCGATAATCTATTACTGGGCGCCAATCATTGACACCTTTCTTTACCACTAACATTCTAGATACTGTAGAGCTTTGACATGGTTCAATGCTTTTACGTGCGATTCCTGCCAAAGTTTCGCGTTCGACTACCTCCATGAATTTCTGAGACATGACTGTTGGATTGTGAATCATGGGAGATTGGTCTAACATTTCAATACTAGCTTCCAAGACTTGACCTGTTAAGGGATCCTTTACGGTCTCATGAAAATCTTCGGGTTGCCACCCGAAGACCTTATGAAATTTGCTGAGGAGATCCCTAAGTTGGTCTTTCTCTTCAGGTGCCAATTTTTCATAAATTTTGAATTGTTGGAATTCCTCATCGGTGAGCGCTTTGCTCCCTTCAACAGAGGATGGCACTGGAGTTATTTTTGGAGTGCTTGGAAACTGCTGTTGATCTGTGTTTAGATGAAGCATGCGTAATTTATGATGATCGGGTGGAATAACTCGATAGGTAGTTAGAGAAGGTTGAATCGGGAGAATGATGTCCTCAGGATCTGAATTGATGAGGTGGCAGATGCCATGACCGTTTTCTATTCGTAAGGCGGGTTCAAGAACTTGAAGCCCGAATTTTTGAAATAAGAGATTATTGGGTTCCAAAAGGATATCCCCGTTAAAATGCCTATCTTCCACGTACACGTTGACGGGATTAGGACGGTATGCCTCAATGGAAAGTGGAGTGACTGTGCATAATCTTAATTTGAATTGAGGTAAAAGACGCTCGGCACGGGATGACATACTGGTGGTTGATATTGTTTGTACCTCATCGTCGGAGGAGCTGTCTGAGCCGTATGAAGGGCGGATGGTATGGACCACGGATTCCGTGTCCGAGCCATCCCCATCCATAGGGGTTATTTCTGTTTTAATAATTAAATTGTAAAAAGGATCATCAATTAGAGGATTAAAGGCAAATTGAAGATCAGCATTCACATCCGATTCAGGATCTATACTATCTGTTCGAGTTATTTCCTTCGATACCCTTAATTTCTTAACATTAGTTTTTCGGAGGTGAAGGCAAGTTCCAGCTGCACGTTTTAAACTTTTTCGTGGAGGCGGCTGATTTTCGTCATGTTCAGGAGGAAGGAAGGTCAAGAGACCTTCGTGACATAATACATACGCATGATTTTCCCGAAGGAGGTCCATGCCAAATACCAACTGGTCATTCGCTTTGTCCATGACGAAAAATCCCCACTTTATCCACTTATGAAATTCCTCAATATAAAGGATGAGGAATACGAATTTCTTTATAATGTGCTCCTTGCCATCATTAATGGATAAGATGGCCCTAATGGGAGCACATGGTTGAACTCTCTTCTGGAGTTCCAATCTGACTAATGTACGTGGACTAATGGTGCTAATTGTGGCTCCTGTATCAATGAGGGCTTCGACTGTGATTTCTCCGCCGTGTTTATTTTTAACTGGAAAAGAACGTCGAATTTCCATTTCGACACGTGAGAATGTTCTAACTTGTTGAATGGATCCCGCATCGGGAACTTTGAAGATGTCATCATTAGTGATGATGTCGTCGGAATTTCCTATATTGAAATCAAAAGCGGAGTCAGTATCAGAGCCGTCATTGATAGGAGATGTGGGTGCTGAGTTGTATGGTGAGACTTGAATAGACTCAGCTACCTCTGGTAAAAGATAGGGAAGTGAAGGAATGTTTAGGAAAGGCACCAATTTAACGGATTTATTTAAGATATAACTAGGAGGTTCAGGTTCTAAGGCAATATCAGTGAGAGGCGATTGGGGGGGTTCTAAGGAATCTACGCCCCCCCTTTCGAGTTTAAAGAATTCTGATTTGAGGAATAACCGAAAGATGCCGAAGTTCCCTGTCGCTCAGGTGGAGGTTGATCACTGGAAGACATCGAGGAAGCTCCACGAGTGTTCAAGCCTCTTAATGGTGCTCCACTAGAAGGATGGTATTCATCCGGTGGAGGATTTTGATTATAATCCCTAAAAGATGATTGCATAGGATATGGCTGTTGATACATAGGTTGTTGTTGAGGTGCGAGATACTGAATAGGAGCAGGTGCATACTGCAATGGTTGGACCTGTTGCTGTTTTAACTGCTGAACTGACTGAGCTAAATCCTGCAAGAGTTGTACCATGTTAGGATCTGCCACGGCCGGAGCCGGAGGAGGATTGGTATTGTTGGATTTATTTCCTCCTGAGGATGTATTTCCATTTGCCGTTTTGTTAGGAGTGGTACGTGGTTTCGGAGGAGGAGCGATGCGGCCTTGTTCCTTCAAGAGGATTAGGCATTTGCGAGCCCCATGATTCTCCTTACCACACTTCATGCAATTCATGCGACCTTTGGAGTTTTTAGCAGCATCACGTTGTGCAGAGGTAAACTTGGAAGTATCAGCAGTTTGATATTCCAGACCGTCCCAGGCCACATAGTAATCTCGGTGAAGGACATCGGTGGGTTTCTTTTGATAAGGATGTTGGACTTCGGCTTCGAGTCCTCTGATATAAGCCTTAGGGATAGATGCCGACGCCGAGTTACTCTGTGTACTGGGTTGATTTAGTTTGGCTTCCTGTTTTTCCGCAATATGACGTTGCATGACTATGCGGAGGCTCTTTTCAGTGGTGCACTGCTTCGCTTTTTCAGCAATGTCTGGTGGCAATCCCTTAATTAATTCGCGCATCCGTTTTTCGGGGTCCATGTGGGGATCAATAAGATCCAAACATTCGCCACGGATGGCTAAGAAATCTCGAGCGCTTTGATCAGTTTTATAAGCAGTGTTTGGAAGATTAGCCTCGGCACGGTCTGCGACATAATTTCGATCGAAATAATGAACAAGGGATCTTGTAATTTCATCCCATTTGTCCGCGCAGTGATCGAAATCGTCATAATCCATGCGGGATGTAAATCTATTTTTATTATTACGCCACCATTGAGCCGCTTGATGGGTGAAGACCCGGTCAAGTCTAGTTATTATAGCGGATGGTGGCAAACCATATAAACATACTAAAGAATTAGTATCAATTACCCATTTTCGAGCTAACATTTCTCCGTTAAATTTGGGTAGTAGATCAACATATTTAGTTAATTTGTAATGATCATATGCAGCAGGGTTCATATGCCTATCTGTGCTTCTCCCTCTTGGAGGAGGTATAGCAGGAGGTGAAGGCATACGCCTGTGACCTGGTCGCCCCCAAGGGGATGATGGGAGCTCTTCATCAGAACGACGAGACTCATCACCACTATGAGGGGATCGATTTGATCTATGACTACGGCTGCTACGATTTGATCGTCGTGGCGGCGAAGAATCATCTTCATGAGATCTATTATCTCTGTGAGAGCGTCGAGGAGACGGCGAATAATCCCTATGGGATCGGCTGCTACGACTTGAATGTCGTTGCGATCGTGAATGGTCCCTATGGGATCTATGATCTTCCTGATCTCTTGGAGGTTCTCGTTCCCTACGTGCCGAATTATGTCTCGATGTTGAATGAGATTGTCGACCCTCATCATATTGTTGACTCCTGCGTGAATGACTCCTGTCCTCTCTCGGGCGTGATGCCAGTGGAGGAGTTGGAGTTCTAGTTTCGCGGTGAGGACGATGAGGTGGACTATCGGGTTGTCTAGAACGAGAAGTTCGGGGTGGAGTGAACCTTCTATCATCGCGATGATGAACAGGTGGACTCTCAGCTCGATGGGATCGGGAAGATCTTGGTGGAGTGTCTGGTCTCTCGCTGCGATAGCGATGAGGTGGACTCTCTGGTCTCCTTGATTGAGAATGTCTAGGCGATGTAGACTGCCGAGACGATCGAGAATTATGAGTAGGAATATGACCTGACGTAGGTGGTGCTGGATTTGATCTTTCCCTATGGGGTTGTCTTGTTGAAGAGGGAAATGGGTCCCTCGATAAATATTGGCGCGGAGAAGCATCAGTTTCCCGATGTCTTCGCAAATCGATTTGAGGATACACATAGTCGAAATTCACCTGAGGTGCACGTTGGGGTATGTTGGGAAAAGGATCTACCCATGGGGTAGGCTCCCTGGATCGATCAAATCTGCCTTCGTATGTGAGTGGCTCAACATTGCTACTTATGATTGGGCGTTGCTGAGGCCTGCTTGATGGGCGAGTTTCTCTTGTAGGAGCATGTGCCAAATAAACATTCAAGTCAGCTCCAGGAGGAACTGGTGGTAAAGAGCCAAGACCAGAAGACGGAGTTTGAACTGTATAGCGAGTTTGATTTGCATCGCGGCTCTGTACCAAAGCGGTGCACGGAGGTGGCACTAGAAGATTCCCCGTGGGGTTTCTTTGCGGAGGTTGTTCTATACTACGGAATGGAGGATTTTGAAAATGAGAGGGCCTATTGCTTTTAGGTCTTTGAATTGGTTCTTCATTTAAATGAACAGACGCAAGTGCGGCTCGAAGCTGCTGTTGCGAGACTGGAGGAGTGGGAGAAGGAGCCGGAATGATCCGCCGATTTCCCCCTCCTTGTGTCGACTGTTGATTCGATGTTAGTGTATTAGTGGTCTGTATTGGAAATGGAGAACGTGATCGATTTAGTGTTGAAGGATTGCTGCGTGACCTTTCTTTAGGTTGGAATGTATAAGCTTCCCCGGTTGATGGGGTTTCCACCAAAGGATTTGTTCCATGGGGAAAGCTCATGAAGGACCATACGGCAACTTCCAGAGTGGTATTATTTTCTCTGGCAAAATCTACTATTCCCTTGTAGAAATCTTCGTCTAATGCACGAACCATAAGCTCACTATGAGACAACGGAATTTGACGATCGTCGTACCATCGTTGCATATGTACGTTTATTTGTTCTCTCGTACGAGAGGTGACCACGGTGGGAAGTGAGTGTCCCTCCGGTTCGTCAGCATACTTCAAGATGGGTATTGGACGTGTAGACGAAGATGAGGTTTGGGGACGCTCCATTAGTACATGACTTAAGCCACTGGCTTTTGGTGGAGGCCCCTCCTCGATAGATCTTCTATGAAAGAATGGATCAAGTTCAGAAATATCCTCATGATCGAGTAGAACTCGAATAGTTGGATCGATTATGGAACGAGATCTATTCACTTCGATTATGTAGCCTGGAGTTACACCATCGCGCAAAAGAATCCGCTGAGGATTTATGGGAATAGAGATTCGTCGGCCATTGAAAATTAAGTAATTTTCATGTGGACCATATGCCTCTAAGGCGTAGTGAGTAATGCCGTTACAATGTTGATCGATGTGAGCATCTAATTCAGATTGGTTGGGGTCATCAAGATCGGAATCTCGGGGATTCTGATCTGTTTGGACCGAACCTTGGTCATCCCCGGAGGGTAATGTTTGGTATGAAGACGTCTCATCATCTTGATCTTGCTCAACCCCTGGAATTTTCTTTTTCTTAGTCACTCTCGATTTGGAAGTCGATTGTGATTTAGAATGTGAAGAACTTCCAGCTTTGTGGGTCTTATTCTTAGAAGGAGATTTATTAGAAGTTCCTTTCTTCTTGCTTATATTGCTATGAGGTTTACCGTTGGGGCCGGGTGTTTTTGGTACCACGGTGTTATCCATATCGGATGCGCCGCTGGAGGTACCACAGGCATCGGTATCCTCTATATCTACTATGGGAATATTGGTGTCACCTTGTTGACTCATGGTTAAAATTCTAATTGAGGTAAATGTAATAGAAAACTCTTGGATATTTTCGATACTTGAGAAATTAGAATACATACACTATTTTAATAAACTTCCCGGAGTTTTCAAGAAACTTTAAACCTATCTATATGTTTTAATATTATACTTAACTATTGCTGAAAATTGGTGAAAGCGAGCTTTCTCCTCTTTTCTATTTTTCCCCGCGGTTCTTATCCTCATATAATGGTAGATGTACTAGATCATACCAAGTAATGAAAACTATTGAGAAAGAAAATTATCTATACTTATTTCGAGTATTTCTAGCTAACTTTAATTTTTGGTCAAGGACCTTGTAACTTTAATTCTTTATTAGGGATCGCAGTAGGGGAGAATCAGTCCGTTAGTGTCGGATTTCTGAAGATTATATCCGTGCGCTTCGGGCTGTTTTCTCCGGGAGATCCTTGTAAAATGAACTTTCTTCCCTTTTACTTTTTATTTTGAGAACGGTTTGAAGTTTATAGGTGGGTGAAACTTGTGAGAATACTCGCTGGCTTGTGTAGAGGTCGGAGACGGCTTTTCAGCTTTACGCGGACCACCACCTGTTCTCAAGATTGTAAGGGAAGGATTAGTGAAAGTTCGATTTACAAAATATGGGAATTCTTTAGATTTTATTATGATTATGAATAATCTTATTTATGCTTCCCCAGAGGGGTACAGGGGTACCTCTGCAAATCTTTGGTGTCTCAGTGGCGATTTGAACGGGGCTCGAAGCTCTCCTAAATACTTAATACCACAGTCCGAGGTAGGCCAAAGATTTGTTCAGTTCCTGCAGCTCCAATTCCGGGAAGAATAAATTGATGGTTTCAAATGCGTAGAGGGCAAATATGATGAGTACACACAGTTGCTCAAAATCGATTGTTGAGTGACCTCCAGAGAAGAACCAAGTGAAAGCGTCTTTGGTGAAGGCGTAAAATTGTTCAGGCGGAACAATTGACATGGATTTCTAAAGAAATGTGACTCAGAAATAAATTTCAATATTAGACCTCAGAATAATTGATTTTTATTTAATTGGCGTGGGTAATTTTATTTTATTGTTTTTCTATGTATGACCGCTAGTTTGTTTTTAAGGAATTCGAGTCACGGTTTGCGTCCCGAATTCTTGTTAAATGATCTCTACGAAGAATTTGTGTAGTTGTAGATCGAGAAGCTGTTCGTCTCCCAATCCACCAAGTCTGCAACTACAAGATTCACAATTAATTGTTAATGAAATCTATATTATGGGAGGGACGCCTTTATCAACGAAGTTGACGGCGTAATGGTCTAAGACCTAAGGATTTTGTGCTTAATACGATTCCAAATAACTTTCCAATGAGTCCTAATAAAAAGATTGGATTGTGCCCTGCCGATGCAGAATTCTCTTATATGATTGAGGATAAATATTATGAAGCCAAGAAGTTGTACTTTTGTCAAATGCCTATGACCTACACGTCTATGCCAGGTGACAACTGAAGCTACGAACTTACGAGGAAAATCTGATTCTCTAATCAAGTTGATTCGCTGCATTCACTCTGGGGTCACTACAACCGTAGTTATCATATGCCATACACAATTGAAAGAACTTTTGAGCTTGTGGGTATGTCAAACTTGGACGATTTATGGCTATGAAATAAATAAATACTGCTTCTTTGAGCTGGGGAAACCAATTTTCTGCGTTTAGATGTGGGATTGACGTAGCTATTGGACCGTTCAAACCTGTGCGCAGTTTTAATTTGTGGAAAACAAAATTAATAAAAGAAGTTAATTGGGCTTCAGTAATGATGTGTTTTCCCTCCTGTACAAACCAGAATCTTATGGCGGCTTCGGTTCGAGTAACCAATTCTGTAGGAGTGGGATCACTCATTCAATGATGTTAACTTTTTCTATTATGTTGAAGAAAAGTTGCTGTTGACAACTTACAATGGGAATAGGATCTAAATTGAGAAACCAGTGAAATACCGCGGCTTGGTATTTCTTACTGAAAGTTTGGGAATTAAATCTGGGAAGGGTAATGGGAGAACTTTTATTCTCGCGCAACCCCAAATAATTTAAGACAAAATCACGAAAATTCTCAGTGCTAATCGCCGAGAAATGTTTATGGCCTTCGATGATGTGCCAATAAATTATTTCTGATTCGATTCTTTTTATTAATTTATGGGGATTATCGAAGTTCATAAACGGAAATATACTATCTTTTCAACTATTATTACTCTCGAAATTTTGTAGATCTTGATCATGGGCAGCTGCCATAAACAGGTATTGATATGCCCTGTAGGTTGCCTCAGGTTCCTCGCAACGAGTACGAAACCAACAATACACCGATTCAGCGTAAAAACGTATGTAATTCTGCTGAGTTAATCGTGTATGGGTGGTTGCTACTGGAGAATCCTTGTCCTCCTGGATTTCCAAACGGGCAAGGACAAACTCGAGGAATATGTTCTTCGAAAATTGGGTATGGGTTTGATGACCTACGTTAGTATACCAGTCGTTGATGTGTGCTTGGATTTGGAACTTAAACTCGATCGGTGTGCCGAAGTACATTTATTTAATTATTGATAACTGAAGCAAGATGATAATTCAAAGATCCACCGTGTTCGTCAAAGAAATTGGTAACGGTGTGGAATTCATCTAACTGATCGAAAGTCAAATGATGACGACCGATGCTACAATACCAGGTGAAAACGGCGTCTCTGAATCTCGCTGGAAGAGTTGTGATGGTAAGATGGGAAATGTCAGTTTCGATCGGGCAAGAGGGATGATATTGGATACCCAAGAAATTCAATATGAATATATTTAAGAAGCGGAGTTCGGATGCTGGGAGAAATTGGTACCCAATAATGGTATGCCAGTATTTTACCGAGTCCGTAAGTCGCTTAGCTAAAAGAACAGGATCCCAAGAATTCATTCAATTTTCAAAGTATAAATTATAAAGTCTTACAAGTTAATAAAGTCGTATTTATCATATGCCGTAAGGATGCCAATAAGATTATCTAATTGAACAGTTGATAGAAAATTGTAACCTCCTTCGAAATACCAAAGAAATACCGCCTTCGAAAATTCCTTCGAGAAATTTGTATGTTGAAGGAGCGGATTTTCCTGGATTGAGTCAGTAGGAGATGCTTGAAGGTTCAATTGTTTGAGGATGAATTGGATGAATAAATCTAATTCCGATTCAGGGAGATATTTATGGGCAATGATTGAATGCCAATGTCTTACTAAATCGTTAATACGTTGGACTAGGGCAAAGGGGTCAAGGAAGGGCATTCGGGGTTATATTATTGTGTGAAAAGGAAATTGATATAACAACTTAGAAAAGTAATGAAACCTCTGAGTTGTTGATCTTCTAGGAAAAGGAAACCTTCCTCTTCGTGCCACTCGAGAATCGAATGAATGAGTAAGGTTTGTATGTTGAGATGTGGAATATGATTCATGGGATTATTCAAAGGAAGATAAATTCAATTCTGATGAATGAGTAGGATGCTCTAAATTAATTGAGGTTAACTCGTCGTAACTAAGGACAACACTGATGAGGACCTTGGTCTGGTCTACTGAAAGATGCTTATGACCGATGACAAAGTACCAATCCACAAGGGCAAGTTTAATCTTATTGTTGAAATTGATTAAGTTCAAATGAGGAATTTCCTCGTTGAATAAAGTACCGAGTCCCTGAGGGATTTCTAATTTATTTACTACAAAAACAATAAGATCCCTGAGTTGTGCCTTCGTACTTTGGAACTGGCCGAGAATCTTATACCAACGACGAATGCTTTTGTCTATTCGTTCAATTGCCCAATATGGGCTTAAATTTGACATAAGAAAATTTATTACAAAATTATTATGCTACGAATGGGGTCGTGTTGAGATACTGATTGGTGACGGCCAATAATATTTCCAACTGGTGAGGAGTAATTAGATGTCGTCCCAACGTAGTGTACCAACACTGAATACCCTGATTAAAGACAAGGATAAAATCAGTAGAAGGTTGATATGTGATTGGACTAACAATAGGAGAAGTAGAAGTCTCTCGTAAACCTAAATGGTGATGAATGAAGGCTATGAGAGTACCAAGTTGTTGAGAAGTGATAACTTGATAATTGACAAATCGATGCCAATATTGCAGAGCTTGTTCACTTCGAGCTACCAAAATTACTGGAATGACCAAAGACATATACTTTTATTTCCTTTAATATGTATGGTCGGAAGTCGATGCGGCGTTATCAACACTACCCTGATCGTAAATTGCTATTATTGCTAGGAGTTGACTGATTTCAAAATCCGTGAGATATTGAAAGCCAAATACGTAGTACCAACTTAAAATTGAATACCTTAATTTTTCTGGGAAATTAGATAAGGTTAAATGGGGAATAAATGCTGCTATTGAATTTGTGACGGGTGACCGAAGGCCTAAATACTCGGTCACAAATTCAATTAAGTGATTAGTTTGGTCTTGGGATAAGTATTGATATCCTGTGAGAGCAAACCAATAACGTACGGAGGTGACTATACGGTGAATCAAGATAGTAGATAAAAGAAATGACATACGGGATCAATTTAATTTGAATTAATATTGAAAATTCTGGGGGCGTTATAAATTATAGAATTGAGTTCGTCGAACTCGAGTACCTCTACAAAGAATTGTTCCAATTGATCAATGGACAGATATAGATGTCCAATCTCTTGGTACCAACTCGTTACAGAGATGCGAAAACGATCTACAAAGTTAAGGTAAGTATGGGGAGATGAAAAATCACTAATGGGTGGATTTGGTAATCCAGTGATGCCCAATTTGACAAAAATATAATTAATCAAATCGTCTACCTGATGTAAATGTAAATATTGATGACCGTATAGACTTTCCCAGTTGGTTATGGCAGCTTTGATGCGAAAATTTAATTCGATACTTTCAACAAATGACATTCAATTTTAATAATTATTAACGATCGAGGTCGTGGCGAAATGCCCGTTGTACGTTGAATTTGGACGATTCGTGATCGTCCCTGGCAAAAACGGTGACGAATAATTCGTTGACTTGAGCTGGGGTCATATACTGAAACCCTATCTCGTTATGCCAGCCCCAAACTGCAGCTTTAAATCTTTGGGTGAAATTCTCCCAAGAATGGGGAGTTGGGTAATGGATAGGTATTGCTTGTGGTACGTCCACAAGACCTAATAATTCTAAAACGTGCGTGATCAAAGCCCTAGCTTGAGGTAAAGATACGTGTTGTAAACCAATGGTATCGTACCATCCGCCGATTTCTAACTTAATGCGGAAAATTAAGGCTGAATTAGAGATAAACTGACTCATGAACTTACAATTTTCCCTGGTATTCTTTCCCTAAAAATTCTTTGTCGTCGTTAACAATCTGTAACACAACATGCATTAACTTTCCTAAATGAATTTCTCTGATGTATCCGAATTCAGACCACCAACCAATGAAACTTGTAATTAATTTGTCACTGAATCCGGGTGCACCTGGAAGTAAGAATTCGGTATTGGAAGTTGATGCGGCTTGGTCAAGGTTCAATGTTTTTAGCAAATGTTCAATAAGTTGATTGACTTGGCTTTCGTTTATAAGTTGATTACCTTCTACTTGGTACCAACGTCGAACAGCCTGCGTAACGTTTGATGCAACAAGATTTCTTACGATTGTAGACATCAATTTCCAATATCGAGGGTTTAATTTAATAAGTTACCGAAGGAAAGGAAGGAGAAAGATCGGTATGCCACCAGAAATGAGCAAACTCCGGGTAATTCTGATCCTTGAAAAATTTCAAGGTGATGCGGATTACACCGAAGAGTTGTGGTTTGCTGATGTATGCTTTTCCAACTTCGTTATGCCAACTAATTATGCCGTTAACGAAATGTCGGAGAAGTTCAGCGGTAATGGGTTGATACCGAAGATTTTCAGGAAGGATATGGAGAGTTAAACAGATGTCGTTAATGACGAAATTCACGAAAGAGATTAATTGAGGTTTTGTGATATGCGCCCTGCCTTCAGCCCGGTGCCAAAGTCTTAGAGCTTGAATAATTTTATTGAAGAAATTGTAAGCTTCTCTATTAGGATAGAATTCACTAGGATCGTGTAAATTTTGCATTAACGTACAGATTCCCCAAAGGAAAATTGAATATAAACTGGATAATTATTTATGAGTCCAATGCCCGATGGAAACTGATAATTGTCTCCACAAAAGATTTGAGTTGAGATGCTGATAAATAGAGATATCCAATCTCTGTATGCCAATTAATAGCAATGTGATGAATTCTCTCCTCGAAATGAGGAAGAATAATTTTTATTTCAGGTAAATTAAGAGGAAATTCGGTTACCGGTGTGAGTCCCAAACCGTCGCACACAAAATTTATTAAGACTGCAACCTGTAATTCAGATAGGTACTTGTGTCCTGTGACCTGGTACCAATATCTGATTGATCTATCTACGTTATTTACTATAATAGCCTGACCGTGATCAGACATACACTGATTCTACTTTCTGAGTTTGGAGAATTTTCCTTCTAAAGGAAAAATAAAGAATTGGGAATTGAAATAAATTGAGAATGGGTTGAAGGAAGGTCTTGGACCTTACAACTTCACTTTTCTCTTGACGAAAATATTAATGGGAAATTAGAGAATGTTATGAGGGTAATATGAGCCTATGATTACTTACGCTCTACTTAATTTGTAACAAGCCAACTTACGATTATTCCGGTGGTGTGGTTCTTCAACCCGGGTTGATAGGAAGCGGCTTGTTTTTCTTCGGAATTCCTTCTTTTTCCTGTTTTGAGGATTAAGATGCTGAGGTCCTCGACGACGGTATTGAAGAAAATTCCTCTGGATCCGGCGATGTTTTACCGTTGGTCCGGTTCCTTCTAATTGAAATGGAGTCCTTTTGAGGAAAATCCCTGATTTGTGACTAATGTTCTAATCAAGTACTGAAAATTTCGGTAAGCACATCAATTAAAATCTGATCAACATAATTATCCCCAATATCCAACCATACCAATGCACTGCCCATGCGTTTGCATCCATGTTCCCTTTCACCATGCGCCACTATGATGAGGGAAGCATGGCCTGGGTCAGTGAACCCACCCGGCATGCTAATACCGGCATGTAGATTCGCCAACCTACCCCACATACGTGTGAATCGCCCGGGTTAAATTCCCCTGTTTTATAAGAAGAGATTTGACACTATGGGTTTTCCAGGAAATGCAAAATGAAAAGGAAGATGTAATTTACCTTTTTGCAAGACGGCTGCTTTTGGTAGGTCGAAACCTGGGAATCTGGGATGTCCCCGGATGGAATTTTGAACTCACAATTCCTTCTAACTACTGAAGAGGTCACTTTTATGATATTTAATTTGATATTTTTGACCTTTTGGCTTTTTGATGAGTAGCTGCCTGCTTTTAACAAGACAAGGCGGATAAGCTAAAGCTACTGATTTCTATCCCTTGGAAATTCTTGCGCGATTTTTCCAAGGTGAATTTTTGTGAAGTTCACTTAAAACAGTGAAAATGATGAAGATAAACTTTTCTTCAATAAGGTGTTTACACTTTTCAAAATGAAAAAGAAATTTTTCGAAAATGATGTGGATAATTCGAAATGAAAATTCGGATGAATTTAAGGAAGCTCAGGATCGCATAAAGGCAAACTGAATAGTGAATGGTGCTGGCGATTTTACTATGAGCTGACGAAATTCACTTGGCAGTGGCATGGTCATGGTTCGCGATGTTGCCAAGTTTATACGGGTGAACGGAGACGGCGCCTTGGTTGCCTCTCGTTCACTCTCCGGCATAGCAAATACATGGCCCAGTACGTAATAGTGCTGATGGCGTATGTATTTACGGGGAGTTCAGCCGCAAGGGAGATGCTGATGTTCCCGTTCGTAAGAACGGCAACGTGGCGGACTTGGCCGAGCCCACCGCAGCATCCCGGCAAATAGCGGTCTTCTATTATGGTCGACTTGCTGTTTTGGACGGGGCTATGGATATTTAGATGATATCCACGCACTATTTAAGAAGCCAAAGGGCGACTTATACGAGATTCGGATAGGCGGCGTTGGATTTCGAGTTTGCAACCTCGAATCCTGCCATTATTTAACGTCTTATTTCAGGGAATAGCTGTGGGTGATCCCTACAATACCTATATATACATATTTATTTATTATGTGGGAATGGTATATGGTAATTTCCCTATAGGTCTATGAAGAATTTTATGTTTTCGTGCGAGATTGGCGTACGATTCTTTCCCTGCACGTACATACTAATTTTTGACTTTTATTTATTTTTAGTAAAAAAAATGTTTCCGGATCAGAATTTTCGGAGTTTTTGATGCTTTTGGTGACGGGGGGGTAGGGCTCAGCCTACCCCGCACCTTGTAAAACGAGTATGGTCATCTCCTCCCTACAAATAGTGAGGGTGGGAGGCCATATCCGAGTTTACCACATCCCTTCACCATATGCATCTATGAAACCCCTGTAAAATATGGAATAATTTAAATTTTTTTTTTTTTATAATTTAATGAATATAATGTGGAATATGTGGGTATGAAAGATGGTAAGGGTCAGATGGTAGTATTTAAGTTAATAAAGGGGGTGTTCCACCACTCCGGAGGAGGCCGGAGACCTATGAAGATGGGGGAGGGAGGCTCAACTGAAACTCCAGTCGAAGCACTCCAGCATAGCTACAGATGGTAAGAATGCAAATTTTTATTATTTTAATTTTAAATGCATAATTTATTTAAACTTGGATTTATGCTTAATTTTATAAGTAAGAATTCCAAGGGCAGCGTAGCTCGGTGGCTGAGGTCAAGGCTGAGGATAATGTCATCCACGGCCATGGCTTCGCCACCCCGAGCTCCCGACTCCCTGAGGGACCACGGAATCACCTCGACCGTGGATGGCAAACGGAGCGAGTTTACGGTCGAGTGATCCATGGTCCCCCAGACAATTCGGTCTGCCAGGGTAATTTTTGCCGATTACATTTTTACTGCCAATGATGAGGAGGAGTGGAGAGGAAGAAGACTTATGTATTTTGCTTCTATTTGCAGGAGAACAAGCCGGCGTGAAGGTTGCGGGCCTGGAGGATTGGCTTCATCCTCCGACGGTCCCCGGCTCCAACGCCACTGGACGGGACGGACAAGGGACTGTGAGAAGCGCTTGTATTTTCGAGCATTCCAGACGGCAAGCGCTCCACGTCCCCGCCATCCCAGTTCAGCAGCAACGACTTGTCCTGAATTTTGATGAATGAAGGTGAGTTTTATATTTTCATTTAGGTTAATTTTATTTTGTTTATTTTTCAGGAGGGTCGTTGGGGAAGTGGTGCTGACTCCGTGCCCAGCAACCACATCCAGCCCAGAAAGGACGGAGAGGTGCGGTGGAGAGTGTCCGGGCCACAGAGGACGGTATGCCACGGACACACACCGCACCATTACCACCAGTCCAGGCCGACCAACGACCCTGAATTTTGGATGCCAATCAGGTAAATTTGTTTATTTCTACTTTTTATTTTAATTAGATTTTAGTTTTATTTAGTTTAGTTAATTTTTCCAATTAGATTAGTCGGGGAGGTTGGGCAGACGATGGCAAAGCCATGTTGCAGGGAATGGCGAACAGTGTCCCCGCTCCACCGTCCACCCCAACTTGGAGGACAAACCCGCAAAAGGCAGCCAGTGCTGCGGGTTCGTTCCTTCCAGTCTCCCCTCAATTTTGGACATGTTTTTAATGATTTTTGCCTACTTTGATGTATGAACCGAAGTCCCTAAATTACGTCAAGCGGGTTCAGGGAACCACTGCTGACGACTAAGGAATGAGCCAATGATTAAGATGCAAATTATGTCGACTTAATTTTATGTTTGTTAATTCTAGATTCCATGACGGAAGATATGAGAATCAATAGAAGGTTGCCAATATAAATGAGAACACTCAACGATCGAAGATGAGAAGGTAAGTTTAACGGATAAATATTTATATTAATCATTAAATCAAAAGAAAAAGGATAAATTCAAATTAACTGAAATATTTCCCTTCCGACATATGGTCGGGGGCCACAACTGAATAATAATTATTAATTAATGTTCTTGTTTTTGTTTTCGTTTTTAGGTTTTCGTCCAAATGATTTACAATATAATAGGTTACAAGATAATGATTTATAACTGATACGCTTACGGATGCCACGGGCGTGGCATCTGAGATTTCCGATTCCAGGTTCCAGGTTGATTACAGGTAATTCACAATATATAATTTTGTATTTTATAATTTATATAATTTGGTCCAATTGACCTCGCATTAATTTATAACAAACTTAAGAAGAACTCGTAGAGAGGAATCGCGAACACAGTAAACACCATGAATAAGAACAGGAAAATATAGAAATTATCGGATTTTCTTTCTTTCTTGATTTTAGGTTCTTTTTGATGGCACCAACAGGAGCCATGGGGACAATCCCCTTTTGCTGTTCTTATTCCTTTTGGAGTCTCCATGTTCCTCAATTCCTTTCTATTCATTTTTCTATCAATTCTCCAAAAGGGAAAATTGAAAAAGAAATTAAAGATTTCGAAGGATTTTTGGAAGAATTCGTGTCGGAGACCCTCTCTTCTTCGCGGCGTGATTCATTCTGCCTTAGCTAGTTCGCCTCCGCTCCTTCCTCGCTTCGTCTCCTGTCGCCTCGGGAAGCATCATTTTAATTCCTTTTGTGGCTCATAGACGCTGCGTGGTGGAGGGCTGCGAGTTGTATTTATTTTATTATCTCCTTCCGTGGATCTTCCTCACTCTCTGTCAGATGGCCGATGCTGTCTGGAGAATTTGAGGAGAATCTGTGGGAGGACGTGTCGTGATTTCTATTCCTTTCTCATGTAGCAATGCAATGACATTAAAGACAATAAAATTACATAAGCTCGGATTAAAATTTAATTTAATCATCGCTTGAGGCTGGTTTGAAATTAGAGGAAAATTCATGAAAGTTAAATAGGAAGCAATAAAAAATAAGAATTTCCAAGTGCGTATAATATAATTATAAATGTATATGTAAGGCCTCTGCAGTACTTTGCATACACAAGAAATGTCACAATTAGAATAATTATTACCTCCCACGCGTGTAACAACTTTTAAAAATTCCATATCTGCGTACTTAATTAAATTTAATTACTGTCTTTGTTTTTGGTTACTTACATTCGTTGGTCGTCGTCAGGTCTTAGAGGCTTAAGGGGACAATTGGTGTTGATTTACAGACTTGCGCAACATTACTTAAGGGTAGTATATTACGTTATAATAATTATTTATACTCTTTCCGTCACTTGACAATTTTTTCATTAGCCTCATAATATAACATGACCGCAGAGTGCCGAGGAGTATTCGTGAGGATTTGAGCAATTAAAAACACAATTATCGACATATTATGTATACAGTCTTTAGAGCATTCATTCTAGACAAGATGGCCTGCACTTATGGCTCATGTGCCTTCTGTTAAACACACAACAATATTGCATAATCGAGGGAGCCAGAGCCAGACGGCATCGAATTACAATGGTAATACAATGCGTAATTAACTTATCACATAAATAGCTTCAACTTTATTGTTATACGTATATAATCAAAGCCACAGTGCAAGGGCAATGGATCCGTGCCTATAAGCTACCTACTATGTACCTATACTATACCCATACAGCTCCAATCTTCTCATATGAAAATGAATATTTATAAATGAATACTAACTACGGTATTATTATTACTCCACGCAGTTTTTTATACAAATAATTATATGTATATGTCGTACGTGGACTTGATGTCTGGGGCTGTGACTCCTCTGCGAAAGACACAATGGGTGTCGAGTGTCATAATAATTATTACTACATAATAATATCATTTCCCTTTCTTTTAGCCCCTTTGTACTTCCAAGACATTTTTTTATTTAAGCACGCAAAAAGTGTAATATTATGGGTAGGTACATTAGCACATGGCAGAGCGGAAAAGTTTGGAAAGCTAAAAAGCCATAGGAAAGCGACATAAGGATCCCGACGAGAAGATGATGATGATATGATATGCATTGCTAAGGGTACGCTAATAGACAAGGAGACAATAATATATTTCAATTCCAATATTTACCTACCTGACCAGACCTCAAGGCAAGTGAAACGAATGAACGGGTGATGTGGTGGTGGTGTGTATGTAAGTATAGGGGTGTCCCTCCGTGACTCCGTAGTACACCTTCAAAATATAGATAGCCTATACTGCCTATAGAGTATATACCTACCATATTATATTCCTGTCTCTACTAAATAATTAAATGCTTTTGAAAATTAAATATTTTTCATGGTGGAGTTTTGGTGAGTTATAGGATATAGGATAGGGGGTTGGGTAATCATAAAATGAAGTTTCTTTGTGCGAAACGAAGCATTATTTAGTATTAGTGCACTTTTCCCTGTGAGCACAGTATATGACTTATATCATGACTGGATATGCTGTGACAGGGCAGGAGATGGATGCTATAAGACTCAAAAGGAAAACTGTACAGTTGAGAATTGCCATTGCCATTACCATAAGCATTCCAATTCATGAACACACACTTGACTAGGTACACTAACGCAATAAGATCCTATAATATAATATACTTGTACTTACATGCACAATACAGAGAATTGAGGAGTGAGATAGGATGGAGATGGAGATGATGGATTTCTACTTGTACTTTAGCAGTTATAAGTTTAGAGGAGAACAGAATTTGTATTGTGCCGTCCACGTTGTCGTCGTACTCCTTCACAATCACAAAATTAATGGCCATGTAGGAAATTTTGACTATGAATGGGATCCATGGATGATGCCTTTATTATACATTCTGGATTTGAATTTGTATTGAGAGGAGATATGAGGATTATGAGTGAGAGACGGGCCATGGCATATGGGATAGAAAAGAAGATCTTATTGTCTGCCACCGTGCTCAATACTGCTCAATAGAGCCTCTGCTCCTTGCACACCCGACTCATCCTCAGAAGGACAATGAAGTTTAGCCAAGTACATAGTGAATAGACATTGCATTCCAAATTCCAATTACCAAAAAGTAGTATGTACTCCTGCTTCTCTTCCGTCTCATCCGTCTCCACATTACACAGTCCATGTATCTCTCGTCACTAGTACTGTACTTAGTGGTGAACGGAGGCGCCCGATTGAGTTTCGATTGTAACATTGTCATATATTGTTTTGCTTACTGGATGGGCTGTAGAGCTGTGAGTTGCTCCTTTTAGCTGGGTAGTTTCTATGCAAATCGCATTCAAATTTAAGGAGTAAAAACAAAGTGAGGACCTGCGAGTTCTGCCATGAGGAGTTGGAGGGATGCTTCCCTATTGACTCACATGAGGTTTTTTTTTCTTTTGGGGTGATGGTTATGTTTAATTTTGATATTATTCCTGAGTAGTAGTTATAGGATACTTGCCTGTGTGGAGTAAATAAGGTGGATGGAGGTAGGAAGTAAGCTAAAAAGTGTCTACCTACCTCCTCTGCCTCGCCCTTGTCAAAACTGATACTGAGGGTGAGTGTGGATGTGCTACATCTGATTATGATAATATTTTAATGATGGGCAGATGCAGAGAAGTACCTGCCTTCCTCTCCCTCTACCTCCGTACACATCTGTACCGTACATGAGGCAGACCTTTTACTTGATCCTACGAAAACGAATGAAATGACGTGCAACACACATACGGTGAGTGCCTATTACCGTGAAACTTTAACTAACGTGACGAAGCTCCATATGACCCACCAGCCACCAGGACCAGAACCAGGAGAAAAAAGGAAAGACATGCAGACTGACACTAACCAACCACGAAAAGGAAATAGTTGACAAGATACAGGGATTAATAGCCCGAAACCGAAACCGAAAGATGCATGGAGAGGAATCCCAATAATTCTGCTCTAATAGTCCATCTCCTCTCCATAGTTTCCTCTTGTAGATTGTACAACTTTTAAGAATTGTGGCGTTATATGTATTGAGGGAGAAGAGCGAGTGGCGGAGTGCAATAGAATAATAAAATAAATAATTCATACAATAGTTTTGTGTTGTTCCTTCTGTGGAATAGAAAACCAAGTTGAATTCCAAGTGGACTCACTCAACTCGTCCGTCCATTCAGATCCCATTCCATTTCCACCACTTGGACTCCCAATAATTGTATGAATAAGGACAGGAGTTGCTCAAGCCGAAGCCCTGGCCGAGTCATATGTTTCTGTGTGTGTCTGAGTGACCAGGCCAAGAGACGAGACGAGACGAGGAGACCAGGCCAGAGCCAGACGAGAGGAGAAAAGAGAGAGAGAGAGAGAGAGAGGAGATTTTGAGAGTTGTTGGTTGTGTGAAGGATCTCATGTTGTGTCAGTCTATTCGCATCCGTCGAGTGGGCAAAGTACAAACACACCTTCTCCTCTCTGCCTCCACCAAAAAGTCTCATTCAAAAAGTCTCGGCTTCAATTCATTCATAATAATAATCATAATAATCAAACTGGCCCATTACTTCACATACATTATAAGCATCCGCAGCAAGCTCCTCTATCTACAATCCTAATCCCCAACTAGTGTATGGATAACAACTATTGAATAATATTACTTGAAGTAATTACCCTCAAGTATTAGTCATCTCCATGTACTTAACTATTACTACTACAAGTAGGAATTATTAATTTGGAAGAGAAGCTTATTACATGCGGAGGAGTGCATTCGGGAAGAGATAAACTCTTGTGATCTTTAAACTATAATATAGAAGCCGGAGGTTGGCTTGGCAGAGTGAGAATTATAAAGTAGCAAGCAAATTTAAATCAAGACAAAAATTAAAATTAAAGTGTCATAATATTATTATATATGTACGTTTGGGAATCTCATATGACTACTAACAGATAGTAATACTTGTTACACTTTGGACTTTGGATTTGGAATTTTGGGATATTCGGTGGACTCTCGGACTGGTGAGTTTCTGTGTTACTTAAAAAAAACTTATATAAATTACAAGACTGACTTTGAGAGGAGAGGAAACTACAACGAGATGGACAGAGACAGCGGCCACGTAACTATTTTGCTTTGATATAATTTTGTCTGATCACCAGGATCATTCGATGCGTGAACTTGGGGCTTGGGATGAAATGTAATTTTGACATCCTATTGGTTTCCACGTGGTCATCTCATATGTCTCGAATACATTGAAGTTCCCTCGATATATTTGACGACACTATATACTTAGTATGTAGAGTAGACGGGGCAGATCCATTTAGTTTTACGCCTTCCACATACTTAATTATTGATAGGAATAATAAATTTGTACAACTCACGAAATTTACTTTGAATAAAATAGCACGTGAGCCTGGACTCGAGTTTAATTACGGTCGTAATTATAGATACAAAAACAAATTGCTATATGCTTCGTACAACCAACACTTTTATAGTATAGTATGTAGGAATGAGCCGTGTAGGTTCTTGCGTCGTGGCTTCCTCCTCGTCCCATGCTCAATTAATGATTACTGCACAAAGTATCAAGCACAAACTCTTGTTGTACTCGATCTCCTCTCACAAAGTTTCCACTATTATTTTCCCTTAGGTAAGCAAGAACATTAAGTAATAGATTTGGACATACAGAGTGTGATTAAGATACGGATGATGATTACAACTGACGACTGATGACTCTCCACCACTCTTGATGAATATTTAAGAGACTGGTGAAAAGCTTCAACGCCTTTGTATCAATTTGTGATTTCCTCCCCACACATTAACGACATTATTATTCACTCATTATTTAAATACAAAAAAAAATAATTTGTTGTAATAGTACGAAAATCTGAGAAAGCTCTTGAATAAAAGTAAAACTACACTAATGAGTACATTTATTTTTTATTTTCGAGCAGAACAAAAGTGGAAAGTTAGTTTTTAACTGGAAAGTAAGTAATTTTATACATTTTGAATACTACTACTAGTACTATACCCCCTTGGTTGTAAGTAATATCCAAGAGCCAAGTTTTGTATTTAAATAAATCCAACAGGAAAAAATTTACAAAGGAAAATAGGAAAATCAAAAATTAAAAAGGATTGTACAGTGTGTATAATAAAATAATGTAAGTAGAATTAAATAAGAGTGAGTAGAGAAGTGGAAATGGGAAGTGTGCTTAGAAAGTGAAGGTAAAAATAGGTGAGGAAGAGTTTTACGGTCAGAGAAGAGAATTTAATCGATAAAGTATTTTTACATTGCAGTTGCGGGATAAACGGAGGACGACGCAAGGAAGGAAGAACCCGGGTGCCGGTACCCAGACCGACTACAGAAAACCGACTCCGTTCCATTTCAGTGGAAGTAGACGGAAGGAGAGTCTAACAAGTTACGAGACTCGTTGACGGCTCTCTGTCTCACTACTCCATTCCATTCAGTATTTTCTGAGACCTGGACGAAGAGGCAAAGGAAAGGGACGACGATCACTGACTGGGAGAGACAGACCATTCTCTTCTCTTCTCTTCTTCCCGATTCCCGACTCCCGACTTCTCCCACTTTTCTCATTCTTCTCACTCCTTCAAACAACCGACAAGAGACACACTACACACACAAAAAACGAGCGAGCAGTGGTGTCGGTCTTGGAGAAGAGTAGTTGTGCTCAGTGCTCAGTTTTCCGTTGCGAAAGTCCTCTTTGCTTTTTTTTTCATTCGAGATTTGGCTAAATACAAAAAAAAAGCATTGAAGAAGGATTTTGTGGTGGAGAGAACGTCTGGAGTAGTGTGACAGTCGTGTGGGACTCGGAACTTTTTAGCCGTCCGTAAAATAATAAAAAGGATTGAGAGAAGAAAATTGTGGGTCGGGAGCTGCTCCGTGGAAAACTCCCGTTCAGCAGAAGAGAAGCCGGTACGGCGGGATCATTTTAAAAGTAGGGTGTTGCATACCATTCCACTAAATTCCACTTTTTCAACTTCCACCTCCGCACATTTTGAGTCTATTTCAATTTCCCATTTCCATACATATTTCCCCCCCTCACAATCTCACACCATTTCCATTTTATGAGACTCCCACACTAAAAGTCTCGTCCTGGACCCAACATCAATAATTTCAAACCTGTCAACTTTCAAAAAATAAGAAATTAACTTCCAGCATCTTTCATCATCTCTCGTCTACCATCATCACTACATTCAACATCATTCTCTTTTCCATGTCCATTGTGATATTATTTTTCTAAAATACCCTTTCTACTACTACATTATTTTCTACTAACTAGTGATAAATTCATAAATTAAGTGATTTTTCATTATTGTGGAGCCTTCTTTCTTGGACACATGATACCCAAGTCACAAAAATAAAAGTGGTAACATTCAACATTTACGAAATTCAAATTTGACGAGACCAACAAGTTCACAAGTGTCCATTGTCGATTCAAGTGCTGAAACCAAGTACCTACTACCTAGAAAGAAAAGAACGTAACCAAAAACGAAACCGTCACCTTATTTAGATTCAAAGTGAAGAATTCGTTCGTTTATTCGTCATTTCGTGGAATTGTGGATATTATTTTTTAAATTTATTTGAAACGTCAAAACTTGACATTTGATAGTCCAATTCTCTTTCATCAATATTCTTGGATTGTTGATCATCTGTCATATGTGGTCTGTGAGTGCAGAGTCAAGAATCAATATGTTTGTCATCAGTCATCAGTCTGTGATTCATCTCATTTCTGACATCTGAATCTGAATTCTGAGTCGTCACTCGCAGTTTTGTTTTATATAGTCAATTGTTATTCTTTATGTGTGTGATTAGTGAGTTTGTACTTTTGTCTGCCAACTGTCAGTGTTCAATTCATCGCGTATTTTCTTACATTCGTGATTTGAAAGTTTCAACATCAAAAGCACAAACAACAAGAGTTGCCGTTGACCGTACTTAATTATCTGTCAAGTTTTGGGATTTTTTGTTTGTTTTTGATACAAGATGTAAGAAGGGAACAAGAGAGAGAGACAAGTTAAAGCTATTGAAATTGAATTCATTCTTCAGCAAGATATAAAGTAAGTTGACATTTTGAAGCTAAAATTGAAAATTACAAAAAATCGTCAAAAATATTCATCATTTGTTTTAATTATATAGTTTGTAGTTTGTTAAATAGTAACCAATGCATAAAACATGTGTGTACAACACATTGTATTTGCTTTTAATTGTCCCTTTGCTTTTGTTTATTTATTTTGATATCAAAGTTGACTGAGGTTGAGTTCACTGTGTCTTATTTATTTAGAAAGAAGGTTTAAAAAATAGAAAATATTATCATATTATCCTATTTAAATATTCCATATAATATGAAGAAAGAATGAACTTTATTTAAGAAAATTTCAAATTTAGAAAGATGAATGAAACTCTGTAAGTTTGTTCATATATGTGAAGCTGATAACGACGTTCGCGAGTAATTGAAAAGTATCAAGGATTGCGTTACTACAGCGTACAAAACGCATGATTGACTAGTAGAATATTTATTGTAGTCTGTAATAGTCTGTATAGGTTACTGTGTGTACATTGACAGCGGTCAACATTGATTTGAGTAGCATTGAGGATTTTTTTGAGCTTACAAACATTAGTGGCCCATAATATAATACAGAAACTACTTAACAAGTTATCTTGCATCAAGTAGGAAGCGAAAGTTTTCCATTGTTATTTGACTTGACATAACATAACACTGAACTACTTCAACTCTCGTCACCTACATCCACTGACTCGAGTCTCTTAAAGTATGTGTAAGTAATAATGTGGACAGAGGCGTAAAAGAGCGAGAGCGAGATACAGAGAGAGAGAGAGATCAACATCTACAGAACAGGTAATGTAGCAGCCACTTGCCCAATTTTCTGTGATTGGAATACTCAACGTCGTCCTGATCCTACCCATTCCTACCTGCCTCATCATAACCCCATAATCTTATAAGTATGACTAGTGACTAGGATGTGAACTCGCAGAGTTGCTTATTTTCTTTTTATTATGTGGTGTGGGGAATATAGGAGATAGAATAGAGATGCAGATAGATGCTGTATAAATTGGTATGAAGAAATGGCTCGAGAGAGTTGACTCTTTGTCTGTCACTATAAGACGAGTGTCTTCATGTCTTGCGTCTTCTAAACTTCTTGCTACAATTCATAGGGTACTTCTCACTTCTCGGTGTGTACCACTACATTACGCAGTATTTCTTACTAGTTAAAGGTATAAGGTTGAATGTGGAAACTAAAGCAAAAGTACGAATGAATTTTATCGGACATGAATCATTTGATACTGTAAACTGTAGACTCTTGTTGTACACTTATGGTTTGGTTTTCGTATAATTACTTTGTTGTATAGTGTGAGAGGAATGAGGAGAGGTTTGAAAAGAGTTAATTTGGAATTGGATTTTACAAAGCATTTAAGAGCAAACTATCAATTCTGGTCCTCCTATATGGTGTACATGATATATGCGAGTATAGAGCGTAGTCAGTTAGTTTGAGGCTGGAGATTATTTTGGGTTTGTTTTGTTTTGTTGGGTCTATTGCTATTCGTTTCGTGACATGTGGAAATGTGTATGGTTGGTTTCCCTATTTATTACTATAATATTTCGAAACGATTAAATAAGTATCTAAAACACAAGTACCTACCTACCAATGTGAGTGGAACTTCCATGTAGTAGTAGGTACTTCACATTACAATATACAACTTAAATTTATTTCGTGTAAGTATAAGCGAGCAAGGAAGAAAAACAAGTGTAATTCTATGCCATCCAAATGTGCAGTGTAATTTAATGCACGAGAGGGACATGTTCTTTTTTTTTTAACTTTCTGGCTCTCGTCTTTGTTCCCTCAAAATGAGCTCTGTTTTTTTTTACTTTTATTATTTTAAAACGACAGCGATAACCAATTAAAACCCGAATGGTGAGAAGAACGCACTCGCACTCGGGACGAATCTAGCAATAAAAATACCAAAAATACCAACAAATTGTAGACTTGGAAGGGAAATTTGCGTGTATTAATAGATACTATATGAGTGTGAGTACAAATTATATATAGGTATATAGGAATTTTGTAAAAATATAAAACAGTTAAGCTAAACAAAAAAAATGAAATATAGGTGTGTGTTTTGGTGTATAATATTATTTGTGTGACGATGTAAGTATAGTGTTTTTATTGCATAGAATATAATATATGTGTGCGTTGTGTTTGTGTGTGTGCCAGTATTGCAAAATCCAATATTGCGATTCATG
Source organism: Dicyrtomina minuta (assembly GCA_949802685.1). NCBI lineage: Eukaryota > Metazoa > Arthropoda > Collembola > Symphypleona > Dicyrtomidae > Dicyrtomina > Dicyrtomina minuta. The sequence goes on from OX461812.1 coordinate 65,855,860, forward strand.
CATAAAACGTTTATGAATGAAAACTGAGGGAGGTAATTGAGTGTGACGTAAACAAGAACAGAGTACAAAAAATATTGGTGCTGGCAAGGAAGAGAGTGAAATCTTAATTATCTCTTTTAGTTGTCCCAATCACACTGTGAGTTTCATAATTTAGCCCTTATACTGTAATTTGTAAAATTTAGGAATCAGATCCACTGTTATTTACAACAACATAAGTACTTCACACTTGTTGTTGTCTTTTGTGGTTCAGAAACGAAAAGAAAATCTGGGCAATTTAAATTCAGTACCATCTTCCTTATTTTTACGCAGCACTCAAAAAATGCTATATAAGCCCAAAGTACATACAACTTGATAGTCATAGTCATTGGTAAAGTCAAAGAAACGCGTCGGACAACAAGTGCATCATGGAGAGGTATATAGGGTAGAATGCCCGAGTTGAAATTGAAATCAATTATTCACTAACCTGCGTCCATAAAAAATACAATACGCATTTGAACTCCTGACAACTTGGAACTCTAAATTTCAAATTGACTGCCCAACTTGATTATTTCTGATTGAAAGATATATGCGCTGTAATTATGTATTCTGTATTGCATATAAAAAAATGTCAAAAAAATTGGGACTACAAAACTTTGCGTGTTTAATTAGTTTTCATTTGACACACACATGGACAGTGCTTTACTTACCCGCCGTAATTTACTCCTTCATTTTTTAGTATTCAGTAAAAGTCTGCTTGCTCAGTCCATTTATAATTATCGATTTTGCAACCAATTATCTGAATTGGACTGTTTGGACGTTGGAAGAGCTAAAAGCTATTTTGTATCTTGGCTCTACGTCTTTAATTAATTGAGTATCTACGAACGAACGGGCTTGGCTGTATAGATTATATTATATATTTTTGAATCTTGAGACATTCTTATAAAGTTCCCATCGATTCGTTGGGGTTTTTCTGAGTGGATTAAAATGAAAATTCTTGTCCCTGAGAGAGCCCTGTCCTGAGCTGAGTTTTTAAAAACTAAGTGTTTGCATGTTTACTTGTAATTAATTACAGTTGCAATAATGTACTAAAGCGACGTATTGTGTGAATACCTTCTTCTTCGTCCTCATTCACTTTTCTATACATTATAGTATTACTTAATGTTTGCTCAGCTTAATCGCGTTTCCAAGTTCACTCTGTATGTATATACGCCTAAAAATACGTTTTGTTTTTTCTTGTATGCATGCGTAATTTATATTTACTTTACCATTGTATTTAATTGACTGTGAATCCCTATGAGTATGAATAGTAATAATATGATGAACGACATGACGGTCACGTTTTTTTCCCGCACATTTGTTACACTTGTTAAAAAATCAATTTTTTTCTCTGCTGTTTTTTCATATAGCAAGATGCGTAGTGCAGTGTAGCGTAAAAGTCCTTTTTAAAGAATGTGCTCGAAGAATACACTTATTTATGGGCAGTATTTCCTATTTTATACTTTCATTTGACATTCTGAGTGAACTCTTGAAACTTGATTTCAATATTTTAGATTTTTGAACGCTGGTAGTAAAAGTAAAAGGAGAGCTGGGCATATAATATACATATGGTAAACTTATGCGTGCATTCCACCACCACGAATATATTATGAGTACACAAAAACTAAATACAAAACTAAAAGTAGTACACACATGTATAAGTTTACAGTGAACTTTCCTCCCCTCTTCGTACCAATAATTTGTTTACATGCTGAAGAGGAGACATTATCCTTATCTATTATTTGATGTGTACCTCCTGTTTACTATATAATTACATGTTAAATATTTGAATTTGCAGATAAAGAAAAGAATTCAGGGGTACGGATCAAAATAAAAGTGGAAAGTTGAAGACTAAATAAAAGAAATTGAGCCTGGACGGGAGAAGGCAAAGAAGAATTGAATTGGAGACGAAGTAGATTAAATAATAAATTGATATTATTTTGAGTGCTAACAAGGATTAAGTTACAAAGACGATATTACTAAAACGGAATAAGAAATTTTTTTTAAAAAATGGCTGGACCTATACCAAGTCTTCAAATGAGAATTCATGAAAGAGGTTTCAGGCAGGAACTGGTGACCATGCCGAACTACACGACCATGTTTGAATTTGAAGGGAAATTTGATCATTTCCGCTCACAAAAATGGATGGAAGAAAATTGGACTTCTAGTTTTTACTACATTGGAGTTTACATGCTCGTTATCTTTGCTGGTCAACACTGGATGCAGGGTCGACCTAGATTTGAACTCAGGGGATTGTTAGCTCTATGGAATTTTCTCTTAGCTGCCTTCTCCATTATTGGAACTTACCGCACTGTCCCAGAAATATTCTACATTTTGAACAGAAAAAATGGTTTTCATCACTCTGTTTGTTTTCCCACGTAAGCATTTATTTCTTTTACATAATTCTACAAATCCAAATGTATTTATACAGCTAAGCTTGAATCATATCGATTCACCGCATCTGGATGATCACCTTTTTAAAAGTGTCGTACGTTAGCATGATAAGGTGACCTTGTCCTTGTTCCTCTTTTATTGAAAAGACTTATACAGATAATAGGGACTGAGAAACCAAGTTAAAAATGTTGTTGTATCTCAAATCACGTCAGACATACCAGAGTTAAAAATAGTTTCAGTGTAAAGAGTTAAGAGCTTAAAGGTGTAGAGATTACTACTTTGTAAAGTTTTTGGTTATCTGCCTCCGGGGTCACTGTTACTGTCACACAAGTCACTGGATCGCAGCATCCTGGAGAGTAGACATAGAAATGTAAAGTATCAGTAAATAGGCTCGAATGACGATTCAAAATGAGTTCAATGAGTAGACGCTGACTGAATTACATATTGAGTTGCTGGAAATGTGTAGAATGCAGACTTATAATATTATATGTATATACATAGGCATGGCCTGAGGCGTTTGTGTACATTTGATTAAGTGATAAGAAGAATACGCCTTTGATGAGGTCAGTGAGAAGCTTGTGAAAAATTAGCTTAAGATTAACATGATTGTGTCATTAGGTATGTGCCAAGTAGATCACATGGAGTCTGTCCCTTTGGAATATGTCTGATTTATTGTATTCGTAAATTGTCAAGTTGAGGTCCAAAGCCAGTTGCGATTCGTGACTACGAGGATTTAATGTTCCACATACATGGCGGTAAAACAGGATGGCAATACAATTCAATTGAAGAAATTAATGTGATTTGATCATTTGGTGTGATGTTGGTGGGAAACCTGTGGTGATGAATTAGGAAAGGCTACACTTTAGAGTGTTGAGCTGGAGTTATAAGGAGGCTTAAGATATTGAGATGATGACGTGGTGATGGTAATTGAGTCATGATGACATTGAATATTTGCGAGTGGTGTGACATTTGTGTATGATTTGTGTATTTCAGTTATGAGCACAATCCTGTGTGGGCATTCTGGGCATGGGCATTTGTTCTGTCGAAAGTATTGGAACTGGGCGACACAGTGTTCATCGTTCTTCGTAAGCAACCCTTGATCTTCCTCCACTGGTACCATCACATTACCGTCCTCGTCTACTCCTGGTACTCCTACTCAGAATATATTGCACCCTCACGATGGTACATCACCATCAACTTCTTCATCCACTCCTTCATGTACAGCTACTATGGGCTCAAGGCTTTGCGTTATCGTATTCCTAAACCCATTGCAATCGTCATCACTAGTCTTCAAGTAATTTCAAATCATTTTATAATACTCTCATACCCCACTTAGTTATACTTTGAGATGTTTCCCGTGCTTAACCGTATGCTTCCTTATATGATTTCCCTTGTAGTCTATCACTTGCAATTTGTAATCATTCCAGAGCGATTAGGATTCTGATTTTTTATGTATCGTGTCACTACTTACTACTGCTCTTGATTTTTGAATGAATTTGATTTGAATCCAATCGTTGGAAATTCGGTTGGAGTGCTATTGGGCGAGCAGGAAGGAGGAAATCAATTAATTTTTTGTTCCGTATCATCTAATTGACGCACGTGGTTGACATCTTGTTCTGTGTCTTTACAGTTGCTGCAAATGATTGTGGGAGTTGTGGTCAACGTTCATGCGTATCATGCCAAACAGGATGGAGTAGAGTGTGATGTGTCGGATCGGAATATCAATCTTTGCTTGGTCATGTACTCCTCGTATTTCGTTTTATTCGCGAGGTTTTTCTACAAAACCTACTTAACCAAAAGAGCTCCAGGAAAAGCCGGGAGAGGAAAAGAAGATTAATGTCAAATTATAGGTAATGGGATTTCAAAGTATATATTATATATAATTATATATAGATCTATATTATATTATGTTCCGTATTAGTTGATAAAACCAACTCAAAAAATAAAAAAACTTTAAAGGTTTAGTAAATATATAGATAATAATAATAATATTATTATTAAACTACTACTATTAAATACTATACAGATATATATACATTATACTATACCAACCAACGTACTGATTAGCTCGACAAAGAAAAGAAAAAACGAAAAGTAATTATTGAAGAAAAAAGCACATTAAATTGTTAATACGAAGTATGGATTATTATGTGTAGATTAATAACTATATAATTACATACAATAATTACTAGCGAATAACAATGTACTTTATGTTACTAGTGTTGTGTTGTGATGTGTGTATGTGTGGGTTGTGTGCGGACACGAGCCGTCATCCTGATACACGCAGTGTTATGTATCCTCCCTATTTTCCCCCGATTGACTCTCCCTCCACCCAGTCTAGTTAATAATGATATATTATTACTACGATATACAGAAAATATACTTATTTTTCATTTACAACTACGACTGCAGAAGGTACAGCTAGATACAATTACCTACAAATTAACAAATTGAGAATCCATCCGTATTTTTTGTCATCAATAATGCTTTGTTTCGACTGAAGAACTGAGAAAACTGAAAGTTTGGTGATTGGTGCAGTTTAGTCAACAAGTGTTTAATCATTCTCATTTGACGACCTACATACGTATGTTCTTGCAGAACAGAAGAGAGAACCAGTAGGTATACATACACAACAATACAGTTACATTTACAATACGAGTACGGATGCGGTCATGAACAATACCTACCTAGTATATTACAATACAATACATACATATAATGTGCTATGTCTAATCAAAACAATTATGAAGAATTAAAAAAAGATTACTACGGATTATATACTGATACAGTTAAGTACAGATAGTATAGCAATAGCTTCATAGCAGCTCATGTATACACACACTATTTACTATTATTTACAAGATTTTTGAGTTTATTGCTCAGTATGCTTAATAATATAATTATCATTGTACATGTATCTACATATTATTACTATTATCAATATTGATTTAAGTATTTGAATAATGTTATATTTAAGTTTATACTGTGAGCAGTTTGCTGATTGCATGGATGGGATTGAAAATAATGATGATGATTTTGAAAAGATGAGTCCACGACTGTTTTGTGGATGATTAAAAGTCATTCTTTTTGAACTATTAAAAACTAACAATAACAATGAATCGCCAATTATATTATTATTATAGCTATATTATGTTTAATTTTTGTCTCAATGTCTAGAACGCTAACAACAAGAATACCTAATGACCTAATTATATAATTAAATAGAGAGAATGCGAACTGGGAATCGGATTAGGATTCAGAGGAGCAAGGTATTAATTGTTATACAGTCGTATTTATCATGTTTTATATATATGTCAAGCCTAACGTTCAATTCATGATTATTGACTATGTATTCCTTATGTACCTTTATATACCATTGCATTATTTTTATTTCTTTTTCCTTCCATTTTTTCTTCCTTCCATTATTGGAACCTTTTCAATATGTGTGTCACAATCCGCAGAAAAAATTGGGCTTGAACTGAAAACAAGCGAATAAACTTTTGATGCATGTGTGTTTTTTGTTCCCGTTGCTGTTGTTGTTCTCGTCTCCACAATCCCTTTCCTTGCTTTCCTTCATTTATTCCAAAACCAACTCAAGATTTTTAAACAATCTACAACTGTAATTATATACAAAAAAAAATACAATTTATACGTATAATAATAATGATTATTGTATTACATACAACTTTACACCATTTTTCGTCTAACTTATTTATTTTGGATGCAAAGAATGTTTCAAATATTGCATGGATTGTAATAATTATTACAACGCAAAGGAGAAGAAAAACATTAGGAGTAACTGTAACATTATAATACATAGATATATTATTATATAATATACAATAATTATATATACATATATAAAAAAAGTAATGGCCAAATTTATCTAGTATAACAATCTTCTTGGATTTTATCCAATCTTTAACGAAAGAAAAAAAAATGCAATTGAACAATTTGTACCTAAAATATATTTAAAAAAATACATGGAATTTTTTTGACAACAAGTCAAATTTTTCGTTTACTTTTTTTGTTTGTTATAATTGGAGCTTAATTTGTATTATATAGTTATTATTATTAATTATATAAAATTAATATGAAATTTTACAATAAGAATTATTATTATCTTATTTACAGGACATATTATAATGTAATCTATATTATATTATGATGAATTTTTTCTCTCCCGCTCATTTTTGAATTTATTTTTCCCAGTGATGACTTCCATTCCAGTTTACATTACATTATATCAAATAAGTACAGACCTAATTAGAATAAATTATAACAAATTATTACAGTACATATTATAATCTGATACGGATATCACTGATGATGCTGCTATAGCGCTCTCTATAATAATTCCAGTTACTTATTTGTGTTTCGATCTTTATTTTATTATATTTTATGATCTCTATTATAATTATAATAACCATTAAAATTCCTTGAGAAAAAGTATCTTCAACTTTTCTATCATGTATAAAATATGCAAACGAAAGTCACGTGTCTCCTTCAATTGCGAGTTATTATCAAACGCATAGTTTTACGATTAGTTGATGTCTCTTCAGTCTGCAGTACAACTAACTATACAACTACAACAGTCCACCCCGTCACCAAATTTTTATTCTGTACTTTCAGCATGTATTTAATTACATTCGCCCCCATTTAGGCATATGTCTATATACTGTAAGGAGTAAGGAATATGCCGAGGGGCTCAGCTGTGCTCAAGCCAATTTTGCAAGGAAACAGTTACGAGTAGGTAATTCACCAAGACCAGTTTTTATACTATATACTCGTGATATGATGATGCATAATTATTCTGGCTGTAACCGACTTGTGGTTCAGTGTTGAAGAAGGAAATAATTGAGACTTGGCCTGTTGGTTAGAAATTAAGTATTCGGTTGTTTTGAAGTTTTGGAGAAGTGGAAATTAAGGTATCTCTCCAGTACAAAAATGTACATGATCCCTAAAATGTAAGACGTAGATTCATTTAGGTACACAATACAAACATTCTGTCTACATTGGAGTTTGGAGAAAAAATTAAAAGAGAAGAACGTTGTTTGTAAAACTGTGAAGGACGGGAAAAAATGAGAGTGGAAAGGAATATAGCCTGTTTCTGGTTCTGGTTTTGTTGCGTCAGGAATACATTGACGGAAGAATTTGCTCGAGTTGTGTAAGAAGTTGTTTTGTCAAATCGAGGATTGTGTGATGGGCTCATGAGTTTGGTGTGGGTCTTGAGAGAGTCTCTCACAATCACAAAGTGCTGATGCTGGCTATGGTGCTGATGATGATGTTAACTAGCATGAGGATAATAATGGTACGATATGATGTGAGGTAAATGGGAATCACTCACCCAGTCCAGAACAATCTCATCTGACAATCTCACCATGAGTCTCTGGACCAATAAAATCATGAAGAAAAAGAGCAGACGAAGCGTCTAAATTCATCCATTTCTACAGATGCACCTCACATGATGAGCTCTATGTTCTATTTCCTAACGTATTGTCTGTAACTTAGGCAATCTACAAATATACACTAAATAAATCTGCAGTGCCTCTGTATTCTTGGCCTTGTTGCTGGTGCTGGTGGCGAGGTTATAATTACGCCCCTCCGTCTACAAAAATCCCCTCCCTCCCCCCATCCTAATTCTAAAATATAATACTACTACTCACTCATGCATAGGACATCCTCATCAGTGGGCATTTGTAATGCATCCATTCATGGTGGTGTTTCCTACTACTCCTTTTTTCTATTTTAGTCTCGACACAGAAGAGATTCCATGAGTTTGCGGTTGTCTGATGATCTGATGGCCAGGAAGGAGGTGAATTAAGGAGGCGGCTGGCGGTTGGCGGTTATTAAGGTGCCCTGCACAAAGTTCCCATGACCTCTAACTTTTATTCGTCAAGAATGCACCTTTCCTTGTCTTTGTCTGCACGTGGGATGCTGATCTTAATTCTCTGGGATCTGGGACTTCCGATCTTTACAATAATACTTTCAATTTACAACAATCTTTTCATAAATGATGAGGAGGCACTATCATTACACGCATCCTTTTCCCTGCAGCCAAAGCCAAAAGCCATATTAGGGACAAACTCTGCAATATTTACATGTAGGCAGTGGCGATACGAGATTGAAGTCACTGCGTGCGTACATTTGCTTCGTAGATGAGAGAAAATCAAAATATGACACGACTGTATTGCCTAAAAGCGAGGAGGAGATCATCCCACTACACAATTAATATATCATTACCAGCCTAAACTCGCATGAATTACGAATAATATTACCTACAGACATGTATAGGTACTCACGTAGTTACTTACGTTTACTTTTAATATATTGGGAGTCTCTCTGCCATTTCAAAATCCCTATGAATTGTTTGGAAATATTTATTATATCAGTCGTTTCAAAATTGGGTAGCACTGTTTTCATTATTTATTCTTTCATTTTTCTTGTGGAGATCCATTTGGAAATATAAGATAGAAAAAAACAGAATTTAATAGTTGTGCATTGGAATTCCTTCTCGTGGAATTTTTATTTTTTGTAACTTAATTTTGTTTACATTTCCATTCCCTCACGCACATTTACTACACTTGTGTAACTACACTGGATGGAATAATGGAATCCACTTGGTAGACATCCAAAGTAGAAATATGATTGTTGTTTTCATGTGGGAAAAAGAGCGTACTTTTCCTCACCCTTCAATTTACATGTCATATCCTTAGGCTTTTATACGTGGTGCATGTGAGCGTTATCTAAAACAAGTTACGAGTAAAAACGTAGATATAGGTACAAAGTACAAAAAGTATTGGGCATTAATGGTTTGGCAATGGTCATGGCTTTGGCTTCATTATTTAGTTCCTTCCTTTCCATAGATCAATTATACAGAAACGCACATCACATCTCTCAAGATTCAGGATAGTTTTCCATGTCGTCGTCAAGCATCCTTTCCTCACGTAATTACTCAAGCAACTGAAGCAACACAGAGCAGATGGATGGACACTCATATTATGATTACTTTTTACTCACCTTTATCTTTTTTCTATTATACTCAACTTTAACAACAGGCATAACTCTCAAATATTTCCAAAAAAGCGTGCAAACTGTAAAACTGCAATATGTGAGCTGTACTCCTGCAGTTCTGTTTCTTATCAAATAAATGCTATACGAAAAGAACCTACACATGCACATACAATTTGTTGCAAAATTGGACAGAATGAACATATGGAAAAGCGAAGAGGGCTTATCACTTATGTATCGGCATTCGGAAGAACGCTCTGAGGCTCAAAATGATTTCTTCGTCTTCGATGTCCATCTCAAAATTAACCTGTATTTTTTATCTTTTTCTTATTTACTGTACTCATTTTCCCCCCGGCTGCTGGTACTACGCCATAAAGGATGTTATCCATTGAATAACAGTCAGGGCCGGATAATGCGGCCAGCGCAGGTAGCCCCCTCTGCTTAAATTTTCAAAAAAACATGCAATTGGAACATTTTGCAGTTTTCCAAAATATGTATAAAGAATATTTTGACTTTTCAAAAAGTTGCAAATCAAAGCTTATGTACATTTCAAAAACATGCAAAATAAAACATTTTCCACTTTTTTCAAAACATGTAAATAGAACATTTTGCACTTTTTTAATCAAGTAAATAGAACATTTTACACTTTTCTAAAACATGTAAATACAACATTTTGCTTCACTAAAGAAAATCATCAATAAAATCAAAATGGTGGTTTTTGTATGGAAACAAATTTCTGCCTAAACGCAATTCCTTCGTCCGGCCCTGAGGATGTTGTACTGACTCGGAATAATAACAATAAAGCAACTGCTCACAACAATTACGATTTCAAGATCCCATTGACGAATGGATAAAGAAGAAGTTCATCAGCTGTTTAAAACAGGCATAAAGAGGTTACAAAATAATAAAGTACTTACATAAAGATGTGATCTCACCATTACGATTATCATTACCATTACAATCAACAGTACAAACTGAAAACTATAATCCACTTCATAAAACTAAAAGGAAAACATATTTGAAGGCAAAACTCGAAAGCAATAAGGTACTATAGGTGCGATTGTTATTACTCATTTAAGTTAATCTGCTGCTGGGATGATAGTGATGATCTTCAGTATCGGTATCGGTATCGGCATGTCATCGGTATGAATGAAATAAAGCTGGGATTTTCCTCTCCTCTGACCTTCAAGCAGAACCCTTTGACTTGACCGTCATTTCGTATTTACCTTCCACATTACGCATAAAATGTACAAAATAATCACAACTATACCTCCACACGCAGATAAAGATCATGCACTTTAACAAAACTAACAATCAAAAAAGAGCCATCACGGATAAATTGTTCGAGATTCGAGAAGGTTCATATGCTTCTCTTGCATCATAAATCAATAGTTCATAATAATGAGAAATAATAATAACACATACTTATCGTTAGTACGTGATGGCTCATGGCTTTCCCTGGCTCCAATTTGAATTAGGATTTGGGTATTTTTCTGGAATTTTATATACTTCCTCTACATTAGCTTGTTATTTGTAAGTGTCATATCGTGGGGAAAACGTAAATAAGAGTTATGGGTTATTATGCAAATCTAAATTGACTTGTTGTTGTCTTCTTATTTTATCCCTCGTATTTCTTTTGTAAAGATTATGGTGCAAGGGTTTGGAGAATATATGGGGAGAGGCGGAGCAGAGCACTTTTGAGTACAGATTACATTATTTAATGGTACATTCAGTCATGTGTCATATGGAAGTGTACTGTGCACCGGACAGGTACGCAGTGCGCATTACATGTAATTATGTACGTGTTGTAATAATTTCTAAATTCGTGGAAATGAACTAAATTAATTTAGGGAATGAGAATTTTGTGTTGCTCATGATTTGGTTTGTTGATGCTACTGTCTAAAAATAATTTCTAGGGAATCATGTGTATAAAGTATACTACCTAATAATATGACGTATGCAGAAGAGATATGACAGAAGCTGAAAAATTTTAGGTTCAGAGAATTACGGACGTTCAAATTAACAATAATTATGATTTTCCAAGCGCAAAGTCTGCGTAGCCTAGAACTGCGGAAAGAGCCAAAGTTTAAAAGTGTGTATCACAGATCGTATAGTGGTGCTACAGGAGACAGTAATGCTGTGTGATTGGATATAAACTTGGTATATAGGTAATTACGATTACGATTATGATGGGTGCGTGTGCAGTTAGATTACAAATTATATTCCTTAATATCGCACCGCACATTCTTTCAATTCTTTGCACAGATCTACTACTTACACAGACGTATCATGATACAGTCCACTTGCACTGGTAACAATTACGAGAACGATAAGGAGATAGAGAGAGAGACTATACCGTAATCGCTAATTACAAATTACACGCGTACCGATACGGATGCTCTTAATTACAGGTATGATGCTGTGTCCAGTGACCTGAAAAAATTCCCTGTAATTATTGGATGCAGTATGGAATAAAAACAATGTGTCTCTCACCTCCACCGTATTCTGTCCTGTAGAAGCAGAACAGAATACAGGATAGAAAAAAACTGCAAATAATAGTGATTGTATTTTATCTTGCACTAGAATTAATAGAGATTGGAGTGAGAAAATAAGGATAAAAAGCTTGTCATACAAAACACATTAACATTAATGACGAGGGAAATTGCCATAATAAACTGCTGGGAAAATAATAAAATACCAAATTACTTAAACATGACAATTCAGGATAATGACGATGAGCAAGCCTTTTTTTAACGCAAATCCCAAATATATTAACATAATAATGTGTTAAAAAAGTAAACAGGTCCTGCTTTAAAAAAATGGCTATGGGAAAGAATTAAAAGATACTAAAAACTTCCTACAAATGCCCCTACAAATTCAAGGTCATGTTTATTTACTAATCGTATGGTTGTAAAGTGGCTTTAAGTATCATCGTAATCCTGTACATTTTAATGACAAAGATTTCACAGTAGGAAATATCTCCCAGAATATTTTATAGATGGAATATTTTACAGTGACTATCAGTAGTTACCTATATGCAATTATGTAAAACCTATACAGTAATGAATTGATTTAGCCTTTTGTAGCTCATCTGTAATTCTATGGGACTACTACTATAAAATAAAAATTGAAAGTTGTTCATTCAATAGAAGTTTTAAATTAATTCTAATCTATAACATAATCCATAACATAAGTAAGTACATTTGTAAAACAAATGGCCATAGCATCCAAACCACGAAACGTAAAAAGACGCGAGTGGTACCATCAGACGCAGAATAACGCGAGGAGTACGGACAAATGCTTACATTTGGAGATATGTCGACGCAAAGCCCAAAAAACGGAGATCTCCAAAACGCAAAATTGAAAAATAAGGAAAAACAGGGGGTCGCTCCTCCCGCTACTCCTTTTCAACGGCTTAACGCACGAAAGAGTAAAAGGTAGCAAACGACGAAGAATGAACGAGGGAGTTCATATAAGTGAGAAAGTTAAAGAAATGCGGCCCGAAAACATTGCAGCGCAAAGTGCGTGAAAGGCAAATCGTGAAAAAAGAAGGGGGAGCGGCGGGGGTAAAACCAGAGCCTCGCGATCTGAAAGCAGATAAAAATCATGATTCGAAAGAAAGAGAAAACAATTTCGCAAATTTTGATACCTAACACGATAATGTACGACGAGGATGACAGATTTGCGAGGAGGTAATATGTTAAAACCAAGAGAAAAAACCGCAAAAACATAAGAAAAAGAGGGCTAATCTCGGCCATACATGTTTTAAACAGCTCAACGCACGAGATGCAGACGTATACCGTATTTTCTTTATTAGAACGCGGGATTGTAATAGTACACGGGCTTGTAGTAGTACACGGGCTTGTAGTAGTGCACGGGCTTGTAGTTGGTAGTAGTACACGGGCTTGTAGTAGTACACGGGCTTGTAGTAGTACACGGGCTTGTAGTAGTACACGGGCTTGTAGTAGTACACGGGCTTGTAGTAGTACACGGGCTTGTAATAGCACACGGGCTTGTAGTACTACACGGGCTTGTAATAGTACACGGGCTTGTAGTAGTACTCGGGTCTGCGAGGTCAAAATGTGAACCGTACACTGGTCTGCAATTGTACATGGGTTAATGATACATAGGTCATGGGCATTGCAACCGCTAAGGTTATTTGTATTTTCTTTTTTTGTATTAGGGTAAGGTCATCTAACTGTGGTAGCTTTTTGGAAAACTTTCAGTTTTTCAATCTGTAATACTAAGTAAATAAAATTTTGAAAGCAATCGCACTATACACTTGACACACATACTGTACTCAATACTTTACCCAATTCTTATCAAATTTTACCGCCGCATCATTAAACTACAGGTGTTCAAACTATACGACCTAGGTGGAGTGGGAAATTTGCTAGGTCCGGTAAGTGTGGTAAGCAGGGTTCTAACTGTGGTAGTCTCATTTTTGCTAAAATTGACAAATATTACGTTACAAAAATAACGTGAATAAACGTCATTAAGCTATTTATGAAATTATTAAATCACTGAGCACCCTAGTTATTAGTTTGGTAACGTTATAAACACCTACTGTTTATTGCCATTTCAGTCCAAAAACATAAGTTAGAAATCAATTAACATATGTATTGTAAATAACGCATATTAAGCCGGAACTGATTTTATCACACTAGGTTCTATAAACCACGTTTAATGAATAAAATAATCGTTGTGTGTACTAAAACTACTAACGAAATGCATACTAATTTATTAAATGTTAATAATGATCTACTTTAAACACAAGAAATGACATCGTTAAGGTCTACGTTGGTGTATGGCTTGCTTTTGCCACCTTTCTTTTTTCCCCATTGTTACAATTTACGGCATGCTAAACAAATGAAAACGAACTGAAATATTATAACTTATATTTTCAAAACACACTTGCTTCATTTTCACAAAATTTCCAATGATTTTTGCATGGTTTTTACAATACCACAGTTAGAAGCCCTGACATTACCACATTTAGAGCACTACTTTAAAACGACTAAATATTTTTCTAAAATCCACCGAATTAAAGGTTAAATTAATATTTCATCTTAATCGTGACTAACTAATGCCGACTAACTCCAACTATCTCCTTGCAATCAGTTTCGGTGAGAATGTGTTTGGATCAGTAATTACAGGGACTTGAAGGAAATTAAAATAAACTTTCCTCACTAGTTAAAATGACACAGTAAGTTTTGTAATTTTCTTCTCCTACAAGTTTTCGACTATCGCGGGGAACATCAGCCAGAACTTCGGACTGCAGCTGTCGTTCGTTGCTTTATGGTTTTCCACTACCACAGTTACCGGACTACCACAGATACCCGACCCTACCCTACTGTAAGTAACTGTCATTCTTTCGTTGAATAAGTACGTCGTAGATAAAATATAAAACTTAATTTTGATTTCCAATTATTTTTTAAAATTTATTTCACTTAAGAAAATTAATTATTAATTTTTAAAAAATTACATTTAGTGAACGGGCCTTTATTAGTTCACGGGCCTGGAAGGTCAGAATTTGGTTCATTATGCTTGGCTTGATACCTTGGAGTACCACGAAAATAAATTAAAAGCTGCTACAAGGCAGTTGCTACGAGGTGGCTGGCACTGGTCAGTTGCCACAAGGCAGCTGTACTACATGCTTGCAACGAAGTTGCTACAAGACACTTGCCGCGGGCAGTTGTCCAAACGGCCGTTCCTACAACGCGGTATCCGCTAGCCAGTTGACGCGAGGAAGCTGCCCGGCAGGCGGATGTCACATGGCAGGTGCCGCAAGCCAGCTATGTACTTACCGCGCTGCAGTAGCGTCAAGTCGTTAACAACTACGCGGCTTCTCCTTGGCAGTTTTCTCAACATATTTGCTACAGAGCGTTGGCCCAAGGCATTCAACGCAGCGCAGTTGCAAAACTGGCGGTTACCACAGTCCAGTTGCCTCTGGACTGCCGGCACCAGACAGATGACACAGGGAAGTTATCTCAATGCAATTGCCCTCAGGCGGTTTCGGTGTTTGCTACCATTCATATAGGTCGTACGCGTGCGAGCTTCGCAAAGCGATTCTTTCATCCAACAACCATTGTCTGCCCCCCGACGTAACCCTGCCGTAGGCAGGCGGGCTTACTTCTAGTATTTCTATAATCATTCTTACCGTTAGTTAGACAGTTGCCTTTTTTTGTTATCCTATATGCGCATTTTAAAATTTCACTTGTTCCCTATTCATTTTGAGTGGTAGAAGGAATCCATTTGGTCAAACCAAATATGCTCTCAATTTAAAATTCATAGATTTTTTTTTCATCTTCCATAAAAAATTGACAAGTTGTGTGTCTATAATCATAATATTATTACGTACTTACTCTATGCATGAGAGTACAGCAGTGGGATTGAGGATTGAGGAGGGAATTGAGCTGAATGGAAAAGGAAGCGACGCATAGAATATTATTACAGAGATATTCTCAAATTGGTTCACTCTCGACTCGACTGAGGAGATTGCTTCGCTATTGCAATCTGCGAATGTTTTGGAAATGAATTGTTCTCTTGGCTAACTCACTTTCAGAATGAAATTGTTGAAATTCAGGATTACAATTTACCTACTCAACCATGTATATACATTATTACACATCAAGACATGAGGCACAGGGAGGATCATAGAGGAGAAGAAGTTAGTAGGCACGAGGGAGATTGCTTTGTGAAATACCGAAATGCTGAAATTTATAATATACAGGTAGGTACGAAAGCACCTATCTCTCTGTGCGGTTTGGCGACATTCGACCGAAACAACATTAAGCCGATGACATTGCCAGAGATGAAGATAACTTTATTCAACAAAAATAAACTTGACACAGACTAGACATTTCATCTACAAGTATTTTATCAAATAATACCAACTCAGCAAACTATGTTGATACAGTTATTTTAGCAACACAAACACCAAACAACACAATAATTTTACCCATATTCTGTCAAAGACATTTTTTATTTTAGAATAAAGGTGTTACGTTGAATGTAGAATTTAAATATTCGAGACTCAAAAACTCAAAACGTATATCGTCTGTGAAGAACCAAAATTACCCATATCCAATTTAAGCAAGAATCAAAATGAGCTATATCATATAAAATATGAAATGAGAAAAATGCGTAAAATGTTAATTTACGAGTTTTTGAGAAGCGTAAAATGTTCGATTTGCATTTGTTTGAAATGTGCAAAATGTTTTATTTGTATACTTTAAAAATTGCAAAATGTTTTATCTTCATACTTTTGAAAAGTGCAAAATGTTTTATTTGCCTGCTTTTGAAAAGTGCAAAATGTTTTATTTGCCTGCTTTTGAAAAGTGCAAAATGTTTTATTTGCATGCATTTGAAAACATATTTCATTATTTTTGTAGATAGTGGATATTGTTTCTGGCTATAAATGGATAAGGGTCATTTTCGTTCTTCACAGACGATACATGTCGTGGGTGCTCAATGTCAATGTCGTACTTCGAAAAGTCGCTCCGGTCCAATGTCGTAGAATCATTTCTCATTCTTAAATACATGCAGAGACGAGGACCTACTTACATATCATAGGTGTGCTGGTGCTGGGAGAAGGTTTCTGCTCAAAAATATGCAATTCAATCCACGCAACCAAAGAGACCAACTCCAAAGAGTGATAATGATAATAAAGTTGAATGTTGAATTGGATTGAATGCGAATGCCTCTCGTTGAGTTTTGCAGAATGGGAAAAGGCGATTTGGAGAGCAGGTGTCTTTTCGTCTCTCAGTTTTGAGAATTTAAGAATTTAAAAGATAAATGGCTCTGTCTACAAAATAGCTCCTCAATTCTCGTCTCTATATTCTCTGTGCAGTGTCGAGACGAACAGATTGTGTGAGTATGAGCAAATGAATAATTTAATCTCCAAGCTTACTGCATCCAATTATTGTTAAGTAAATGTTGAGCGATTATTATAAGGGGTGTATCTTTACACTTGTAGTCTGTCTCTGTAGCCATATAGTTATAGTATAATATAATATAATATGTATGTGTATTTCCTTTATTTCTTACGCTCGTTATCGTTATTGCGTCGTCTTGTTGTTTTCGTTGGATTTGGATTTTGGGACTTGGTGTTGGTACGGATATTGCGAAAAGGGCACAGTCAAAAATTTTGGTATTTTTTCATGCTGCAAATCCCACATGTAATTACACACAATCACCGTGCATAGAGCGTCCAGGTACATACCTACTAACTACTAAGTAAGTACAGGCACCTCAGACCACACTGCTCTAATCTGCGAAAATCATCCACTTATTGTTAGTTAGGGTTACATAGTTTAAGATTCTTTGGAGATATCTATATGCCTATAATGTAGTTAGCTATACAGATATAAGTACAAGATTTTAGTCAATCTTTAGACATGGTGACATATACGCCATACAGTGAGGCGCAGACTGAAGGCAGACAATTAAAGTATATCCAAGCATTTGTACTCACTTTTGAAAAAAATACATATTATTGTTGCAATTCGGCAGTCGGCATGACGTTGACCTCTGTCTAATAGTGATGCCTAACAACGATATAACTATGTATAATGTAATACAGATATTACATTGTGATAAATTGAACTCTCATGCAATTTTAAAATTTGTGACTCTGTCTGTCCTATTGTATTTTTTGGTTGAGTTTGACTAATAATTTTTACTCATCTGTGTCTACAATTTGGTTATGAGTGGATTCTATTCTTGAACTCGATCTTCTTGTGTAAGTATGCATGATGCATCTACACCTTTTTGCGCTATTTTGTTTGCGTGCTCATTCATGACCCTTTCCATTTCCAACCATTTCCGAATTCCATCCAATCCACGTACAATTGGTTTAGTTTTTCCGTTGTTAACATCGTTATTTTTGCATTGTAACGTTGCAATTTAACTTTGGAAACATAAACTGCACAATTATTGCTTTTTTAAAAAAATAATGAATTATTACTTCAAGTCACAATACTAATCCAAATTAAGGATTAATATCTTCAGTGTTCCTATGTTAAATGAACTTAATGTATGATTATACAATATACAATTTATTACGGATATTTTGTTTGCTTCGGCAATTCGGCATAATTTGCATCGTCGCCACTGCAGCAATCACATATATATATATATCGTCTGTGAAGAGCCAAACTGACCCATATCCAATTTAAGCTACAATCAAAATGAGCTACATATGTCATAACAACAAAATGAGAAACATGCGTAAAATGTTAATTAGGAGTTTTTGAAAAGTGTAAAATGTTAATTAGGAGTTTTTGAAAAGTGTAAAATGTTCTATTTACATATTTTAAAAAAGTGTAAAATGTCCTATTTACATGTATTTTGAAAAGTGCAAAATGTTCTATTTACATATTTTTTGAAAGTGCAAAATATTCTATTTAAATGCTTTCAAGACATGTTTCAATATTTTTGTAGGCAGTGGGCATTGTTTTTAGCTACAAATGGCAATGGACCATTTTGGTTCTTCACAGACGATATGTAATAAACTAACTTATTACATATAGTTACTATACCTATATATTCACGCCTATTTTCCACAAACTACAAATACAAGTGAGGAGTTCAGGTGCAGGGCAATTTATTGAAAAACATTTCTTTTAGCCCCTGGCCTATGCCTATTCAAATCCAAATTATTCCTCGTGTGCCTCGTTCGTAATGTAATCTATCGTATGCGAAGACAACAACAAACTACCCATGCTAATATTATGGCGTAACTCAATAAAATAAAGTGTTATCTAATATATATGTTTCACGTATTCTGGTTCCCATTTAATACATGCCCTCATAAAATTAATTCGTTAATTCGTTAGTTCGACCCCTATTGAATTGTAGAGCTACACTAACAAACTACAGATAGACATACAAATGAAATCCTGACCACAAATTCAAATTCATCGTAATCCATCTGCGTCTGTGGGTGGAAGGTCTGAGAAACAATCAACAATCAAAATGAACCAAATATTAATATGATGCAATAATTTACTGTAACCAAAACACTTTTTTAGGAGTATTTTAAAATACTAGCATGTCATATAGGTGATGGGAGTAGCAAAACCTAATTATGTACTGTAAAAATTGTATACTGTTTAAACGGAAAACAAATCGAGACTCAATCCTTGCCACCTGCCATTCTCGCTTACCGCTACAGTGGTTACGTTAGAATTACTTAATTATGAACGCAGTCAAGTGAAGTGAAGTGTAAGATGCTTATGACGCGATGTGTGGTGCGTCTATACCCATTCATCATTATATTGGTCAATCCAAAACGTTAGCCATACATAAGTGCATGTAAAATTATGCATAGAAGTCCACAATATTACATAAGAACGTAGCAACAGAATTAACAACAACGAATACCAATAAAGAAAGACTTGAAATCATTTACTTTTGCATGTTAAAAGTTTATATACAAACGACATTAGAACTACTTCTTTCATGAAACAGGTACATATAAGTTATCTATATTTTTAATTCAAATTTTAAATTGTGGGCAGGGAGTGTACTGAGGATCCGGGGGCTCCATCGGGGCATCACGCAATCCCACTGCAATTAATTTCATCCATATTATTCCACTCTGATCACTGTTTGCGAATGTCTCAATGACTTTCATCGCAGCCTCCTGGAACCATAATACACAGAGAATCATTTTAGTTCCTTCCTACTTTAGAATACTGAAGAGAAGACTGAGACGTGGATATAATATGTCTAATTTAAGAGGACGTATATTCCATTACCCTCAAGTTTTTATGCTGTTGTGGTTTGGTGTAAAGCAAGCAACCCGAAACTATTTGATCCAATTCTTCTTCGCTTAATTCAATGGATAAAGACAAATCCGCCAAACCCTACCAACATTAATTAACAATTTTAACTACACAAGTATGTGATTAAACAAATAAGGTGTAAATATGTAATGTGTAATCCCTTGTTCCCTTGCTAAGTAACATTACAATTATGAATTCGCTCATTCAGAAGTTTCAATGTAATGTATTGAGATACCTGAAGGATAATCATCTGGAGTTTGTAAGCCTGTGTGTGCGTGTAATACAGTACATGCCTTTGTTCAACGCGCTCACTTTCCGAGGCTAAGGAAACCAGTAAAGAGGTTAATTTTGGAAAAACTTGTTGAACAACCCTTTTTCTGAGGAAGGATCCGCTAGTTCTGCACAATGCTAAGAGTAATTCGAATGACTTTTGCACTATCACCAAATCGTTTTCAGTAAATCTAAAGATATTTTAGACAGAACAACAGATTATTTTAGTTTTATGAGTATTTACTGAACAAAAATTTAGAACTGAAGATTTGAGATGAATTAAAATGTTAACTAAATAAATATATATATTATGCACCTGTTTGCTAAATTTGGCCAAATCGTATGCGCTAATGGAAGCAATGCATCTTCGAAATTTTGAAGTAATTGCACCCCCATAATAAGGCAGTCCATTGCAGTCAACTGGATTGTTCTGTCCTCGTGTGATGGAACAAAATTTAGGACGCGTTGACAGATTTTGAGTACTAATTTCAATTCCGGAACCAATTCTGGATTTTCAACCTCCATGCTCTCATTTTCTAATTTCTTTTCGAAGGGCTGCTGTCTCAAATCATTATCCATAGTCTCCTGCTCTCCGTTTAAAATCCTGTCACACTCATCCAACAATTCTTGGGAATGTGATTTTAAATTCGAAGCAGACTCCACTTCAACTCCCAAAGCTTGCTGATAATTTAATAATTTCACAGACAGACTTTCCTTTTTATGGCTGTTCGTCATATTTTTAATTTGAAAGTTTAATTTATCTTTGCGTTGGTTCCACAAAGAATAGATAAAAGCATAGAATAATTTAGTGAATGTTTTTTGTGAAGTTGCGTAGAAATAATCACAGCTTTGTGTGAATCCTTGCTCAATTAAGGTAACAAATTCTGTTTGACTGAAATCGAAATAATTTGCGAGGAAAATGAGAGCATTTGGACACTTAGGATGAGATGAAATTGCACTAATACGAACACTTAACTCGGACATGATCAAGTCCAAATTTTGGGCTAAAAATTGTTTTAAAGACTGTAGTTCTAGTCCATTATGAAATGAGCTAAACTTTGAAATATTCAGAAGAGCATTCTTCGCGGCGTTTGAAATTAGAATAGACTCCTGGTCACCAGCATGCTCTAGTAAATAATATAAAACTATGGGAAGAACACACTGTGGATCAAGACTGGCCAGTGTACCTAAACCTTCAATTAATAATACTGATTCATACTCAAGGGATGTTAAAGTTTTAGGATTAGCTTGCACTCGGTCAGTGAGTTGTAAATCTAAAACTTCCAGAAATAAGGATGATATATTCATCAGGTCACAGTTTTGAAAATCGTAAGAAAACCCGTCTTTGTTTTCTACGCCTTCGGCGGGTAAAAACGAAGATAGCAATTTATTAAACAAAAACAAAACCCCTACAAAACCATTTTCTACACGTTCACTGAAGGGTAAGGTGCTATTGAAGGTTAAAAATGGCACAATTTCTTCACATAAATCATCAAAATTAACTGCTTCCCTCAAGCTCTTGCAGACATTATCACAAACTACTAAAAAAGGGTTGCGTTTAAACAGCGTTGAATCAATTTCTTTGTCTAGATCCAATTGATGTTTCATTATTGCTATAGTTAGCAAATTTGACAACGGTGGTAAAACAGTGCTTAATTCGATAAATAACAGCTTTTTCACGCAGAAAGTCGACGCAACACACTTGAGACTCGTAATACTTTCATCTAAATTGTTACTAAGGAAGTGTGCTTGGGAATTTTTGAGATTGATCATCAATTGTTCGAAGTCACAAAGTTTAGTTTTATTTAGATTCTCCTGTAAAAATAATCGACTCTTTGTAGACAGGCTTCCATTTTGATCCCAACATTCAATTAAAATATTTGCCCACAAGATTTCCTCACATTTAGGAATTTTACTTTCGGACTCAGCAATTGTATCGATGGACAAGTTTAAAATAGCACTTCGCAGTTCATCATCATCACTACAAACTAACTCATTGCTCAAAGAGCGGAAAAGGCCAGATAAATTTTGATCCACTGTTGTTAACTTGTCTAACGTTTCGAAACTAATGCTGATGGTAACACACTTTTTCAACAGCATCACAGATTTCTGTTTACAATAAAAATTCAAAAGATAATTATTAATAATACGCAGAGATAATAAACGTAGAGAATGGATCACATAATTACCTATACATCAAATAATCGCAAATTATACTGACAAATATTCTGTTACTTTGTTCAAAATTATAAGAACCGATTACTGATTCCTACCACTTACCACAACCAATGATTTGCGGACTCGGCCCACTCGCGTTGATGAAGACTTCCGAAGTGCAATTACAACCCCAGGTAGAAAGTTAAATACTGCATGACACATTTCTTCATTGCCAGCACAAATAGAAAACAGTGAATCTATAGCATCGATTGCCCTTAACCTGCAATTCACGATATTTATCATTCAACGGATAGGAAGGCAAAAACTGTAAATACTGCAGTTGTGCACAAAATTCATATGGTTATTATTCAAATGAATACGGTACCGCTAAATTAATATGGGTGGTATTTTAGTGCTTCATTGAGACTTATTTTTATTTTAAATGGCGGTCTTATTTGTTTTTGCAATGACGTCATTATTTTTCTTGCAATGAAAAGTACTTCATGTAAATACTTTTTATGCAATCATTTATTTAGACATAATTTAGTCGTGCATACTTTTTTTATCAATCGAACCTAAAAATTAAAATAATGTAGCTATGAGTTCAAGGTTAGTGTTGAGGAAAGAAAAACTGTTTAAAAAAGAGTGCATACCACTGGATTAAAGATATTGGCATCTGCTGTCATAAGACACTGGACAACAACATAACAGTGTTTTATGTTGAGCCGTCGTTTCCTCAGCAGCTATTATTACTACTGAAACCAAGCGTCTCGCTCGTTCAAAACATTCAAAGAAAATTTCTTTTCTTTTCGTAAGATATAAATCCATTTCAATGACTAGCTTATGCCTTCTTGTTCATGCATTTCATACAACGAAAAACTAACTTGCAAGCATATATACGGTTTGGCTGTCCACAACAGTAAACCCAACAATAAACCCACAAAAGTAAAAGTAACTTATTCGTTTTCCAATAAGTAAATTGAATTCATCTAACAGGTAAACCCAAGCGAGAAAGACCGGAAAAGTAAGCGCCGAAAGTTCAATGCTGATGGTACCCAGTCTTGTAATTCTCAAATTACCAAACCATGATTGCTTAAGCAATACATAAATTGTAAAAATATGTACTACTTACTTTACTAGATTTAATTCTCTTGCATGGGTCAAAAAAATTTCATTGGTAATTGAAATGTTTTCAAATACTTGGAATTTAAAATAATATTCTGGGAAGTAAATGTCATTGAAAATTAAAATATTTTTGTTTTTGGGTCACTGAAGGCCATCACTGCAAAATAAAATAAACGCTTCTACCGCTAAGACAAGTACCGCTTAAAAACAATAATTCACTGAAGGCTTAGAGTAATATCATATCCGGTTTAGAGTAATCTCATAGTGCGAAAAAGATTTCCCCAATTAATATACATTACCGAGTGTTTAAATGCTGATCCGAAGAGATTATCTGAAGCTGCATATAAATACAGTGACCAACTGACTGCACTCGTTTCGTGTCATAAAGTGCCTTGCTGTGATACATCAAACTATTTTGTAAGAGTCTCGCCATACCTTCTTCGATGTACTTGACTATATCTTCTGGTAAACTGCTATTGACTGAAAGTATCATTATTAATATAATCATTAGTACATTCGTATTACACATTATTGTCTGCAAAAAATCTAATACAAATTTAATGTAGGAGCGAACATACAATCCGTAGTTGCCCTTCCATCCTTGGTCCCCAAAACAATGCTATAGCTTTGAAAAATCTCGAAAAAGCATTGGAAACTGTCTACTCCGTTGATAGCTAGAACTTTCGCCAATGTCTGCAGCAAAGACAATTTTACTTTGGTTCTGAAATAGATACAAATTTTTGAAAGAGACTTCTCACACAACTAAACTAAACTCACGATGGAGAAATGTGACAGCGTATAAATGACATCACATAATTACATAACAAAGTCAATTGACAACGGAGAAACTAAATTATGCTTTAAAAAATACAAAAAATCCTTACTGAAGTCGATTCATCGCCTTTAAATGAACGACCAAAGGGAAGCTGATGTAGTTTAGTATTTCGGGGGTAAATGATTTAGGGGGTAGGCGATCCAGAGTGCGATTTAACTCCAATAAGGTTTCAACCGAAGGCATCTTCATGACATCACAACATATCGGTTTGAGTGTGTCAAATTTTATTGGGAAATTCGACACCGTTGCTATTTGCTGGTCTTCCATCATTTATTACAATAAATATCTATCCTCTATTATTATTGTGTTTTAATAAAGTTGTCTACCTCGGTGAGTAACGACTCATTCGACGGATTACTCCACTGTACAAGCTATCTGAAGATTATCACTTGTTCATAATATCATAGATTTACGTCTAATTTTACGTTATATCGAAAGATGATTCGACAACTCAGAATTTGCACTGCATTGCAGCGAAGATTGCTAAGGAAGTCCGGTGTCCAAAGTTCATATACAGCAGCCCAGTTAACTTTATTTTAAAATTAAAGTTTTGACACAATGATCCTTTCCTCCAGTAAAAGGTCATCAGGTCACGGTCACAGTACAGTCAATATAATTAAAGTGCAACGCAGAACGCAGGGTAGAAGCAGAATAAGAACGAAACGGAACGGAACGCAGATGAAGAAAGTTAAGAAACATCATGTTTCATTTGATTGCCGCTCTTTCTGCAACCATCGGCCAAGTACTATGGTTTATTCCGAGTTTCCGAGATACAAAATCGAAAATCAAAATGGTATTTATTTTATTATTATATTATCAACCATAACTTAATAGCTTCTAGCTTCTAGCATTTATTTAATGCAAGTAATGAATTTATTAATTCATTTCATTAAGAATTTGTGGATGCTAGGAGGTAGAAGGCTAGGACTAGCGACATCGTACCTTTTATACCTTTATAACTATTTCCAGCTTTTACCCACACATTTTTGCTTCTAAGTCCCTCAAAGGCTTCAAAACAAATGGCCCTTGGCTTGGCAGGTTGGCAGGGCCGAACGAAGGAATTGCTTTTAGGCAGCAATTTTTTTTCAAGCAAATACCACCATTTTTGATTTTATTGAAGCTTTTCTTTCGTAAACAAAAATGTTGTATTTACATGTTTTATTTTAGAAAAGTTTAAAATGTTCTATTTACTTGATTTTGAAAAGTGTAATATGTTCTATTTACTTACATGTTTTGAAAAAAGTGTCAAATGTTTTATTTGCATGTTTTTGAAATGTGAGAAAAAATTTATTTGCATGTTTTTGAAATGCACAAAATAATTTATTTACATGTTTTTTGAAAATTAAGGCAACGGGGGCTGCCTGCGCTGGCCGCATTATCCGGCCCTGGCCCTTGGTAGTATACTTATGAATAATGTGTCAACTATTTACTAATTACTTAACTTACGATTAGAAATAAATTAACAATAATAGGAATTTAGCATTTTAAAAAAATGTTCGTCTTTGAGGTAGTACTACTATTTCTTCCTGATTAAACTTCTAGGCTGTTAGTTGATATGCAAACAAATTATATGACATGATTTGGATTTTGAAATATTAGAAACAAAATTAAGTTAGATGCCAAATTAGATGGATGTTTGATTTGGATTTGTAACCACTAATACGGATACGACGGAATCAAAATAAAGTACAACTAGGATTATAATGAAAATAACCATAATTATTAATCAGATCTCACCGCTTTGTATTTATTGGAAAACACATAATATTTTGTAATGCGACCTTAAGATTTCATTCGAAAATCCAATAATTTATAATCGACTCTCGCATCGTCGAATCCATTAATTAATGATTAGAAACAATAATTTTACAATATCAATAATTACTATTATTATATTAAATTAAAAGCAATTAGGTATCTCGCTTCCATAATTCTTTCTTTCTCAATATCTTATAATTAAATGTGCAAATGCAGTTCCGAGTAATACACATATTCGGATCTGATACAGTACATTTTGATTATTGATTGCATACCATATAATTACTCAGTATTCAACGCAAAGGCGTAAATTGTCACCGTATTGACCATTACAGGTCAGAATCACTGAAATACATATTATTAATAGTTCCTCGTTCATGCATACGCACACACTCATACAATAATTGAACCATGCTCACATTATTTCATGGCAAAGTTGGCGCTATATCATTTTGCAAAATATGTAAGTAACAGATGATTGCTTACTACGCACATCATTTAAGTGGGAGATAATTGTAATAATAACAATAATTATAGTTGCTATTAATAATTAAATGAAATATCGAGTTCCATTATACAGGAGTATAGGTACTACAGTAGTTTATCGTAACCGTTTATCTAATTCGAATCCGTTCCGTTGTTACCGTGTAAGGCATGAGGACGTAAAATCACAAACCTCGTTACTCTTTTAAGGAATAAAAATCTGTCATTATTTACATACCTTATTAATATCGTATAATAATTGTGTATTTGTCCCAACTGGAGCTATATTGACTTGTATATAGAATAAAAGTGATCTTAGAAATTATTGTATATGTTTGTTAGAAAATTTTTTATGGTAACAATGTGACTTACGAAAAGAGACGAGAGGCAAGAATAAGTAAGTTAAAAGACAAAACATTTGACAACAGACAGAGAGAGAGAGAGAGAGAGAGAGATACATTGTAGCAGCATATGGTTGTAGGAGCATATGATTTAATTATATAGATATGTAAGGCAAGCGACGCAGTCCCATCCGTAATAACTGAAATTGTGACTGTGTTATTTTTAAAATGTCTGAACAAACTAATCCAACATTATAGAAGAAAGTCATAATAAATTCAGTAAGTCCTTCATATACTCAAGAATAAAAGGAATTTTCCCACGACTCAAAAGACCTAACGTATACACATGTAAGATTACATTAGAACTATAAATAACAGAATTACTATACACAACCAAGTTTGAGTAAAATGTAAGTTTGCATCACTAAAAGTCCGTTAGGTTCATCATGAATGAGAATACAGTTTTGTTTAATACTTATTTCTGTTATCATATTATTGCTGACATAGATTTTCTTTAACTAGTTGAAATATTTCACACTATAATGATATAACTAGATTAGACACACATTCTGCTTCAAAATGTTCCGGAAAGCGAATATGACCGGGACTCAAAACAAACGTGCATTTTACTTATAGTCATTTATACTTTCCTATTTTTTTAAATAATAATAGAGATAAATGCAGGCGTGGATGTACATAAATAGATACAATGGGAATTTATCTTAAGTTTCGTCTTGGTCATTCTTGTACGTTCTTTAGTCTTTTCTGGCAACAATCGCAAACAACTCTATATTTCGGATTTAATAACGTACAGTGAGGACATTCAATCATAGTCTCATCAGCCGCGGAAGCCACAGCTGGGGTTATCTCTTTAGACTTCCTTTGACTGCTACTACTACTTCCCACAGCTGTATTTTTCACTGCTGACGAATATGACGAGGCTTCTACAGATTTTTCTCTCCCTCCTCTGTCGACCGCTGTGGGAGGAGGCGATGAGTAGAGTTTAGGAACCACAGCCTCAACTTCATCTACGTAATCTCGACTTTTAGCGCATATTTCGCAAATGTTTCCATCGTTAAAATTAATGAATGTACAATGCGGACATTCCCAACGAATGATACCCCCAGAAGTTTGACCACCATCATTTTCGCGTCCGAGTCCCTTCTGGCTGTGAAGATTTGAACTTTTCTTAGAACTGGAACTGCTCCGGCTGTCACCCTTCACTGTCTTTTCCTCACGCTCACTTTTCAATACCTCTTTTTTCCGTTCAGTAATTTCATCTTGTCCATTGAAGTATTTAGTTGGCGGACTTACATTTGAGTCAGGTAACTGTACTCTTACTTTATGCGAATTTGGATAGTTAGTTACGTCTGCCATTTCTTTACTTAAAGATACATTACTATACTTATCACTGTTTTTGCTCACTAAATTTGGATCATTCTTTGGATCGTGTAGCCTTGCCGCAACGACCGTCCGGTCTGGAGACTCAGAATTCTTTTTCACGAGTTGATTAAAAAATACTGTTTCTAAGCTGTCCAGATTGGTTTCAGTAGGAGGAGATCGTCGTGGGGGAGGATTAGTATGATAATTTCTTTGGTAGTCCGTCTCGTATTCCGGACGGTGACTCGATTTTGATGATTTGAGACTTGCACTACTGCTTTTCTTCCCGTCAGTTGTCAAGTGCAATACTGGCTGAACCGAAGGGTCACTTTGTTGAGGAGCCTTTCCATATCCCCATGAAGATGTTTCTGACGATGCCGATGACTTATTTCCTGAGTCTCTATCAGAAGAAACCCTGGAGCCACTTTCCCTTTGTAAATATCCTTCAGGGCCAACATAAGGATCTACTGGATTCCTTGGCTTACTACTTTCTAACAAAGAACTCACATCAGTTTTATACTTATAGGCTTTTGCAAGAGTGTCGTCTGCTTCCTCAGATGACTGATAATATTTTGAGCCTACATTTCCTGATTTTTGTGGACGTGAAGAAATAGGTGGTATAGGTTGTCGTGAGCGACTACTGCCATACGATTTCGTACTGCTCTTGGAGGGGTTGCAAAGTTCAATATCTAGCCACTGCTGCTCATTTAAACCACTTGACTCACTCCCTTTGCTATCGTGTTGTGAAATTCGTTGGAGCTCTTCCATTGAGATTTTATTCCTCTGAAATGCTGGAAAATTGTGCGTATGGGTACTTGCCAGTGGACCTCGAGGGCTACTTGAGCTGCTACTAGAATTACTAGGTTTACGAGTACCGTCTACTTCGTCCGGATGAATACTGCGAAACCCTGACACAGTTGTAGGAATAAAAGGAGAGCTTGAGGAACTTCTCTGTTCAAACCTGTCTGTCATTGGCTGAGTAGTCAACGTAGTTGGCAAACCTATGGTGTTCATTTGCTGTTGATAACTTGCTGTTCGACTGTCTGTGTGATGAAAATTTTCCCTCGGATGAGGGTAAACAAAACTAGAAGAAGACGAATTAATACTAGGCGATGTAGGGGACAAATGTTGCATTTTACTTTTATGATTAGGCAATTTACTCAAACTGAAATCCTCGGAGACAGGATCATAAATATGATCTTGCTCTCTTTGTGTGTACCTATGTACTTTTTTAACCAATTCTTTCTCTGGCAAGTCTCCCAACAAAATCCCATTCATTGCATCTTCTACGTCAACTAGATTACCCACTGGACAAGTACGAGTTCTTTGCGACGCACTTTGAGTTTGCTGGTGTGTTACTTTCCCATAAATTAGAAGCTCTTCTTTATGATGTTGTTGCTGAATATCATAGCAGATTTTTCGACCAATCGTTTGCACGTCCCCGACGTGTAATTTTCGATAATGATACACTTGAACAGGTGTCACCCCACAATTCTTTAACTGCGTTTGGACAAAATCCCAAATGTGACTTAATATCTGGTAAAAACATGAGAAAGTTATTAATCAATCCAGCAAAAACTGTAATCGTGTATTACAATTTTAAAGGCGTTGAGTGAAGCTCCTAATGACATCAATTATTATAAAAAGTATTTTTAACTTGTGGCACATATTTTTCAAATTCGACTTACCAAACATTCTTGACTAGCAAGAAAACAGTCACGAGATATTTCTTTTAGAAAAATTGAATTTGGTAGCAATGCAAGCTGAAGCGTGTCATCATCAATATTCGTGTACCCCATTGCAATAAGAATTTCGTGAGGATTCACGAGATACGACTGGACGTTGTGGATGTAATATCCACTGGTTAACTGGAAATGTACAAACACAGAGATAATTAATAATCAGAGCTTTAGCACCATAATTTGCTCCGATTTTCAAATAATAATCTGGATTCGGGATGTCTAGGTCTAGAAATCAGTAATTAAGGAGCGCGCATTTGCTCAATGTTTAAACTATAAGTTGTCTTCTTACGGGCGATAAGTGAAGAACATTTACGAGCTGTACTATTATTATTTGCTCAAGATCCTTCGCGCTAAACGTATTCTTCCATTTGTTTGTAATATTATAGATAGACTCATTATTATAAGCAATTATAGTATGAAGACTCACATTCAAAATTTTAAATTCTTCACGCCATGGCTGGCCTAACAAGTTCTGTGCATATTTCGCCAAATGTTCAAAAGCCTCACTTGCTTCGCGAGGATCAAAATCCGCATTCACACTTTGAGTTAATACTCTTTCAACTTGAGTCGTTTTAAATTTATGGACATGAACGACTTGATTTAAATACTGCGAGGCATAACCTATTTGAAATCACAAACAATCAAAAGTTATAGACAACAATTTTAAAATTATTAAACTTAA
This sequence comes from Dicyrtomina minuta, assembly GCA_949802685.1. Classification (NCBI taxonomy): domain Eukaryota; kingdom Metazoa; phylum Arthropoda; class Collembola; order Symphypleona; family Dicyrtomidae; genus Dicyrtomina; species Dicyrtomina minuta. The sequence continues at coordinate 65,886,843 of OX461812.1, forward strand.
TCATAAGTCACATTTTTGAAAGAGGAAAAACTAGAAAAAAACACACTGACCTTTTAGCAGCCTCAAAGCATCTGATTTCTTATCCTGATCGTCTGCTCTACAAAAATCTTCATGCTGAACATCGATTGAGTCAAAAAGTTGACGGACATGCTCCGGGGCTACAGACCTCTTGTACGATATCATATTACAACAGATCTCGGCGAATGATACGTTTACGTCTTACAGACGAAACTGACAGACATCCGGCAGTCTGACTTTGACCCGTGGCTGATTCATGCACAATACTTAAACGCACAGGATATATAATTATTGTATTTGACGATCTGTTTGATTCCAACCACACGTTCTTTGACTCCACTGATACTACCGACGATAGACAGAATTAGGGAACGGAACAGATCCCTTTGCTTCCTGTTGGGCTCGTGGTTCCTCTTCAAAAAATATTTCCGAATTTATGGGCGTCCTGCTCCAAAATATTAGCAATGTTGAATGTTGAATGTGCACTTTAAATTTTTTCTCACTACAATAATTCACATTCAAAAATAGTTGAGTTGATTGACTTTGATATTGATCAGAATACACACACACAAATACGTACGAGCAAAATTGTAAAATGATATTACTACAAGATATAAACCATATGAATTAAAACGTAATTAAATCCATTGAATGTACAATAGGATTATTATAAATATATTATTACATCCTGCACAACTTCGGGCACAATGGAACGGGATACGTCACACGTCACTTTAGTCACACGGAGTCTAGTTTTTACAAAGCAAAAAAGTGCCTCATGTAAAACACGAAAACTTAAGTTACGTATCCAAATATGAAATACCATTGCATAAAATTACACATAATTACGACATAACTAACGTAGCGTAGGTATACAAGCTAGTATTGTGCGGTTTGGACTTAAACTATGTCGTTGCAACTTGCAACACCTTCCTCCCCTCGTTCGTAGCACCGTCGTCAGCAGTAGACAAAAATTTATCATTTATTACTCAATTGGAATCTCGCTATATGTCCTACTAAACTGTACTTAGCTAAATTGTAATTTTTGTCCCTGGTCCTGGCTCTAACTGTTGACTGTGCTACATTAACTGTATAGTTACTCACACATATGAGTGTAAAACAGGAAGCATGGAAACGAATAAATGACGATCGACAACGACATGAAAGGTAGCTTAAGTAAAAGCTGTATACAAAAAATTTATAGTTTCAAAACAACCTTCAGCTGTTTCAGTTGAAACATCGCATATTATGTAGATTATTGTAGGTTACGTAGATAGCTGGGAGATAGCAGGTGATTCACTCATGTTATTATTTACTAATTAGTTTTTAAATCAGAATCCTCACCACAAACAACAAAATCCAACTGAAATTTAGAAATCCTTGTGGCTGGAAAGCTGAAGTAAAATTTACTAATTTTAATAATTAGTTTTTATAATTACTTACAATATTTTATACACTTCAACTCGGGCACTTGAAATAAATTTAGCATTAGATTGGCACGTATACAAGGAAGTTGAGCACAAGACTGCTCGAGAGTTAAATGAGCAACAGCAGCTAAAATCTTTCGAAACTGTTCCATCAAACTCTGAACTGATCTGACACCTGACAGATTCGATTATTATTCATTGATCCAAATGAGTCAACACAGCACAATAATAATATTATTGCCTTCTTCTAGAATAGAACTACGCTCCAATTTTGTAAAAAAAACCAAGTATACAAACTTAATACGGATGATTAATAATACTTACGTAAACAGCCTATTTTAATTGCCTTGTGACTGTCAACTATGGGAAAAGTGGGAATGCTGCTGATTGCTGATGAGGAAAAATATAACTGCAATACGTCAAAAAGCAAGTGATTCAAAAGTACATGGAAAATGCAGTTGCTTTTAACAAGGTAAATTGGTAAATTACATCCAACACAATTTTATACGCTCTGATTCTGATTCTGATTTCTCTTGTTGAACTTCACAAGTGGAACTTCCACAGCGCGCACCCTCACAATTCCTTTACCTCCTCAACGCACCAAATATGAACTTTATCACGAACATCTCCAGGGCCGGGGCCGGGTACTTACAATTCAAAAGCCGGGTAATAAGTCACTCTTCCCACTAATAACTATATACATACAAGCAATCCTCCTATGATACTCTATGCAAGAGAGCGCGATTCCTTTTTTACTATTTACAGAGCAAATCCTGACGGCGAAATAAGGGCTCAACTCCAGACAGATGCAAATGAGAAATGCGAGTGAGTGAACTTTAAATTTAATACATTCTAAACGCAAAAACTAATATTAGCAAATTCGCAAAATCTGCGTGGGTTATCATACTAATGCAGCAAGTAGTGCTAGTGAGAAGAAGGAAATAGAAAGAAGGAGCAGCGGAAGAAGAACTCACTATGAAACCGAAGGATGATGGTTGTGTGGGAAATTGGGAGCCTGTATCTCTTCTCCCTTAGCAGAATAACCAACTGAATTAGTAAATACTTCATATATAAATATATCGTCTGTGAAGAACCAAAATGACCCATATCCATTTTTAGCTAAAAACAATATCCACTATCTACAAAAATATTCAAATATATCTTGAGAGGATTTAAATAGAGCATTTTGCACTTTTCAAAAATATGTAAATACAGCATTTTACAATTTTCAAACACATGGAATTAGAGCATTTTGCGCCTTTTCAAAAACTTGGAGAGAAAGAAAACTTTATTAAAATAAGCTTGACACTGTCGTCAAACGACGATAGCCGATTGCACAATTTCGTTATATATAGTTTATTAGAACATTTTGGACCTTTTCGAAAACATGGAAATTAGAACATTTTGCATCTTTTAAAAAACATGGAATTAGAACATTTTGCACCTTTTCAATATCAGGTAAATAGGACATTTTACATTGTTGAAAAACATGAAAATAGAACATTTTACGCTTTTTCAAAAACTCCTAGTTATCATTTTACGCATGTTTCTCATTTTGTTTTTATGACATAACTCGATTTGATTGTAGCTTAAATTGGATATGGGTCATTTTGGTTCTTCACAGACGATATATCTATCTATCGTCATCGTCTTTGTCTAGTCAGTGTCCTGTTCCTGTCTAATACTCTCACCCTCCTCCATCCAAGAGTCGGGTATAACTTTCCCATTGGGTTCCTTTGAGAAATAAACCAAAGAATAGAAAATAGAATTTACAATTTTATTCCTTCACAAAACCCCAAGTCGATCTCAACCATCCAAACTATATTTAGTTTCCTCTCCGCTCTCATAGTTGTTTCAGTTGTCATTTATTTGAAAGTCGGAGTCATATCGTAAGTCGGGTCGGTAATGGTAATGGTAATGTCGGTTCGCTTTCGGTTTATGTAAGAATGTGTAACGGCCAGACGTGAGCTCTCTTTTTTCTTCATCCACACACACACACACACACACACACACACACACACACACACACACATTTCAATTTCTCATTCTTAACTGAATGGTGGGCATTGGGATGGAGCCAGATTATTTTAACTTGAGCATTTAATGTTCTCATTCCCTATGGAACAAGAACAAAGTGTAACATGGACCCGAACCCGAATTTGCGATTCTGAATCCGAATCCTATAGAAAGAGAAGTCAAAGCTCAGGTTGAGACTCCAAAGAGTTGTTATGTGAAATTGTGAAAAGACGAGACATGGCCCAGTAGTGCCAGGCGATGACGAGACCAACAGAGAGAGAGAGAGAGGGAGAGGATATTGACTTGTTGGCCTATTTACCTTTGGTCAGACAGTTATCACATATCGTCTGGGAAGAACCAAAATGACCCATATCCAATTTAAGCTAGAATCAAAATGAGTTATGTCATACAAACAAAATGAGAAACATGGGTAAAATTTTAATTAGGAGTTTTTGACAAGTGTAAAATCTTCTGTTTACATGTTTTTGAAAAGGTGCAAAATGTTTTTCTCACATGTTTTTGAAAAGTGTAAAATGTTCAATTTCAATGTTTTTGAAAAGTGTAAAATGTTCTATTTTAATGTTTTCGAAAAGTGCAAATTGTTCTATTTACATGTTTTGAAAGGGTAAAATGTTCTATTTACATATGTTAGAAAAGTACTTCTATTTAAATAATGCTCTCAAGACATATTTCAATATTTTTGTAGATAGATAGTAGTACATATTGTTTTAAGCTAGTTAGCAATGGAGATGAGCCATTTTGGTTCTTCACAGACGATATCACTCTTACTTGTTTTACACATTTTATTTTAGTCAGCAAAGTACTTAAGTAAATAAACACCTAAAACAATAATCCCGTACAACAACTTAAATTCCTATTGAATCACATGCAATAAAAAGACCCAAGTTTACAATTTTATTTCAAAACGTATAAGTAAACCATCGCAGCCCAGCTGCTCCTGGCTGCTCCCAATTTTCTTGACAGAATGAGAGACTAAAGTCAAAGAGGCAATCCATATAAGTTATTGCTTAATTATTGCCATTATCATTCGCAGTTAGCCATAGTTGCAGTATTCCCCGTTTTTCTAACATGGACTTTCAGTTGAGCTGAATGAAATAGTAGAGTATAAAATGAGTGAAAATAATAATGTGATGAGATGAGAGTATTGTTATAACATATATGTGTCCGTCTCATAAATATGCACTGAGCAAGAGCGTATATAGCCACTAACTGTCGTATCATTAGCCCCAAGATTCAAGAACAAAAAATATATTGTTAGTTCGTTAGTTGTAACCATGTGTTATTACGTCTTTGGCGTTGTTGGTGTTATTAGTCGCGAAGATTGTCCCGATGGCCATCTGGAGCTACTTAATTTAACGGTGCAAAGACAATATGGCGATAGTCGATAGCGTATCACAATTTAAGTCATCAGTTGTCACGTTGAGGGGTGTCACATGCTCTGCTTATTGGCAATCATAGGGCATCTCGCTTCTCTTATTAGAACTAACATTATACAATTAATTGTAAATTAATCTATAAGATGTAAATTAAGATATGACTACGACTAACTAGTAAAGGACCACGAAAACTTGGAGCTACCCAGTGCTTCTATAATTCTATAGACGCTTCCTCTTTCCTCGCACAATATAATATATCGTGTGTGAAGAATCAAAATGACCCATATCCATTTGTAGCTAGAATCAAAATGAGCTATGTCATACAATAAGTAAAATGAGAAGCATGCGTAAAATGTTAATTAGGAGTTTTTGAAAATGTCCAAAAATGTCTAATTCCAGGTTTATGAAAAGGTGCAAAAATTTCTAATTCCATGTTTTCAAAAAGGTGCAAAACGTTCTACTTCCATGTTTTTGAAAAGGTGCAAAAATGTTTAATTCCATGTGCTTGAAAAATGCAAAATGTTCTAATTCCATGTGTTTGAAAATTGCAAAATGTTCTATTTAAATGGTCTCAAGACATATTTGAATATAATATTTGCAGATAGTATGGATATTGTTTTTAGCTAAAAATGGATATGGGTCATTTTGGTTATCCACAGACGATATGGGTCTACTTAAATATTATACAACTCGTAATCAGTAAATTATCCAGTATCCAGCCAACCAGATATTCAATACTCACAAAACTAAACAAAAAATTACAAGTTGACAGTTTATTGGTGTGATAAAAAGTGATATACATATGTATCTAAAATCGAATGCTAATGAGTACTGAGAGATATTATTAAATCCCCTGGAGAGCCGAGCCTGCGGACTTACAAGGACATGGACACGCCACATGGAACCAGCTCATTCTCTGCCTCTAATTCTCAATTCCAATTCTATAGATATTCATTCAGGTTTCAGGTCCTAAAATCTTTACAGACGTCTGTCTATTCTTACATCTGTGAATGTGCCTATACAACTAAAAAATTGAACTAACTAGCAAGCACATCCCTACTTACATAGTACTTTCCTGAAGCATTTTAATGCGTACAATTCACAGTTCTGTTCTACGATCCAACACGAACCATGTGACTCTACTTATTGAATTTTAAGATATTTACATAATACGAGATCTAGTGTTAAACTAAATACTCAAAGGCAGAAGGACGTCCATGAAGGAGCACATTTATTTGCATGCTCTTGTATTTTGTATATGAAGTCGCGGTGACCTCGGGATTCGCGAGATTCAGAGATTGCAGGAATAATAATATAATCCTACGATACGGTGTTGGACCGATACAGTCAAGTGGAAATACTTATTACAGTCCCATATCTACAACTTACTTACGGAGATAGTAAAAATCTAACCTGTGCTAGCTTGTTTTGTACGTGGAGTGATAAAAGACGCAGATTAAGTAGAATCATACGACTTTATCTTCAAGTTCGGTCCATAGACTTGTCCTGCCCCTCGTCAGTTCAAGTTCAATATTGTGTCACGACAGGCCGCTCTGCAAAGACAAGCACGGAACTATTCTATTTCCCTTGATTGTGTTCAGGTAAGTCCATTACATTTATTCTTTCACAATTTCTACTAATTATTATTGTACGGACTGATGTTTAGAAAACAACTTTATTTTATACTAACTATAAGCAGCTATATGTGCGGGATATCCTTCAGTGAATTATATAATTTTAGTTTAATAATAATTTTATTCATATATAATTAATGTTTTAGATATATGAGACTGACCACGATTTAAATGCGAATTTTATTTTTTAATGTTAGATAAAAATGGCTATCAGCTCCCGACGAGTTCCCACAACTGCTTTCCAGGACCAAAAACCTGGGACTTCAGGCTTGAGAAAACCAACACGGACTTTCCAAATCCCCAATTATACTGAGAATTTCATTCAGGCTATTTTGAGTTCTCAAGATGTAGCTGGCTCAACATTGGTTGTTGGTGGGGATGGACGTTATTATGGCAAAGAGGCAGTTCGGATCATTATCAACATTTGCGCTGCTAACAATGTAATAAATTCTCTTTTTTTAAATGTTTCTACGGTTTTTATTTAGACCAAATTCACGAAAGCGCTCGAAATAGATACAGAGTACTCGTGTTCTAGTAGTAAGAAGCATGTTACAATTAATATTGATACGTATTTAAAAACCTACTATCTACTTGTACTACTTTATGTGAAGTTGTTTTCAGCTTCTGACCTAGATTAACGGTTTTTTGTTCTCCTGAACTATTGTTTTTTTGTTACCACAACTATTATGCACTGAATACATATAAAATTTCTACCAATTCACACGAACAGGTTTCTAAGCTACTTGTTGGTCAACACGGAATCTTGTCAACCCCTGCCGTTTCTGCTATCATCCGAAAGTACAACGCTCTAGGTGGGATTTTACTAACTGCAAGTCACAACCCGGGTGGTCCAGATGCTGACTTTGGAATTAAATTTAATGGGTCAAATGGAGGCCCAGCTGTGGAGTCCGTCACGTCAGCAATTTATAATTTGAGTTGTGAACTCAAAGAATATAGGCTGGCAGATGTGCCTGAAATTGACATCGACACTATTGGAAGTACCACTATCCAGGTAAATTCAGAGCAACAATGCGTGTAGTAATGAGCTGCTTGTACAAATTACAGTGTAGGCTAATTTAGTTGGACAATTTTGCATTACTTATTCTTTTATACAGGTTGATGGTAAGGATTTCACAGTGGACGTCATCGATTCCGTTACTGACTACGTCGAACTAATGAAAGAAATTTTTGATTTTGATGCCCTTGCAAAGACTAAGCTTCCAGTTTTGATTAACTGCATGAATGGAGGTAGGTCACGATAGTAGTGCTTACGAAGTTATTGTATTTCAATCTATTATTATGTTTTTTTTTATAGCACCCAAGTAATTAAGTATACTAAATCATATATATAGCCTAATTAACAATAAAAACAACGTGTAATTTAAATGTTCGTAGTGACTGGCCCATACGCTGAAAGGATATTTGTTCAAGAATTGGGATATTCTGTTGAGAGTGTAATCAAGTCCAAGCCGTTGCCTGACTTTGGTGGTCTACATCCTGATCCAAATTTAACCTATGCAAAGGATATGGTGGATACAATGAAGAACTCTGCAGATCTTCAGTTCGGTGCTGCTTATGATGGGGATGGAGATCGTAACATGATTTTGGGAGAAAGGGGATTGTTCGTCCAACCCGGTGATAGTCTTGCAATCATTGCTGCCAACTTAAATCAAATTCCTTATTTCCAGAAACGCGGAGTGAAAGGAGTGGCTAGGTCTATGCCAACAAGCGGTGCTGTTGACAGGTTTGTAATTCTTATTGCATGTTCTTCGTTTACTTTTCCTTTGATTTCTATATTTGCATACGTAATTTATCATGATTGTAAAATCATCAATAAAACACCGACACTGTTTTAAAGCTATTGAAAAGAATTATGTAAATGAATAAATGTGTATACTTTTTTTTTAATGCAGGGTGGCTAAAGCTCTAAATCTCAAATGCTACGAAGTGCCAACAGGATGGAAGTTTTTTGGGAATTTGATGGACGCTGGAGAAATAGACTTATGTGGTGAAGAATCCTTTGGAACCGGCTCAACGCACATTCGTGAAAAAGATGGAATTTGGGCTTCTCTTGCTTGGCTTTCAATTTTGATAGCAAAAAGCTCGACAATCAAGAATGTACTGGATGAACATTGGAAAGTTTACGGCCGAAACTTTTTTATGAGAATGGATTACGAGAATGTGGACTCACTCAAAGCGAACAACTTGATGCTTCATATTGAGAGGCAATTCAGTACTTTGCCGTTCACCTGCAGCAATTACAGTTATGTAGACCCGATCGACAAAAGCGTCACTAAAAATCAAGGTTTAATTATCGACTTGGGGAATGGCTCAAGAATTATTTACCGTCTGAGTGGAACTGGCTCCAGCGGGTCAACTGTTCGTGTCTACATTGAAAAGTATGACACCAACTACGACCAGGATGTTGAATTAGCAACTGATGATGTTGTCAGACAAGCACTGACCGTTAGTAATCTTCAAGGAATCCTCGGGGTGGATGCTCCAACTGTTATTACTTAATACGGAAATATCCAAACATCGCTTTTTTTCGGGGGTAACTTTTTACCATGAATTGTACAAGTGAATTACTGAAAACATATTCATGTGTAATAATAATTACATCGCTCGAATAAAAAATCATTATTACTATTAATAATAAAAGTCTTTAAAAATTACCAAATGATACACTGATATTTTTGAAAATATATATTTTGTTGTGATCAGATTGTATTGCATGTAATTCAAATTTAGTAAAAATATGCTTCAAGCACGCATCCAAATTTTTTCAACTTGTTGTCTTTGATTTTTAATTCATATTGAATAAGTTAGAATTCGAGCTGCTAGACTATAGTAGCATTAGTATCTACAACACTTACGATCGGATTGTTTCGTTGCAAAAATTAAATATTGTTTATTAAACTCATTTACTGCTTACTTACGTACATTAAAAATGCGGTAATTTATAATTTCTCGTTGTACTCGAGTCTTGGTATAAAAAACTTCAATGACACAAAGAAAAAGTTAATTATCATCTGGTAAAACCGGAACTCCATTATATCGCTGACTGCATCAAAATCTTACTCGAAACTACTACTAAGCAAATTAAATTAAAGAATTAATTAATATTAAATGAATTCATTTTTTAGGTTGTCTTGCAGAAGAAAGTACCAATGTCGTGCATTGGGGTTGACTGCCACTTTTAACACAATGTACGTTCATCGTAAGGTATTGATAGCTTGCTCCCAAACACTGTAAAGTAAAAATTAGGTTTTCAGAAAAACAAAATTCGGTAAATGAAATGACATTGCAAAGGTACGATTTAAGTTAGAAACAAGAAAATAAATGATTTGAAATTACGCTTACCGCCTCATTTTGACGTATTCCATTTCAATACTCATTCGTACTTTTTCTAAAATCAATTTGAACAACACATCCTTTTCTTCAGTTCGAAGCAAGAAATCATTGGCTCTGATTCTGTTCATTTCATCATGAACAATTAAAAATGTTGAATCTTCCCTCATGAACGCTGCAACGAATTGCCTGAAAATAGAAAATAAAACAATAATTATTGGACCTCAATGTGAGGAAACTTAATAAACGGACACTAAATTTTCGCTGAACTACACAATAAGGAAAACTATACTAAACGTGTCAGTTTCGAAGTTTGTTTTTGTTTGTCACAAAAAAAACGAATTATTAAAGAAATGAGCACTAAGCAGTAGACGAATCAGTTTATTGAATCGATATATGATTTACTTACATGGTGGGCAAAAACAAGTGTGGAGCCATGGCGTCAGCTTGTGCTCCTTTGTCGTAAATGTAATTGAATATATTCTGTGCATTGAGTGCTCTCAAATTTCTCCTCTTTCTCTTGGATTCGATGTCTTCAGGAAGGATTGTGAATGAATGTAGGGTGCTTTGTCTTAAATTCATAGTTCTGACTTCACGTTCTTCAGATGGCAAAGCAAGTTTGGAAATGCCTGTCACAATCTGACTAGGAGACATTTTACTAGTTTGTGGCGTTAATCTGCCTATATTTCGTGAATACCCAGGCCGACTGACCTTGCTTGGCGAGGTCACACCGCTTTGCTCAGATCGCACGACTTTTTTTATTTGCTGGTTTGCTGTAGCTGTACTACTACTGTAATCAGTGTAATCATCCCGATACTCGTTCCTGCATTCTGGTCCTTCCAGAATGTCATTCTTACGATGGTCTTTTAATACAGCGTTTGCTCCAACAAATGTTGTTTCTTCAGCATATTTCGATGGACTCATATTTTGACGTCGGTTTTGCTCTTCAGGACAACTTGTCTGTACTATCACCAAAGGACTCTTAGGATGTTTAAGTTTAAAGGACGGATTTTTGAAATCATGGCTATCAAGCTCGGCATCATTGACATCGGCAACTGTAGGGTGTCCATACATTTTTTTCAGCTGATCACAATTCAATGCAGGTTTGCTCTTCTTTTTTGTTAATCTTTGCCGAGGAAGCGTTTTCGACTTACTTTTCTTCATTACTGGTTGCGTCGATTCATCCGAAAACTCATCAAAGGGGATATCGTAAACACTGAGGGGAGGCGGAGGTACATTCTGGTTGCTTAAGATCATGCTCTCTTCTAGAGCAGACACGCCAAGCTCAGTCTCTTCTCTCTATAATTCACAAAAGCTGCTTTCACAAATTGGCTACCAGTAAATCAAATTACTGCACTGCATTAAAAAACATAATACCTGTTAAATTTGTACATGCTTCAGAATAATATTTTTAACCTACTACATAGAATTACAATTTTATGATCACGTGAGTTTTTAATGTGATGCATTTGCTTATGCAGTAACAACATTATCAGTTAACAGTATGAGGTAACAGTTGACAGTAAGACTTATCGGCACAGTTGACAGATGTTGCATTTTAGTTACGAGAAATTTGTCAACTAGCACTAGTTCGTCTCTGGGTAAATTTTGAAATTGGTAAAAAACGCCTAGTTCAAGTTTATAAAATATCATTGCGACACTCATAGTCCTTCCAGCACACACAACCCAAGTTGTAAGTCATAAGTGAAATCCAATTTCTATACACATTTCAATAAACTGGTTCCAGAAATCTTTAGCAAACGATCAACAGTGTTGTATACAGGTCAGGGTCAACGATTACAAGTCGCAAGTTAGTGGCATGGTTTGAAGTAAATAATTAGGCATAAGAAAAGAATATGCAGAAATAAATAAACTACACCATACACAGTCTTTGCTATCAAACCCATAACCTCGACCTAGGCCTAATCGTTTTCATTCTCACAAGATGACTTCTTTGTTTGTGGGAACAAGTACAATATACTCTTTGTCTTTGATTATAGTATACTTACTAGTAGTTAACTAGTAAGCAGTTGCTTTCATTTAAAATTATAAATAGTGAAAACATAAGCAAAGTTTTTAAACCAATACATTACAAATACAAATTACAATGAAATTATGAGATGACGAACAATGAACAAGGCATTACCTGGTAATTGGACACAGAAGCGGAGCATTTCGTTTTCCTGGACATTTCGAATTTTGAAGCTAGCGACTAGACAGTTGACAGTTTCATCAGCAGGCTTCAGTCAGGTACCTAAAGTTCAGCTTGGGCTTGGGTCAGCTATTTTACCGTAGCCCCAAAATCAAACTACTGCTATTTCAGTAACTTCAGTCAGCCACCCTGATTGCCTGCGAGCGCAATTAATCAAATTAGTATGATGAACTGAACTTAAATGTAAATTGGCCCTACTAACAATTAAGTGTTACTTTGTAGACTGCAAGAATAAACGTGTAAAATCCCCCCAGTAAAATGGATTTTACGCGAAAACCTACGTCAACAAAGCAAGAAAATCTGGAAGGGATATTTTCGCGGCTGGGAAAAGCGAGTGAGCCAATGATTTGCCTGAACTGGGAACGAGAGCATTTGATTGCGTGTGGGAATTTTGCGAGGAGAAGCAGAGGGCTGAAGGCAGGGAAAGTGGGAAAGTGCAAGATTATTAAAATTCAGTCAAAGGCACGCAAGACGCAAACACAAAACAATCAAGCCCGCTACTCATCACTTTTCCAACTCTCAAATTCAAGCCTTCTGGTGCTCATCTGGCCACTGTCTATCCAGCTCACTACGCTACGCCAGGGCTGCCTTGGAATTTCATTTCTTAAAACTTCGTATTTTGTTGAAACCGGAACCGAGCTTGGACGCCTTATTTTGTGAAATTTTGGTACGTGCTAGAAGGCACTCCAGCTCAGAGTCACATTTCGTATAGTTTTACTCAATTCGTCCCGAAATTGGCATTGATATTACCTATACACGTAAAACTTTTTATTAATTACAACCTATAAACTATTGCACTTTAATTACTAGTCAAAGTTGCTAGTTAGTTTCTACAAAATATATAATAAGCTTCAACCTTGTACCATTTACACTGTACACACACAACGACAGACGACACAACTCAGTGCTACACACGACACATCATTTCGAAAGAGTTTATATTTTATTATGTTTCGGGCGGTTAGGTCATAGTTTTTGTGTTTTTTTTTCTTTTTTTCTTTTAGTTACTGTTGACTGTCAACTGAACCTGGTCAACAGTTGAAGCACTTCAAGCTAAGCTGAAACTAGTCGACGTCTCGTAAGTCGTAAGCAATCAGTACTAGTAGTTGGTAGTAAGCGAGGACTTAAGTAAATGTAAACATATGTACGACGGTAATCAAAATCCAACAGGCAGGTAATAGCTAGGGCTACAATTAAATCATTGTGTGTCATATATATGAAGGATAAAATTAATGTTTGGACAGGATGAATGCCAGATACTTTCTTTCAATGGTTGTGAGCTATTATGTGGGGATACGTGTTAATTTATTAAAATTTTAAAATAATTTGGTTTCCTATAACCGTCACTTTGTTAATGAGTATGTTACCAACCAAATGATTGCTTCAATAAAATTTTCAGACTAATCTACCAGTTCTTTTACTGATGACTTATTGTAGTGCGAAACGACCAATAAAATGGATTAACGTTCGGTTTAGAGGTTCTAATATTGAATTTCTAGTTTGTAGCTGCACAGTAGTATATACTGACATTCAACATTTTGCATTATTTCAAGGTGGCCCATGGGCCATTTTTCAAAGACGTTAAGCAGAAACAAGGAACTAAATTATTGCCTAGTCTGTCAAGATGAATATTGATTTACGAATATGTGATTTATTAATAACTATTTGTTTCAAGAAATAAAATCTCTCCCTATTCAAATTGCAAATTCGAAATTTGAAACTCATTGATTGTCCATCACAATTTTATACCTCACTAAATCCCAATTGGACATTCAATTTGCAATTGCTACCCACATGTGTTCACAAGGCTTGAATTAAACAGCTTTTAACAAGCAGTATCGAGAGCCCTAAACTGTAATTTGTACTTTCAAGGTTGATATTAATTGAAAAATTTATTTACTTTCTATAGGAAAGTTTCAAAATGGCAAACGTACGGGACAGTGATACTTCGTTATGGCTTCATAATAAATTGGGTTCTAGTGACTCTTGGACAACAGGCTCAATAAGTTCACAATTAAATAACGAAGTTCTTCGAAATATAAAAGAATGTTTTATTGACCTTCAAGGGCCAGTCAAAGTTAAGCTGTTGCTTTCTTTCTTTCATATCCCCAAACGGAATATGGATGATGTAAGTTGGTAAAAATACATAATAAATATTGCATAATTCGATGCTTGTTGGAATATATTTGCGATTATAATGTTCTGTCGCGTTAAAAAATCCTTTAATTTGGACTTTAATGCTGACATAATGAGAGCAGTCACAAGAAATAATCATTTCAACATGTAGACATACCATTTATGCGGTGTTTACGAAATGCTGCATAATTTTAGTTAAAATTTATTGCCAAGAATCGTAATTGCAATCACAATAAGAAAATAATAATTTTTCCAATAGAAATTTTGTGATATTTTAGTGGCGAATTGAAATAGAGGATATTCTCGAAGTGGCTCAAGCTGACAGTGAACAATGGGTTGCAATGCTTGCTGAGATTATGAAATCCTACCCGTCGACATCATGTTTGAACCTAGAAATCACGGAACCTGAAGAAAACAGAAGGATATTTTTAGACCTAGTCGAAGAAGTATCCAAAGAACGTAAGTGGATGAGAGTATGATTTTAAAATTCTGCTATTCTCAAGTGAAAAATTCAATAATTTAGTATAAATCATACTATAAAACTACTTGTGTACTTTTTCAGTCAAACGGGGAAAGGAAGTTAATTTATTACCTATGGAGTGTCATTATGTTAACAAAAATGTGCTTACATCAATTGTAGGGCCTCAGGTTTGTCCTGTTTATTTAATTAATCTTAGAATTAATTTCTGAGCTTTGTAGATTTGTCCTCAAGTGCAATTTTTTTTTAAATATTCAACGTGATTTATCCAGGTTGAAAAATAGGACCTTATTGTGTATAATGAATTATCGAACACATTATTTTTACTCTTAGAAATCTCCTCCTAAGCATTTTAAAGTAAAGAAAACTTCAAAGTCTGGGAACTTGAGGTATGAATTGCTCTGTAAAGCCACAGATGCTGCGAAAACAAGTGCAAAGAAGGTACCTGCACCTACAATACCTCTTCGAACTAGAGGAATGCCCCGCAAAATGACAGATACCAGTAAGTATAATTTTCTTCACAAATTTTCATTTATTTTAATAAAATATAATAATTTTTAGCCACCATCTAACAAATATTATCATTGCGTATTCTACTTTGCAAGAGAAATTCCTAAATGAACTGATTGTTGTGAATTAAACTAGCACCTCTGAAAGGTCTTCCAAGTCAGGCACCAACCATGAGAGCTGTAACAGCACCCGGAGCAGCGTCAAGAACATTGTCTAGAACTCCCGCCGGTAAAAAGGAAGGTGGAGTGAAATTATTAGAAATTACAGAGCAACCTGTAGGTTATGCTCTTGCAAAACGTAGAAAGAAGATGCAAGGTTTGTCTCCTAATAAGAGTTATGATGCATAATATAATGGATTGAGTTAATCTTTGGAATCAATGGCGGGTTTAATTTTCAAAAATATAAATATTTATTAGAAATGGAGGAATCTAAAAAATCCGTATCTCAAGAAGAAGCCCCGAGTCAAGTTAACGAGACTCCAGATTATGCTGCAGGATTGTCAGCCCCAGGACGAGCGCCATCCCCACCACCTCCCCCAACACCTTTACTTCCCCCGCCAACTCCAACCCCATACACACCACCTACCCCTCAGCCTATACCTGCGCCAGCCACTCCTATCATTTCGCCATTTAATAGGTCCAATTCCATCCCGGACGGCCCGCCTCCAACTCCGACTCCTCAAGTTCCTGTCAAAGTGGAACCACCACCAATCACTTCTACAAATTATTTGCCTGTATCCGTCACACCGACTGCCAATGTTGCGCGTAAAGTAAGTTTTTATTTTCATTTCGTTCCGACGCTGACGTATGAATCACCCATTCTCGTAACTAAACCATAAGAGTTGTAGCTAAATTTTAATGTTGTTGTCTCGTTATTTCCAAAAATCCCCTGTAGGTTCCAGCGGTACCTCATCAAACAATGACCAAAACGGTGATTCTTCAAGTTCCCACCAATCCAACTCAACAAGTTGTAACTCTTTCTGTAAGTATTCGGAGCCAAAGAGACACCAAGGGTGCTTTGAAAATCTTTGATTTTTCTAAGATTTTGTGTACTGAATAAACCTAATTTATTTATTATTTGGTTCACTTAACAGAAAGAACTTATGGAAAAGGCACAAGAAATATTTCGTACTGCTAACAAAGCCACTAGACCAGAAAAAGAACACATTTTAAAATTCATGGCTGGAACTCGAGGTCAGAATGACATCTAATATTTTTTCTTTTTAACTTAGTTTATATATTTGTCGACCAATGTGCGTCGCAACGCCTTCAAGTCAGAGTTTGTACATATTTCTCTGACAGTGGTCTAATTTCCCTTTAATTTTGTATCAAATTATATTTTTTAGAAAATCCGTGCCCAGAATTAGGAAGCATCGTGACAATAAAATTAAGTGAACACGAAGAGCAAGTAAGACAAAACGATGGAGCGATTGTTTCCATGTCCGTTGAAACACATTTTCAAATGAACTACAACACAGGAGAATGGAAAGTAATTCAAAAACCTCCAAAAATCGACAATTCAATTGCACATCACGCTCAAAAGTATTAGATAACGTAAGATGTTAATAATTCCCCCAATTGCTAGTAAATTAATAAATACAGCTCAGAGTCAGAATGCTGATAGCTTCTGCTTTTAATGTGGATAAGCTGATTTCAGAGATTGATTTTCTTCTCACATATTTTATATAGCTACAGCTATTTAGGTACAACTGCTAAATGTAGAGACCATGGTTCCAATTAGATTTATGTTAACAATCATCGTAGCCAAATATGTAGTGCACATACGTCCTTTTGGCGTATGTTCGTTGTTGAGGAATTTGTCGATTTGCAATATTTGGATTATAATTGAATTTAGTAATTATATAAGAATACATGATTCTGTAATTGAAAATATTCTTCATAATTTTTAAACTGAAATTGTATTTTTTATGTAAAAGGACGAGAATATTTCCGTATTCCTGTAAAAGTACTTAAAACATTACTCGTTTGTATAGATACTTATATGTACCTACCTTGCCTGCAAACCCAAATAGGATCGTACGAGAACAAAAAGAACGTTTAAATACGGAATTTAATTTAAAAACAAGTATAGTAGATGATATAACGTAGTAATAACTATGAAGTATAATAATTAGAATGCTTATTATTTAAATATTAAATCCATCAAATCCATTATCTTTCTAAAATCTTGTGGTCTTATTACATCTATTCGTAACTAATTCGTAATAGTGCATACTGTAAGTAAGGTAGAATAAAGTACATTTATAAGCGTTTAATCAGTTATTACATACATTACAAAATCGACTTTAATAATATATAATTGAAAGGAGTGTAACTTTTACTAAGTCTGCGCCTGGAGTATGTTATTCTGTATAATCTGTACACAGAACAGTTTGTTGTCTATCTAAAATTATGATGAAAGATGAATAAATCATATTATTTTTTACTTAACGTACCTAATTGCTATAATTTTTACATGCTCGTATGTTAACATTTCATTATCTCAGGATTATTCAGTGCGACGCGCGTACACACAGATTAAAATTGGAATCAAAACCGGAAGCATAGTGTCATAATGGCAATTACAACTTTTATGCTACTTGTTAAATCAACGTCTCAAGTATCCGTTGCAAGTTGTAATCGCAATCACATGTTTCTTATATGTTCCATCCTTCCAATTAGAATTTGCTTATTCTACCAAGAGATAAAGATAGGATTAATTATGTTATTTTCTACAGTCTCTTGTCAAGTAGCTTACTTAGGTATTATGTTAGAGAAGCGTAACGGATGTCAATTATGCATAATACGACACTGCGTTGCATTAAACATCTGGCCACTTTTACTTCTCTAAATGTGTGTTGTGTAACGTCCTTAGTTTATTGTTGTTAAGTATTTTTAAATTTTAAACTAAAGTGAGCAAATATAGGAGTGACAAATGGACTACGTAACGTGTACGTATACATACAAAGAAAGGCATTACAATTACAATTTCAACAAGTATTTAAGTACATTATAATATGGTTTTACATGTAAAAGGTAAGTAGAGTGAAATAATTATCATTTTAGATCAAAAGTAAATGGAATTTGATAATAGCACTTTTCCTTTATGCAAAAGTGTGCCGTAGCCTGGAATGTTAAATGTTGGCACTGCCTGAGCTTTCTTATGCTACAGATAGGTATAAATGTACATAGCCCCTATACTTCAATCCTCAATGTCAATGCTATTTCATTGGGTTGGCTTGATGAAAAAAATAAATAATTGCTTAAAAAATGGTCTTCTTTAAACGGCACGAAGCAAATATTAATAAAGCACGCGAGTAGACTGATTGCCTACCTACCGTATCTAATTACAGCGCACTAAACACCAAAGCCAAACGTTACTAAAAGGGAGCATGTCTGTATTAAAGTTCCTGACTACGTTTTATTACTGACTACTGTTTTTAGGTAGGTGTAGGTACATATCGTCGGTGAAGAGTCAAAATGACCCATATCCATTGTAAGCTAGAATCAAAATGAGCTATGTGAAAAAAAACACTAAATGAGATAGATGCGAAAAATATTAGTTACAAGTTTTTAAAAAGTGCAAAATGTTTTAGTAAATTTGTTTTCGAAACTCCAAATTAATCCATTTGCGTGTTTTTCATGAGTGTAAAATGTTCCATTTAGACGTTTTTCAAAAGTGTAAAAATTTTCTATTTAACATGTTTTTTGAAAGTGCAAAATGTTCTATTTACATGCTTTTTGAAAAGTACAAAATGTTTATTTACTTTTTTTAAGTGGAAAATATTTCATTTACATGTTTTTAAAAATTGCAAAATGTCCTATTTGCTTTGTTGTATGATCAAGGTGAGTTCGTATTGCTTTGTAGATAGTGCTACTTACATTTAGTTTAAAATGGATATGGGTCATTTTGGTTCTTCACTGACGATATAGTTGAATCTATGGACACATGCTTCCTTCGCTTTTTGGCTCCCTTCTTGCTGTGCACTGAGCGCGGAATAATATTATGAGTCACGTCTCATTCTAATTTTTATCTTCTGATCTGCTGATGCTCTGCTTTGTTTTTCTCGACAATTTTGCGAAACGCACCACATTCATTATCATCTCTACTAACAATAAGTATATTATGAGCGTATCAGTTTATTTTTATTCTGTTAGCATGAGAGTATTTATGGGGGAGACGGAGGGTGAAAAAAGATGAAATTCTTAAAACTTTAATCGTAACGTTAATCCTCAGCCTCAACGTCAGTTATTTTAACAAGTCCAAGTCCAGCTAAACGCATATTGCAAAATACAAAATGCTCGCAGAAGCACAGGTAAAATCCTCTTAGACTGCTTAAGATTTTATATGCACTAACCTAAAAGGATTAACGATAAGTATAATATCTAGTAAGCTCACTTTCTATTGTCACAGTGTAGCTACAACACTTTCCACCTGTGGTTC
This sequence comes from Dicyrtomina minuta, assembly GCA_949802685.1. NCBI lineage: Eukaryota > Metazoa > Arthropoda > Collembola > Symphypleona > Dicyrtomidae > Dicyrtomina > Dicyrtomina minuta. The sequence goes on from OX461812.1 coordinate 65,906,465, forward strand.
AAAAACAAACGTCAATCTCCCGTCAAGATAAGTCAAGTCAAAAGACAAGACAACGCAACACACCAACCATTAAGATCTGAAAGCGCCAGATCTTTCAACTCTCACCTGGTCTGTTCTCTTGCTCTGCAAAATGTAGTGGATTAAAATTCTGAAAATTTTTGAATCATCATTGCTATTTTTTCTGTGCCGTCGCCGTCGCCTGTTGTCCGTCGGCCGTTGGCCTTTCTCAGTTGTTTCGTGTAACTGTGAGTTCCAGTTTTTCTTGTATCCAGTAATCATTTTGAAGTTAGAACTTCTTATAGTTTCAAGAAGTAAAATAAAACTGTTTTCTACTGACTATAGAAAAGCTCAAGAAAGTAAGGGTCTATTGATTTTCCAAGAAATGAATTATCGTAGCAGCAGTTTCTTATATCTCCTATACGCAAAATTAGTAATGAATCATATTATAGAATTCTGTCAAACTTTTGAAACAGGGCCGGACGAAGGGATTGCTTTAAGGCAGCAATTTGTTTCCATACAAAAACCACTATTTTAATTTTATTGATGGTTTTCTTTGGTAAAGCAAAATGTTGTATTTACATGTTTTTAGAAAAGTTTAAAATGTTCTTTTCACATGATTCAGAAAAGTGCAAAATGTTCTATTTACATGTTTTGAGAAAAGTGGAAAATGTTTTATTTGCATGTTTTTGAAAAGTCAAAATATTCTTTTTACATACTTAGTAAAACTGCAAAATTTTCAATTTACATGTTTTATGAAAATTCAAGCAGCGTGGGCTGCCTGCGCTGGCCGCATTATCCGACCCTTTTTTGAAATATAAATACCTATCCTAACAACATTGAATTTGATTTTGGATTTTTAGATTTTGAAGGATCGAAGGATGACGACAAAGTTCAAAGCAGTCAAATTCCTAGTGATAGTTCAAATGGGAATAGGATTGGTGATGCTCGTGGATGGGACTCATCGAGTCAAGAGGCAATTATTTCGAGAAGATATTCCACACCATCGACCTCTGGACGGGAGTTATAATCAACGACCTCAGGGAGAAAATAATCAAAGCCCAAACACAATTGAAGACAGTAATGACCACTTCGTCAGCGAGCACAACTTTAAAACAGTTCCAGTTCGTCCTGTGCGCTTCAGTGAGCTGGATGCAAAACATTCTCCATATTCTCATCCAGCCCCCTTCAACCATGACCACAACAACGGGAACGGTAACGGTAACAGATTTGGACCTGGAAATGGAAAACCTTATCGCTACAATTCCCCTCCAGGCCCTAGGAAAATAATTCCCCTTAGTCATCAACCACCACCACCACCACCTCATCCACATTTAAATCAGTTCTCATCCCTGTCCTCAGGGCTGCTGGGCTTTCATGAGAGTTCATTTCACAAAGACAGTCTGCATCACATAAACTTTCAAAACCATATTAATGTGGAGCAACCATTTGAAAATAAGTTGCACGCTCTGTGGAATTTGAACTATGACCGCAATGTTCCTTCCCGTGAGAATGGACCACGTCCCATCTCATACGCGTTCCATCAACTCTTCTAATTTCATCAGATATTACAACAGCTTTGGGCTTAGAACCAAGTAAACAGTATATTTAATTAGTGTACAAAGTATTAATGTTACTATTACTTACATATCATCTGCGAAGAACCAAAATGACCCATATCGATTTTTAGCTAAAAACAATATCCTTTATCTGCAAAAATATTGAAACATGTCTTGAAAGCATTTAAATAGAATATTTTCCACTTTTAAGAAACGTGTAAATACAACATTTTACACTTTTCAAACTTATGGAATTAGAACATTTTGCACCTTTTCGAAAACGTGAAATTAGAACATTTTACACTTTTCAAAAACCTGTAAATATAATATATAATATTTTACACTTTTAAAAAACTCTTAACTAACATTTTACGCCTGTTTCTCATTTTGTTTTTAGGACATAGCTCATTTTGATTGTAGCGTATATATGGATATGGGTCATTTTGGTTCTTCACAGACGATATAAGATGTGTCTAAATAATAAAGTAATCCGAAAAAATTGCAAGCCTGTATTGTATTTGGATTCCTGATGCTCCTACAGATATATCCTGTGTGTGAATGTGACTAAAGAAATCAATTAAATTAGACATAGGTGGTACATTAAATTATATGTATAGGTTTATATAATTGTGTATGTGAGGTTGCGTCTAAAAGTTTAAAAGATTTCAACACTTAAATTTAATGTTCACAGATACATTATTACAGTGAAGAAGCTTGATGGTGTTCATAGATAAAATATATATTTTTTATTACTTGCGGTACTCGGGCGTGAATAAATAAAACTAACCAATAAAATATTCTCAGTATCGTATAGTTGTAGAATAATGAAATCTTTAGAATATTTTGCTACGTTTTTGAAAAATTAAATTATTATCACTGGGTATAGTAGAAGTAGGTAAGCTGAATAAAATGATTAATACATATAATATACATATAGTATAATTAAAACAAATGCGCCATTTAAATTCGATTCAAACCAGAGAGGCGATTTTGAGGCTTGGAATTCTGTCTTTTAAAAACAGCAAATCTGAACAGGTATTTTTCGATTCGTTCGAACTCACGTGAAGAACTTGTAAATTTTTCAAGTTTTTTGCAATGCACTCCACGCACCAATGGAAGTCCTTTCAAAATTAAAGCGAAATCAGAAAAATGTACAAAACAATAAATAACCAGTTGCCACTTTTTTTCTAATCAAAATTCCAATTTTCATTTTATGTCATATGTGAATTTCTATGAAAAATCATAAAAAAGGAAAGCTTACCTCATCGTCTGGTAACTGCAACTCAGTTAAATTCGTTAATTCCAGGATACCGTAATGAAGGGAAGCATTCGTTATGAGGCCTTTTCCTTTCAAAATTAGTGATTTCAATTCTAGGGAGGTTAAAAATAATTATCATATTCATATTTAATATTTAATACGTGTCAATAAAATTAAATCCGCCATTAAAATTTTAAAAATTTGTTACATCGATAATTACATAATTGATTCTATTTAATATGGAAATATACCAGTCAATTGGCCAACATAATTATTGATACGACTCGCTTGAGCTTTTTCAAAATGATGGCACTCAGAGCCCAAAGCCCCACCCCCATGTTCCTTCGCCGTCCACAATAATTCAATAGGAATCCCCGTGAGTCCGTAATCGGTAATATTTTTAAAAGCCTCCAAAGATAAGAATTGCAAATTTCTCCAATATTTAAAAATGACATCACACATGGCGTCCGTAAAATGAAATCCACGGAATTGACGTACGTTTGGAAAAGCTGTGACGAGAGACGCCATATTGACCTCTGCCATTTCATCATTGTCAATGCAAGGAATGGCCACAACCCTTTCCACTAAACTATCTGTCCTTCTCTTATAGTCCGTAAAACCAATAAAACGAAAATCGATAAATTCCACAGATTTCAAAATTGGGAATTTAACACAAAAATCATCCAAAATAATGCTACTTTTCCATCCTTGAAATCGAAGGGACTCCAAATGCGGTAATTTGGTCGTGATGGGGAAGGAACAAAAATTATAGCCATCACAAGTCACATCCAAAGTTTCTAAAGACTCTTCTAAACTTTCAAAGAAACCCAGTAACGTTTCCTCTCGAATATTTTGTCCCAGTGAAATTTTAAGAATTTTCAATTTAGAGCATTTTTTCTTGAGTGTCGCCACCTCACTCTCCTTCACAGCTGTCCCACAGATAATTAATTTACTCACATAGGGAAGATTTGAGAATCGAAGTATTTGTTGTAGGGATGATTTCCAATTTTGAAATTCTAAACTATGTAAATTTTCTGCGGAGTTAATAATGTCGACAATGAAATTGTCATAATTACAAATGAAGGGTTGGTTAGGATGTGAATTACGAAATGAGAGGGATGTGAGAGTTGGCAAATGAAGATCCTCCTCCAGCGTGTCATATTTTCTGTATGAGGGGGGTAAGTTTTTTTCTGGGATTCTGTACAGAATTAATTCTTTGATGTAGAAAAGATTTTGAAGTATTATGGGTAAATTGGGTATTTCTTGACTTGCTAAATGGAGACGAAGTGAAATTATATATGGTGTTAAGTGTTCAGAGATGGCCTGGAAGATGATCATTTGTTCCGGTTGCTCTGCACACAATGCTATGCTCTCCATGGGCATTTGTGGACTTTGACGAAAAACTCGGAGGAACTCACGCATTTTTTTCGGCGAGACTTTTAAATGATGAATTTTCTTTTGGAGAAGTGGAATAGCCTCCATATTCCATTCAGAACAAACTCCGCGGAAGTTGAGTAATTCATTGACAGAGAGATGGGAGGCAATTTTTTGAATCACCTGAAACAAAATATTTAAGCATGTATTTTAAGTTTATTTACTTATAGTATAGTTAACTTTTTTTTGGATTTGTTCGTTGACCGTACGTACCAGTGGAATGAGGAGAGGATGTAAGTGTGGCGGAATAGGCTCAATTTGCTCGTCTGTAGCAACGACTTGGTATTCACAGTCCTCATGTGAATGTGCTCGCCAACTATTTCCCTTCAAAAATAAAATTATTGGCCTCAGCATAATTAAGTAATGTTTTGCTACTGACTGACACACACGTTCACTGCTTCTTTTTTTACACTAAATCCGAAACTACAAATATTCGGCAAATAAAATAAGGAAGGGAGTCAAACATTTAAAAAGGTGTTTTTGCGTTTAGATTATTTCTTATGCCACTTCCGGTATTTATAATCTACAGAGAGGCACCAATACAAGGCTGAGCACATACTCCAAGTTCTTAGTCAGTTGGAGGAATTCAGTCGCAATCGTATGTTAGTAGTAGAATAGAAATAAAATTATGTTCAATGCCTGTAGAGATGTAGGTACTAAAGTTACGACAGAATGATAATATGTGCTCATTTTTGATGACTTCGAGTGATCCTCTAGGAAAGGGCGAAGGTAGACGTTATAAATGTAGAATTGTAGATTAGATAAAAATAATATCACGCCAGCCTGGTGCATTATTGGATGGCGCGGCGGTGACATATGCTAATTTTAAGGCTGTTTTACGTTTTATATATTGAACGCTATAGAAATCTCTTGAGTCTGTGCTATGATACGGTGTATTATGATTTATAATAATTTACATACACAAACTGAGGATGAGTACAATCATGGATGGACGAGAATGAAGAGACGTAGATTATAATGTGAGATGAGGCGGCAGAGTTTATAAATATGTTGTTTTGTTTTTGACTGGTACTGGTGACTGGTGATCGATATTTAATAGCAAGTTGGGAAACAGTAAATAAATATATATCGTCAGTGAAGAACCAAAGTGACCCATATCCAATTTAAGCTACAATCAAAATGAGCTATGTCATGAAAACAAAATGTGAAACATGCGTAAAATGTTAATTACGAGTTTTTGAAAAGCGTAAAATGTTCTATTTACATGTTTTTGAAGAGGTGTAAAATTTTCTAATTCCATGTTTTTGAAAAGTGCAGAATGTTCCATTTACATGCTTCTAAAAAGTGTAAATTGTTCTATTTACATATTTTTGAAAAGTGCTCAATGTTGTATTTAAAAACTCTTAAGACATATTTAAATATTTGTCACTTGTGTAGATAGTGGATATTGTTTTTAGCTACAAATGGATATGGGTAATTTTGGTTCTTCACAGACGATATGTAGCAAATACAAAGTTGTCAAAATATGGTTTAATTTTCTATGCATACTATTTGCTACTATATCGACTTCATACTATTTAAAGATAATAAAAATAGTAAGGCTCAAGCTTATTGGGGATAATGAGAATGTGAATGGGGTTCAGACGGGAAAAGTCAAGACTATACTTAAATATGTACAACTGATCTACACAGTGGGATAAGACTGGGATAAGCGAACTAATTCTGCTGATGTTGATGTTGATGTGGAAGGCAGAAGACATAACAAACGAAAGTATTATCTATACGAGTGTCAGATCTAGTTCTACATGAGCGTTTTTTACATATCTACTTATACGATTGCATATAGCATAGAAGCTAATAAGTAACTTTTAAATCTTTAGTTTTCATAATTCCAGTTGCCAGTTGTACCTATTTGAAAGTTATCTTGCCTGTCCTCGAATTCGAATTCGAATGTTGTGTGCATGGACACAAATTATGAGGTTATCTCTCCATTACAGTCAGTCACTTTGAATCGACGTTATATTTGGGTTGTTGTTTTATGATTATGGTAATGAATATAACAAGGATTCAAAGCGCTGTAGTGCTACAAACCATGTGGCTGGCAAAGAGGTGGTAAATACCGTCAAAAATAATGCAAGAGTTTTGTCATTAGCTGGTATTTTTATGTGACGCAATGCCACTTTTGCCTATTTATACCATATTTTTGCCAGTGTTTAATCCAAAACAGTAACACTTTTAGTGAACTTTGGGATTATAGTGCATATGGTGAATATTAGTGTGATGAACTCGAAGTGAAAGCATATAACGTATCCCTAAAGTTGAAGTCCCTGAAGTTAATTATTCGCCTTCAATTAAATAAATCATAATCACCACTGAAACTGAAGATGAGACTCGCTCGTCAGTCTTCAGTATTTGCATTTTCTGAAATTATAAATTAGCCTCACATCATCTGGCTGAAGGAAAACAAAAGTCCCTCATTTTTCAGTCATGCAGTATATATATTTAATTATGCAGTTTGTATTTTAATCAGTTTTGCCAGATCAATTTTACATGCAAATAGACTTATCTACGCGCTAGCACCCATGGGAGGTTCATATCCTCTACAAGTTTCATATTGGTTTCTCAAACCTACCAGAAAAGTTGTAAAATCTCAGTTTTTATTCTTTACAATAATTACTTCGTAATGTATAATTTATAGACATTTATTTTTCAATATAACAAATTAATACCAGCACTTCAAACGATACGATGCGCCCGAACCGCTAGTTGATGCTCGCAATTTTCTTAATTAGATATAGTAAGTATTACTTTAATAAGAAAGGAAAGAAACAACGCACATTTCGGATCAACTACATTTTTTATATATGTTTCAAAGGCTCGACTTCCGACTTGTAGTAGTAATCATTATAATAATTATTACCCGTCTAAAATTTTATCCATACACAGTCTACTTACAGCTATGGGTTCTTTTTCTTTTTACTCAAATTATTAAAAGCGGAGTCAAGAGTCAACTCAAACATTATTAAAGTAGAACCATCACTTTAACCAAGTACCCAGTAATATAATTCCTTGTTTTTGTTTCGATGCCTTTGTAATATAACTATTTGGTGACACCAATAACAAAGCGTAACAGGAATAATTTATAATAATTATTACTTCGATTACTTCTGATTCCATATAATTATACTATAAAATTATCATGGCAGTGATTCATTAGTATTTTTATTATTACTTGGTAACGACAATGTTATTATTTTTATGGATTTACTTTTTTTGGCACAAAATAGTGTTACGACGCCACACATGGTTCGTTCAAGTGCAAAACACAGCGCACAACAAGAGAATGTGTAGTATTAAATATGTATAATAAAGTAAATATAAATTTTTGGCAAATATTTTGAAATTGAACGACACAAGAACATGCAAAACTTGAGGACGACGTGTAGAAGAAGGACACTATACATAAAATGAGCACTTAAGTAAAGTGACCTGTACACAACAATGATTCATAATCCTATACTGCCATTACTCCAGATTGCTATTATTATATTAATTCACATATTCACTTACTTTACAAATAACAATAATCAAAATATTAGTAAAATATTCAAACTATCAACCACAACGCGCCAATTTAGCATACGACATTTTAAGTCCAAATAAAGGCTTCAGGCATAGGTCTGGCGTAAATGCAAATTACAATAATTATTGTCTCCTTTAATCTGTATCCTGACCAAACTACTCCAAATTAATTCAAGCCAATTGAAGATTTTAATTCTTTTTTGCAAATTTTGAAGTTAATTAACATTACATTTTTAATGGAAATCTTGCTTGCTAAGAAGCATTTTATACGAAAGTCCAGAAACAAAAACCTCAGGTCAGACGGTAAGTAATTAAAATGGTTAAAATCAGTACTACGGAAGCTGTATAGCTATTATAACAATTATAAGAGTTAGAGTTCACCACGCAAAAAGTACATACGTACATGATATAATATATACAAATGTCACCCTTTAGTATTTAACTTAAAGTATTAAACTAATGCTAGGCTACAATGTAAGGCACCACAAGAAGCATTTAAAAATTCAGAATTAATGTACAATTACTTGACGAGTATATACATAGGTAAAGGTAAACATATAAGTAATTATATGAGCATAGCCTAACTATACAGGTAGGTAGGTATTATTAGAAAAATTACAATATGCTAAGGACAAACAACAAAGAACACGTGAACATTTTAAAACGATAATAATAAGTTAAAATTGGTAATGAGGAAGAGTTGATGATTATTTGTAGTGTAATGATCGTTGGTATGCAAAGTAAGCACTTATTTTGAAGGACCCTTTTTAGTTCCACCTCCATGGATAGGGCCAGGGGCTGGGAAATTACAGAATTCACAGAATCCTTGAGGTCCTTGAGGTCCAGGACCACCTCTTGGACCTGGTGGGCCTATAATTTAAATTTTATTTTTTTAATACATAATAATTTATTATCTAAATCTAAAATCTAAAACTGAAAATTACCTGATCGTCCGGGATCTCCTCTCTCACCCTGCCTTCCGGAAAGTCCCACTCCAGCAGAACCCGGTGGACCTTTTTGACATAAATAATTCAATGTTTAGCAACATTACGAAAAATAAATCTACGAGGAAAACCAAAGCAGCTGTAAACATAATGCAAAAAAATTACCGGGTAATCCGGGTGGACCTGATGGACCTTCCATCCCAACTCCTTCTGGACCTCGATCTCCTTGCTCACCCCGTTCTCCCTTTGGTCCTTCTGGTCCTCTTGATCCAGGAACACCAGGCAGACCCATAAACCCTCTTTCACCTTGTAACCCAGGTCTTCCAGGGTCACCTATTTCATTTCAATTTCATTCTTAGACGACTTTTACATATTTCAGGAAATAATAATTTTGGTTAGGCAAAGCATTTTTGACTATAACATTAAGTTAGCATACAAATAGCGAAGGAAGCAAAGCTTAAGGCATCCGATAGATGGTTTTATTTTATTCTAGTGAAACTAAATTGTTGGAAAACCTAAACACAGTTATTGAAATATTATTTCAACAATGCAGTGTTCTCCTGTTGTTTTCCGCCATAGAAAATTATTTCTCTTGGCACTGTACTTTTAAAAAAGACTACAAAAATAACAAATCTCACTGGTTTTTGGTTTTCCAAGCTTCCTCTTTAGTTGAACGAACATTCCACGGAGCGGAGCGGATCATCACCCCGCAAGTAACCCAAGACAATTTATAAATGTGAGAAATAAGTTTTATAAAGCCAAAGCCAAAGAGTACAGATAATTGAAAAATAGAACTGAGCATGTGTGTAAAGAATTAAGCAACCAGACCACACCCCTCACCCATATCTTTTAAGTTCTAAACCGATTTAATTTAATTACATATATTAACGCATCAAGCTAACAACACCGTGAAACAAATTACATCATCAACGCACAGAAACCATTACCTTTAATTGGAAACCATAATCAAGACTAAAGAGTACTAATGTTAAGGCAATTCTAAACTCACGTAACTCATAACACATTCTTGTGGCTGAAAGTGAGCCAACGCACTAACTGATCATCTAAATTGTTTAAAGATTTTTATGTATTGATTGTAAAGAAACTTATATATTCCAAAACCTTTATTCGATCCAAAAAATACATGATTTTAGCAAATTAAAACAAAATAGCAAAGCAATATAAACAGCATAATTTACAATTTAAGTTACTGTTAAAGCTCCACATAATGGCATAGTGCAAAAATGTGAAAAAAATTATGATTGAGCGTTTACAATTAAAATGTTGGGGGCGCAAATGGATGTTTATCTTTGGTTTGGGTAAAAGTGGATGTGATCGTCTAACTAAAGAGAAGACAAAAGTCGCTAAACGAGGAATTAGTGTTTGGTCATCACGGAAAAATGATGGACGAAGATATAGTGGGGGTGTGTACCTGGAATGCCCTGATTTCCAGGACGGCCTTGTCGTCCAGGGCGCGCCACACCAGGAGCCCCGGGAGGACCGCGAAGTCCTCTCACAAGTTCCTCCATGCGGTCTATAGGCGTAACATAAAATAAGCAGAGTTTCCACAATCAAGGAAGTGGTTGCAGTACGGAAAACGAATTGAGGAATTAAGAAAATGCATAAAGGTACTTGGAATCACGAGGTTATTAATACACAACAATGATAATACATAGACATAGTGACAGGTACAACAACTGGACAAATTGACGACATTAAGGAAGCATTCTTTTCCTTTGAATAAAACCAAGACGAAACGACATAACATCAAATGACACGTACAACTGACTGGTGGTACATTAAAACTGACCCCAGTTTTTCTTGTCCAGCCTTTTACAAATGCCCATACGACGAGCTAGGGAGTGAGACCCCGAGGAATAAATATTCGTACAACAAAGATCAGCTAAGAATGATTGCAATTAGTCAAGTAGAGAAGAGCGCAGAGCAGGATTTGATGTAAAGCTGTTGGATGTTGGACTAGTGGAATCAAACCTTGTGGCCCTTGAGAACCTGGTCCTCCAGGTCTTCCGGGTTTTCCACGACCGGGTAGCCCAGGAGGGCCAACAAGTTTTGCCGTCAGTTCTGCTAGTTGGTCTGGAAAAATCCGTCGATTACATATTTTTAACACATTCATTAATCTCCGTGACTCTTCCAGGAGACTCACAGGATTTCCCGTCTTTTACCATTTCGCCATTTCTTCATTCTATCACTTTAAATTTAGTCAGACACTGCTGCATACCCATGTACACTGCAGCTATTTACCTTTTTATTTTTTAATTATTTTTCACGGAATAGTAAAAAAGAATGTAATTTCGAATTCACAACATTTTTTATATCATGGTGACAACGAAAGTTACCTCTGAGTACTGAAGCGCAAATATCTCTTAGTTCTCCTTCCGAAAAACTTCTTCCCTGTTACAAGTCCAAATAAAATATGAATCAGTAAATTGATTATGAAGTAATATGAAGTATATATCAGTATCACCAGTAGCTAGGCACGAACTGCGTGCTTAGTCTATGTAGTTTCCAATTTCAACTCACTGGTGGACCGGGTAATCCTGGCATTCCTGGTGTACCCCGTTGACCTGAAGAACCTGGTGGACCTGACGATCCAGGATTTCCTGGAATTCCGGGAGTTCCTCCTGATCCCTGCGGCCCTCTTTCGCCATTTGCACCTCGTTCACCCGGCTGACGATAAAAATTAAAAGCATGTCGAATCCTCTATTTCAAATTGAGTGTATAAACAATTGATGACGCAACATAGGGCGATGCTTACCATTCCAGAAGGCCCTGCTGCCCCAGGAGGACCCCTATCACCTGGCATTCCAAATCCACCACCGCCACCACTACCATGTGGAGCTGGGTCACCAGGAGGCCCTGCCGGTCCTGCAGGACCTGTGTGTCCCATTTTACCCTCCAAACCTGGCAAGCCGGGAGGTCCCATAACTCCTGCTGGTCCCGGAGGTCCCTGTATTTAAGTAACAAGAATAATTAATTCCAGGTTAAACATTAACTATTACTAGCTGGAGTCATACGACTACCATGGACAGATTTACATACCATCATTCCGGCAGCCCCCATGAGTCCATGAATGCCTGGAGGCCCACCATCCCCACGATCACCCTTCTGTCCGGGTTTGCCCACAAATCCTGGCATACCGGGTTTCCCTGAAATACCCTATTCATCACACTCATAAAATTGTACTGAATTCACATTTACCTGTACAAAGAAACAAATGATAAGATATCTCAGGACGTACCTGTGAACCTTCCGGCCCTCTAGAACCTGTATCTCCCTTTTCTCCTTGCGGTCCCTGTAAGCATACAATAAAAACGTTAAGGTTTCGAAGAAGACTCACGAACTTACATTCTACCCTGGAAAAATTATGGTAATTCGTTCATCCAAAATACCCCATCATTAGTGATCAGAGAAAGCTCACCCTTTCACCCTCTGGTCCTTGCTTTCCGTAAGTTCCTGGAAGTCCAGGCAATCCAGCCTCACCACGAGGACCTCCTGGGCCGATGTCTCCTTTTTCTCCAGTTCTTCCGTCCTCACCAATCGGTCCTGGCGGGCCGGGTTCGCCAGGAGTTCCAGGATTTCCAGCTGCAGCTGCGCTTCCTGGAATTCCAGGTTCTCCATCTCTTCCTCGCTCGCCCTTCAAACCTAAAGCACCTTGAATTCCTTGAGGTCCCATCGTTCCCTACATTTAGACATACTTTTTAATTAAAACGTTAGAAGTTAACAAGTTAAATGGAAGGTTGGAGAAGAGCGCATAGTATGCACTAAATTCTGTTCGTTACTAAATTATGTTGTTACCGGCAACCCAATCAACCCTGGAGGCCCTCGTAAGCCCATAAGCCCCTGAGGACCCGACTCTCCTTTCAAACCTGGAAGACCTTGGAGTCCTTCCCGTCCTGCTTCGCCTCTAGCACCGTCAATTCCAGATATGCCAGGTACGCCTCGCTCACCTGACATACAAGTGCTCAAGTGAATTGCATATAAAATTAAAACCAAAAGCTACCTTTTTGTTGTATTCAAACCTTTCGGCCCCTCATTTCCAAAGTCTCCTTTTTCTCCCCGCTCGCCCCGCGGACCAACAGATCCTTTAACACCAGGAAATCCTTGTTCTCCAGCTAAACCTGGCGGTCCCGGAGGACCAATTACAGGTCTACCGTTTACGTTTCCTGTTTGTGGTCCTGGTGGGCCCGGAACACCCTGAAGTAAACCAACCAAATCATTGAATACGTGCACGTGTCAGGAGCTCTACTGCTCAATACGCTGTGACCACATCTGAATACCTTAATAATAATACTATCATCTATAATCATAATGAAAAATTGAGGCGGAACGTACAGGATTTCCTGGTGGTCCTCTCTGACCTGGCACGCCAGATGTTCCTGACTCTCCTTTAAAACCCCGAAGACCAGGCAAACCATCTCTTCCGGCCGGTCCTACAGGCCCTGTGTCACCTACCGGCCCTGATCTACCAGTATTTCCGTCATTACCTTGCAATCCCTGAAATAAAAGCGTACATTTCAAAGTTAATTGTTCAAGTTGAAATCATATGCCTATACTGATACAGCACGATAAGGAGTTGAGATGTTTTATTCTTATGTTAATTCTTACAGGTAAACCTTGATCCCCTCGATCGCCTTTCGGCCCAGTGGGTCCAACAACCCTACTAATATCTCCTTGAGGACCTTGTAACCCTATAGGCCCAGGAACGCCTCCAATTCCTCTTTCACCCCGCTCTCCCTTTTCACCTCTGTCCCCGAATTGTCCTTGTTCACCCTTTAGCCCTGGGAGTCCGTCAAATCCACGCTCGCCTTTTCCTCCTTGCAAGCCAATTGATCCGGTCAAACCTCGAACGCCTTGAGGTCCTTGTGGCCCAGCAACACCCTGTATCAGTTCAAGTTATAGCTACAGACGCTCCTTTAATGTTTAACAAAATTTTGCAATTCAAAGTTCAAAGCTTAAAAGTAATTACAGATGGACCCGACGGTCCCCTTTCTCCAGATTCCCCTCTTCGCCCAGGAAATCCTGGAGGACCTTGGCCACCCCTTTCTCCCCGTGCGCCTGGTAAACCGTCCAATCCCTAAAGTGGCATATAACAATGTTTATTTTATTTTGTGTGGGCATAACCAGTAAAAACATCCAATTTCACTAAATCAGAAAAAAAAAAAGTTTTATAAATACTTAAAAAATAAAAATCAAAACTTACATCAGTTCCATTATATCCTGACGGTCCTTGTGGACAGATGACATCACAACTTGGCTTTTCTAAATCTTCCTTTTTCCTAGGCTATATTGTGCAATCAAATTTACATTCTTACAGTAATTTGAGCCTGATACATGTGTGTACTTAGGTACTTTCTACGTCGTCCAAATAAATGTAAAAATAGCTTAAAATCATAATTTACTTGAAGGAATAAAAATAAAATCATACCGGAAGTTCATTGCACGTCTCTCGTTCAGGTCGTGTTGGATCACAGTTAAGAACCATCCACTGAAGATCAATCTAATAAATCCCAATCACCATATATATCATATTAATCACACGCATCCATCCAAAAGATTTATCACTCAATCAATGTGCAATTGAATGTATCATAATAATTGAATCCACGCGGAACAAGATGTAGAGCTAACTTAAATAATTTAGAAAAGAGAATTTAGTTATATACATTTAAGAAATATTTAAATACCTACAATTATATACTACTTGCATTGAGCATGAATAGGCACTAAGTGAGTAGACAAAAAACTGCACGTGCTCGGCATTTGCAAAACTAAATATCGGAATTAAAATAGAGTCGCTATATTTTGCAAAAACAATTTACTAACTCCCTCACATACAATGTGCTCCACCGACTTCGTCCTTAATGCTCCCATACATCTTTGAAAGAACCCATCCAACCAAAGGAATATGTACAATTTTTAACTATTTTCAATATACGTTTTCTATTTTTTTTATTATATTAAATCTTAGTCCGCTGATTTTCAACTATCAAGAGCCAAGGAGTGAAGTGCCTGAGAATGTAAGGATTCTCCCACACAAGTCATTTATCAATTTGATTTTTTGTTATTCCACCATCAGGTCAAAATATAGCGAGGCTCATCTAAACATGAATGTTCAATGTGCTACAAGTTGTATAAGTAATCTATGTATATATATATCTATATGTCTATTCATCTAGCGCAGACAAGTACAAGAGAGAGTACTTACAGTGCTATCTGGATATTGGCTACTATGTTTATCAACATGTTTGGCTCGGGATGAGGGTGACGGCATGAAGCCATCAACATACATGTATGATAAATGAATATATTAATCAATCAAATAGCATTTTTCTTTTATCATGCCCTTTTTTCAAGAAAAAAGATGACTTCTAGGATTCCATGAAAAAGAGTTTACAGATTTATCCTTCGACTTCCGCTATTACATAAATTTGTACGTACCTAAATAAATAATACAGAAGGAGAGTATTTGCATGGCTACGGTCATAAGTAGAAAAAGAAAAAAGATGTGTGCAGCATTATATAATCATGGACGAAGCCTATGTCCATATTATCCCTTGAACCCTGGAAGTTATGGAATAGGAATAAATTGGAAAAACATGAAAATAAAAATTAGTCAAATTCCAAGCCTTTCTAATCAAAAATCCTTTATTAGAATTTAGAATGTTGTATGGAGAAATCCTAGAAAATGAGAAAATAAGCCACGAGTAAAAGTTGAGAAGGTTTTACATTGAAACTGGGAGCAAATACTAATCTGTAGGGTGATTCTGATTATATACTCACATCTCAAAGGGAATATGCTATTATGGAAGGAGTCTGAGCTGGATGAGCGTATTATAAGTATATACTTATAAGTATATACTTATAGTATCTATCAAAGGATTTCCATGTCCTACTTGTAAATAACTGCATTTGATTTTTCCTGAAATTTGAGTTGGTGCCAACAACCCATGAATAACATGAAAGTTTATAAGCTTCTGCCAGAGTCATATAGGTCTATAGGTGTATGGTGTGGTACTGATAGTTGGAAGTGGATGTAGTGAAGTGATAGAGCGTCAACTAATGTAAAATACGACAAGCTAACTAGCTGATCTGAGAGAATTAGAGAATATTAGACACCAATACAATGTCATATGTAAATCGGACGTAAGTTCTAACTCCTCCTGTCACTGGCAAATGATAATGTCTCTTCGTACTTGTTTCCTATTTTTCTTTGTGCTCTTTCTCTCTCTACCCAGCCCAGTGACAGTTTGACATGAATCCCATCACTTTTAGCGCTCCTTCCAACTCCAACGAACGAGGTATCAGTAAACTAAGAAAGCAAGGAGTGAAGTCAGACGACAAAACAAAACAAGACAAGTCGAAGCCAAAGCAAAGTCTTCCTCTTCGTATTCGTAGTTGCATTCCCCAAACCATCCACATTTACCATAGCATCAGTCTTTTCAAAGGCTCACACCACATCTCCCAAAAACGTTACATATACGGAGTGAAAAAGAAATGTCTAGCTCTCAGGAGGAGCCCAGCCCTAAATAAAATATCAGCCATTCATCAAGTCACTCACTAGTCACTTTGCTTGTCCATAAAGAATTGACAAGGACAAGATCCACTCACTTAAACTGTGCCATATCAATGTGGTAGGTAATTATACTCACACTAAGTATCCACATACATATGTACACGAGCAAAAATTGCTCTGCTCCAAGAAGAATCTAACGCTATAATGAAGAATGGAGGTTGCAATGAATAATGAATAGTCCTTAGAATAATATTCTCATAACCTGTCCAAGACCCCAGCCAAAGTCAACCTACCTCCACCGAAGGTGTCAGGAAAGGAACAAATTATCACGTCATAACATTCATACACTTAATAATAAAGTACACACAAAAAAATGAGCCATGAAAAGAATGGATGAGATGGACCGAAACCGAGGCCAACTAAAGGAAATTCGTATTAACACACATATTCTCACGTCACAGTTTATCATCTCGTCAATGCTAATAATATTACTGGACCATAAAATGTGCGTAGCTAAGCAATGACATAATCACAATAATAATGGGAAATGTATAAATTATTGACATCCATCCCAATTTCAATCCCAATTTAAAATCAGTACAGCTCCAGAAGACAAGTTGACGTGTAAATAGCATCATATTCAATATTAGAAATCATATATCCTAGTATATAAATGGATACATGGTACATTATGTGTGTTTTAGAAAACGCTACATCTACAAGTGCTCTCATATAGGATAAATGTAGAGAACTTACAGGGACGGTAGTTGAGGTGCCGGCAACTTTAGCGATCGACATTCTGCCATTGACATCTAAAGGACCACGTGGCTGGAGCGATTCACTTCCAACTTCTTCACAGTCAGCATACAGTAAAACACGGTCACGAAAAACTCCAAAATGAAGTTTATGCCAATTCCTGTCGAAAACCTAAGTTTTTCATAGTTTCATGAGTGACATAACGATCACATAAAAACTTTATGGGAAAAAAACATTATATCAATGACTCCAAGACTCTACCCTTCCCCATTTCCCATATCTTCATCTCGCAATCTTTCGATCTTTCGAATGTTACAACCCCATTGGATTTTTATGGGCAATGGAAATGTGAATGAGTAGATAGTATACTTGCCTGTACAGTTGAATTTTTGAGCGTCTTATAGACTGTAGTACAGAACAGACACAGAGTGGTTGTAAAACGTCAAAGGGAGGGATAATTTTTTTAAATAATTAATGTCAACAGTGGAACCTTGTTAGCCTTAAGCGTACCTCAACATTCCGGAAGTTCAGTGTCTGAAGTTTATTCTCATAGTCATTTATAGAAAATTCGACGGTTTCTTTCCTTGGGTTGAGGGTAATAGCAAACTGAGTTCGATTGAGGATGTCTGACATTGAAATGATGTGCCAGGGAACCTTGGGAGGTTTTCGAGTCCGCCATGTTGTAATAAAGCTAAATTGTTCTGGAAGTCCCAATGGGAAGATCTCCCTATTAGAAACAAATTATTTGTCAGTTAGAGTACATACTCCAGACATTTATTATGGACTTTCAATAAAATAAGTCACATCAATTAAGGAGTCTATTGGATTAATAATTAATGAAGAGCTTTGCACAAAAATAGAATGTTAAACAGGATGTTGTGGAAGCCATGTAGCTAATGTTTTTTCCTCATCTCTATTTCTGAGTATAAGACTTCAAATATAATTTGTTAGCATGATTTTATGAGTGTAATTCAATAAATATTAAGAGAAAACTTTTTCCTTCAAGCACATACCTTGTATCTCTGGTTAAATCTACTTGCTTATCCAGTCGATAGGCTGTTTGCAGTCTATCCGATCCTCTCACTCGAGTTACTGCCGATAATTCTCCTTCTAAAACATCTAACCTGAAAGTTGACATAAATCACCAGTTATTTGTTATTTCCTCCCACTAAAATAAAAAGATGCAGATACTCAAGTGTGTTCGCGTATCATTTTATACGTGCAAACAAGAGAAATTATTAGACACTTCTTCACTCGTTATTGCAATTGCTCAAAAATGCAGAGAAAGAACTTTTTTATGTTTCATATAAAAATATTATTGTGGCATGCTTTTAAATTCAGACTGCAATAAAAAATGTTCCAGGATTTAAAAAAAAACTAAATATGGGTGGGTAAACAAAGATTTAAAAAAAACTCTCGCCTGAATTTCCGAATGAAGTCAAAGGCTTGAAGGTCATCTTCTCCAGGCTTATAATCTGAACATGGTCCATTAATTTCTCGAATACCATTTGGAACACGATAATCTGAAATCACATGCATCATGAAATCAAAATTAGAACAAATAAAAGAATGTATCCGTTCCTGGTATTTGAGAACTGACTCACATCTTATTTGTGTTACAAATGTAGAAAAAATTATTATAATATTTTAAAAAAGCACCATCATCTTCTCGATAAACTAATCGAACACTATCGAATTCATCTAATTCTGGGTCCTCGTATTCTGGATACCCATTATCTTCTGCAAAAAGGAATACAAATTTATTACTTAAAAAAAAAAAATTCAAGAATATACATATGAAATGAAAATATTATTTTAACTCACGTGAAAGCGCCGGTTTTCCTAGTAATAAGCTCACTGAGATAATATACACGGTTAAATAGATGACACTTTTTTGTTCTCGCCATCTAAAAACAGAGGGAAATACATAAAAATTCGAAACTTGATGATTGGAATAAATTGACTTTACAAAATATATTACATCTACCTACATATGGTTGACTCACAAACTCACGACAAAGGAAAGGAAAAGGTGTGAATTCCAAGTTAAAAATAAAAATCCAATCCCAATGAAATAATACTACATTACGATTTAAAACAGCGACGGCAGATTTAGACGCATTCATAACACTTATATTATTTTACCCTCCGGGACAGTACAATATTATATGGTAGTCAGAGTATATACCCTCATACATAAACGCGTCGAAGCATACAACAGCTACAGAATCTGTGTCGTTACTCATTTTTTTTCCGCTTTGAAACGTATAGGATGAGGGAATCCACTACTTTTTCAGTACTTTCCATATCCTTTCTCATTTCATCTCTGTTTAATAAACAGATTTGAGTTGTCACACTCCGACATTACATCACAAGAGCACAACATGCGTTGATTCTGAGTTCGCATACTGGGATTTAAGATGCCTTCCAAGATACTAGATATACGCACCAGCACCTACCAGCCAGATATTACATGACACTCTCCCAACAAATTGCACAACTTGTTGCTCTTGGAGAGTTGGATTAGTTCAAAATTATCACTTTCTTGTTTCTATTTCCTCGTCCACATCTCACGAAATAGGAATTCAAATTTATTCAAAATTTTATATCTCCTGTCATGCCTTCTTCTTCTTCCGCAAACAACCAAAACCAACAAACTCGTCCCTATCCAGTTCCTCCATGCAATTTTCTCGCACTACACACATTATCACTATAGATGTATAATTAATTACTACCCTCGGCGTCAGGATGAGATGCTTTGGGAGGATTTGATTTTGATGACAAGGAAATATTAAATTCACGATATCAAATCAAAACAGAGATTCATGTTGGACTTTGAAGTCTCATCATCATGAAGGGTAAAATATAAAGCCCATTGGACTGAGGCACATCCATGGAAAGAATGAAATAACTAATGACTCTGTTCCACTTGTTCCTCACTCTCATTTCTCATTGGGATTTCCCTCCTAGATTCCCTTCAAATGAAAGACAATTCATTTTAAAAGTTTGACATAAAATTCTTCAGATTTTTCACGCTCAGCTTTATAGTCCTCATTTCAATTTGTCAATTTCTAGAGAAGGCTCGCTGTTATGTGTGCCGTGCCCTGATCCTGGATCAAGCCCTGTAAATATATTATCTCTATATGAACACTTTGTGTAGGTGCCTCTGGTACTGACGATGAGAGGAGACATGCACTCTGGACCTGGATTTCTAGATCGTGTTACAGGTTGCACACAGCTTGTACACTTTCCAACTTGGAGGAAGTGCTGCGGCGTGTGTGTGTCAGAGTTTTCTCTACAGGCTTACAAAACAAGACAAGTTTGTGTTTGAATGCTCAAAACATCTGATAGTCCTGACAGAATAAACCTAAAGGCTACTACTACAGTGTGTAGTACATACAACATATAATTACATACCCCCAATTTGTAATTCTATATTCCCTTGTGCTGAGGACGGAAATCCAGGAAAGAGAGTCTCATCCTGAGAAGCCGTTTGACACCATGAATCTGATGAATGATTATGAGGGAAGCAGGAGAAACTATCAACAAGCGCCAGACCACATATGGATGGACCCATTGACAATTTACATGACGAGTCTAACTAATGCCGAGTCTGAGGTAATCGCAGTCGTAATCCATGCTTTTATCTTTGTCTCAATATGTCTCCAACTACAACAGGACTACAGCTCTACACTCACAATCAGTGACGACGAGAGAGACCGGCAACTTCTACCAGTCAACAAACGAGCCAAATCACACTTAAAAGAACAAGAACAACGTGCTCGTGTCGTGTCACTAAATACTCAAGGAATACAAATGGAAATACATACAGCCAACTATTACCTATACTGGTACTAGATGAACCAATATCAGATCTGATGTAATTCAATGCAATCCAAACCCCAACTGCTGAATTAAAAAACAAGGGGAAGGACAAGAAAGATGAGAAAATTCAGAACCAAGGAAAGGAAGAGCAAATTATGTACAACGTGTTCAACGTAGATGGTCATGGCATTTCCCATTTCCTCCGACCAACGCCAACTTCAATTCTCACTGACATTGCTACCAATTTAATACTCTCTGTAGATATCTCTCCTGTCTTTTAAGATGCTCAAACTTGTTCCCTGAGACTCCACCATTGTATTTACATGGTCCTTCAGCATGGAAGCGCAGCAATGAAGAAACAATCAGATCAATAGGAGTAAGCTAGACAAATTGTCTCCGAAAGAAACAATTTAACTAATCCAGCCATTTACTTGGTATTTACAAGGAACAAATTACTAAAAATCCAAATCTATTACACACTTAACACCTTCTCGCCCCGCCTCCAGCCCTTAGTGCATAACGGTAACGGTAAGAAAACATTGAGCGAGATTAAGGTTAAGGGTTTTCAACGCACGGCAGTGAAGACGCGCACAGAAGGAATGGGAATGAGCTCTTGTAAAGGGTTACATCTATTCAATAAGCCATGTAAATAAATGGGGGCTCAAGATTTCATTTTTCTGTCCGTAATTTTTAAACTTAAAAAGGGTCTCTTTAAGTTTGGTGAATACCCTATTCCCATATATAATTCTTATTATCAACATAATAATGGTAATTTCTTTTGGTTAGGGAATATTGGTTTAGGTTTATTCGATTTAGACCGTGTATAGGTATGAATATAATGTAAAGATTGAGCTAGGGATTCTACTATGTGGGCTAGTTTACAAGACTTTTAAGAGCATCGAAAAATGTAGAATGTGAAAATTACGAGGATTTATGGGACACAAGTGTTAATGCATTTATATTATAGATGATCGTTCTGCTTCGTCTGCATGTCTAATCACAATCGCACATCACATCTATATCTATGTCTTCCGAGCCATAAGTCAAATCCGAAACTGGAACCACACGATTGGATTTTTTAAGAAATACATTTCCTTGCACGCAAATATACATGATCACACTTAAAAAATACTTGAGATTCACTTTTATTTTTAATCCACACCCCACGAAATTCTTCTAATAATTATATACCTATCAATGCTCCGCTCGCCCTGCCAACTCCGAGTCCTGCTCCGCCGTGGAAGGAAATGGAAAGTATAATTATAGAGCTCATACTACATAGTTCATAGGAGAGATGTGTAATCGCTAGCATCCATGCACCCATCTGTACATGTTACATGGTGCAGAAAATGCAAAATTTACAGCGAATCACGCTGTTCACAGCTCCACAAATATCTTGAATGAATTACACTGCCAACAGCCAACAGTTTTGAGACTAAATTAAAATTCATACTCAACAACACAAAACACTCATATGTTTCTCAGTATTTCTACAGCTCAATAATTCCTTAACTATTTCAAATTTAAAACTAACTCTTCTTTTTTTCTTCTTCTTATTTCTCTTACCCTTTCAATAAATTTTCCTCCTTGACACTCGACAGTAGTATTTCTCTTTTTTATAATTGATACTAACTAGGAATTGACAACTTGTGTACAAATAAATCCGATAACACCATATCATATCATACCTACCTAGGTACTATAGGTAGGTGCACCAATCCCGATAATAATATTTTTTTCAACCCATCGGTTCGGTTTCGGTTCTGTCTCTGACTTTCGTCTTTTCCGCTTTACTATTTAAATGCCACAAAAATGAGTAAACAAAAATAGGCAGGGAATATTTACCTTTCTAAACAGCGTTTTGTTAGTTTATTTTAGATTCAAAATTAGAATTATCAGAATTAGAGGACACTTTATGGAATGATCAAACCATAAAAATGCTTGTGGCATGTATACATCTATATAATATTTACTTTTAAATCACCCCTTGTCACTGCACACGGCTATGCTACGTATCCAGTCCAATGGCAATATTGTAGACTGACTAATAATATAAATTATATAAAGTGCCCACACTTGATGTGGTATGCTCTCCAATAGAAACATCAATATCAATAATAATAATAATAGCAATTTGAGGAAATAAGTGATATCATTTGGTTGGAAGACTTAACGAGTTGAGCAAGAGCCCGTTAATCGTGTCAACTGAACATAACTACTACAAGAGAATCTCTTGTTCCGCCTAGAAAACCGGGCGTTCCAGCCTGCCACCTTCTTCTCCCTTCCTATCTCTCTACTCCTTTTTCCTTTTGGAAATGAACCAGAACAACCCACGTCATTATTTAACCACGAAATATTCATTAGAAGAATGTTCACTCAAAGTGTAATAATATCATATTGACACAGCTCTGTAGTAGGTCTAGAAATACTCAAATATATTCACGGAGTACCGTACTACGCATTAATGTACCTAGGTGCCTAAGTTCCATTACTATGAATAAGACTTCAATTTCAATATCTTCAGTACGTATGTCTCTCTGATTTACTTTTTCTTTTCTAAAAATTAACATTGAATTGAATGCCATAAGTATTAAATGAAACGATGAGTATAAACAGAGATAATTAATTATAATTCAAAATAATTATACAATGATTCCGTTTTGTAATCATTTAATTTTATCATTATGGTCCATTTACTCCTAATCGAATTTTAATATTCGCTGACAACTTTGCTGATTTATGAGAAAAGTGTGTAAAAAGCATGCACAAGTGTGCACTTCTCTTTTTTCAAATTTACACGAATTCTCCAACATTAAATACTTACACATAATTTTCAATACTAAGGGCAGCAGACATTGTAGGTAAAAAAGACAGACTAATCTTTAGCGGAATGACAACGGGAATGACTCAGATGAAATCCCCAAAACCATGCCATAATGTCAACCGTGTATTTATATGGTATTTATTAGATTACGAAGGAAGATATGGGCCATCGCCTAATCGTAAATTTTCGTTGGCCTGCCTGATGGTGAGTATAGGAACATAATATTCCGTATATTTATGGACGGAGTTGAGAAACAGGCGTTGGATAGGCTGAGCTGAGAGAAGCAATACAATGATATTTATACTCTCACTCACATGTGAGAGCAGTCGTTTTAGTTAAGTAGAAGTACACGGTATACATACTTTCAGTTTCAGTCGGAATAGATTTGAATATGTGATAGAAACTGCAGTCAAGTTTTAAACACACTACAGACAAAGGTTAAAGAAATCGTAAAATACGTCTGGCAGGAGTGTCAGGAGCAATAAAAGATATGTGCACAACCAGTTCAATCTCAAGTAAATTAGATAAGACAATATCTCACGCTCCTTTCCCCACCACCACCACCACCACTTCATTTTAGCCCAAAGATTCTCGCTTTCATTCATCACCATTTATTTCCACGCCAATTTCATTAGCTACTCAATCACTGGGCTATTTAATGGTATTACTTATACTGAACCGGAATTTTGGTTTGGTAATTGAGGACCATTGTTTGATGATGCAGGTGAGGTAAACATTGTGGAATTTGAGTTACTTCAAATCCCACTCTTCTATCTACCACATATTCGTCGGTAGTAAATATCTCATGTTTATAAATAGTTTGATGCATTCTGCTCGACTTAAAAAGTAAATTTTGTAA
This sequence comes from Dicyrtomina minuta, assembly GCA_949802685.1. Taxonomy (NCBI): domain Eukaryota; kingdom Metazoa; phylum Arthropoda; class Collembola; order Symphypleona; family Dicyrtomidae; genus Dicyrtomina; species Dicyrtomina minuta. The sequence goes on from OX461812.1 coordinate 65,930,998, forward strand.
GTATAGTGTGCGACTCGTTCAAATTAAAAAGATGCCGTCAATACAGCAAGGCCAATGCTAACACTAAATGACTAAATACGTACACAACATGCCTACCTAACTTATTTAATCAAAACTGCCATGTCTAAAGTTCATCAGGGAAACTTTTACATAGAAAAGGATTCCAAAATTAGACGTGTAAATGAATGTATACCCACATTTATATACTAAATTACGGCTCTCTATATTGTATACTAAGCGCCCCGCAGGGGTCTCCTCTACCTTTTGACTAATGGACTTTATGAACCCAAGTTGCTAACACGTAGGCACATAAGTAGTGAGTCTCTAAACTTCAGCACAAACGCTGTAATGCATTCCATAAATAGACAATAACACATTACAATTTAATCATATTATTACCACGCTGTTAGGATTGTTGTTGTTATTGTTGCAACTCCAGTGTTAACTGCTAATTTGATGTAGTTTTTAGATAATTTGTAATTTTTTGGACTGTAAGACAGATTTAGACTTGAAATTAATTATAGGCTAACAAATAAGGATTTTAAATATCTTGGAAGTTGGAGAATTCTTGAGAAATGATAATAAAAGTGAATTAAAAAACAATGATGAGCACACATGACAAGGAAGCTTGTGAGGAGAGTCTAGATTCAAGATTTTTTAATGCCTTGTCTTTATGTCGCATATATGTAGATTGCTGCAGATAATGCGGAATCAAGCTCAAAATCAGAAATAATTCTTGAGGACAATGGAATACTTGCAGAATACAGAACTTAGAGTCAACGGGCGAGGGATGCCCCTCATATAGTAGGAGTAATCTAAAGAAATACCATGATCAAAAATGGAAGAAAGAAGGAGCGGGAAAATAGTTGGCAAATAAGATGACCAAATAAGTTTAAAGAAAATTCCCTCTACCCTAATCACCACTTGACCCGATGAATGTCTTTTGGAAATCGTCTTTCATCTGATTTACTATTTAGTATCACCGATCCAGACCAACCAGACATAGTACACATACACAAAGCTAAACCAAACAATTCCCATGCAGGCAGTCAGCTTAATATACGTGCACACTTCCAGATTTAAATTGTCACGGATTACGATTAAACACTGATGAAGCATCCAGACTATAGACCAACTCCTATTCTGCCCACCATTTAAGTATATCAAATTTTCTTCACACAACCCATACAGACATTTCCTACATATGTATCATCTATAATAATATTTAAGTTATGTAGCTGTCTTTAACTTTCCGTAATTTATTTCCTCTAATACTCTCGACGCATTGGAAACGGACTTCTAATTCACGCATAAATATTTACATTTTTATTTTTCAGTTACATGCATAATTTTACGCAAGGTTTAAAGCTGAAAAAAAGAATTCTTCTGCGTTTATGAAATACTGCAGAGTACTGCTATAGTTATAGTTATACAAATACAAATTGGTTGTGTGCTGGATGAACTATAACTATGAGTAACTCTTATAACATAAGTAAATGTATAGTATCTGTAGTAGCAGAAATACATTTAAGTCCAACAAACATATTTTGACAAATTTATTTCAAATTGAAATATGATGCGTATGTACAAGCATAAGAACTCAACAAGAAATGATTTCACCAGGCCAATAAATTACACTTGCATCCTTGCACTTCATCACGCAGACAAAATATTACATTACATGCAAATATATCCAGCTATATATATATACAATACACCAATACATATATATATATTGGTAATATTATTAATACATGATGTTAAAAGCATATTAAATACTCCTGATTTCTATCAGGTCTCGAGACGCGAGACTTTTTAAGCCCATGCTTACTATGTACATATAGGTTCGAGAGTGCTCTGTTGACTGATACTGGTGGAGTGAGATGACGGTCTAAAACTTCTGTCGCGTGTTGTCACTTATTACTGTCACATATCGGAGAGGAGCTTCTCTGGCACAAACAACATTAAATGGCCAAAAGCAAATTATTTTCTTTCTTCCCTATCCCCCTTTCTTAGGTACTCCATGCATACGTATAGTGACAGCGAGAGCTATTCCAGACTGGATGGAATTCTCCTAATAAATCATGTTGAAGCTGGGGAATGCACCTTATTGTGGTGTCGGTGTCTAAATGTAGCCATGATTTCTGGAAATATTTTTAACTCCATGTCAACACCCTCAGCACGATCTACATTCGAGAACTGAGTCAAGAATAGTTTTCTAATTGTACACACAAAGCAAATTTTGTATAATTATATGCGCTAGCAGAACTAATTATTTAAAATTCATCATTTTTGACTTCGTAGTTCAAAGTACCTGCTTAGCTGTACTCATCTCACTGTGCGGAGACTTTCCAACTACGAGACACAATTTAACTCTGACACGGGCTGAAATTGAAATTAGAAGCGGATTTGGGCCCTCTGTGTCGTATCGTATATGATACGACAGGGGAAGTCACTATGGAATGGAAAATATGTAGGAGAAACCAGTCAGTCAAACGTTCACCCAGACCCAGACCCAGCCAATTGTTTACGCGAACAAAGAAAAAACGAAATATGGAACGTCCCGGTTTGTGAATGCCAATCACGCCATATAGAAGGAAGGAAAACGGAGTCGGTACAGTATATGATCTAAGAATTGAGAAGCAGATGACTCAACGTGTGTCAATGTCAACAATTACATATTTGAGTATTGCCATTTATTTTGCCATCCAACTTGGACTCAGTGGCTACCTACCTACCAATCTACATACAGAATCAGAGGCAGACCAAGGTGAGGGGGGAATTATTAAGTCGGCGGCATGAGGAACTCAGCAAATGCACCCACCATTAACTGAGCTAGTAGAGATCCCTATATACAGCGTAATTCCATATTCGTAAACGTGTGTTGTGCAGCACTTGAAATGTTTATAAATCATATATGACCGAATCTCTAGGTTTTCCAGACAGATAAATTGCCAATTTTATAACCTTCAGCAAATTATTTCAAGGAATATAATATTTATTTCAAGTTTAAATTTTTGGAGCAGACATCTGTGTGTGCCTGCGTCCAGAAGATTTAGAAACATTGGAAGTTGAGAGTTGGAATATCGAAGGAATAATAAAGTGCATGTTAATGATAATTGTGACTCCCTACATGTTCCACCATACCAGTACCAGTCCAGGAAAGTACTATGTAGTATGTAGTTGTCAGGCAAGTGGGCTGCAGAGCCAAAGCCAGCACTGAACCATATAACATCCCCTGAGCTTATTAAAAATCAAACTGTTCAGTTTCAGAGCTTCAGAGCTCCACTCGAGGAGTCAAGTAAGGCTAATAAAATGTCACAAGTTCCAATCTTTCACCTTATACGGCGAATCCCTTCCTGTTTTATCGACCATCAGATGAGCACGTTAATACAGATACCACACTAAAACTGAGACTCTGTAGACGTACAACTATGAATATGTAGATACCTACATGAGAGCTACTATATATATATATAGTAAATCCTCCTTTTCCCACCGCGATCACTCAGTCCCAACATTCAACATTTTCTTATAGTATTTACAGACGGACAAATAAATACAATCTTTAAAAGAACAAGCTCAACAAGGAGACTCAATGCCACACAGTCCTTCACTATCACTACACTGGGTAATGGTGATCTGCACTTGTTTGCTCGGAGCCTTAATGACGAGAAACATACTGATTTGTACATCTGTTTGCCATTTCTAAGAGCACAGCATGGGCCGCCCTCTTCCTAATAATGTCTCATCTCAATCTTGAAATTTGGAAATAACGTGTAAATTTTGGGATGATGGTCGTTTAAAAGCAAGTCAATAAAAATCCTAGCTATATAATGTATACATAGTACAACGAAAAATAATTAGGTATATATTTAAGACAAAAACTAATGATAATGGGTGCAGAATGACAGTACAAGTTTCCCATTTTACAAGATCCTACGATTAAGACATAAAAAATATATTATTCGTCAAGAAATGTTCTGCTTACCTCCATGGCCGTCCTTTAATTCTATCCATTATAATTTGTGAAAGGACCTCTAAAAATTTGAACGTCAAGAACGTGAAGAAAGATGAAAGCTTTTGTAGGAAACGCTTAACTCCTCTCACAAAGTCGTGATGGTCGGAGGAGCTGAGCTTTCTACTTCACTTTGCCCTTTTCTGCTGACAATTCACCTCTGAGTTTGTTTCATTTTTTCTGAACTGGCAATAATAATAATAACATGAGAGTCGGTGGGAATTAAAAATTTATAATTTTAAATGGTATAACAAACAAGATTAATTGTATAATTATATTTGGAAAATTCCTGGACTATGTAACTACAATGGACTATCGGAGAGTGAACAACACACTTGAGAAAAGCTCACTGGAGTAAAGTGAGAAAAGTGAGCAGAATAATTTTGGTATAATTTTGCATACGAGGGAATAATTTTCTGTGTATAGACTCTGTTCCATGTAATAATTAAGTAGTTCACAGGTGTAAAAAGGTTGAATAGACACTCACATGCTTTGAAAATATCAAAGTGGAAAATCCAAAATCCAGAATGTGGGTGAGAAAAGAAGATAATTTGTGTAGAAAAACTTTGCAAGTAAAAATGCGTAGAGGAAATCCAAGTGGGAAATGTACAGTGAACAAGGAAGACGACGGAAGAGCGGAGTGCAGACGTAGTAAATTCGTAGTCAGTTAATTCTGGAAATGTGGATACAGTCAACGTTGGAGTTGGAGAATCTTTGGGATGGATTCAACGGTTGATATAGTTTTAGTTTTTATCAGCTAACACTCGATGTTTTGTCTCCTAGTTCATTCACTTATATATATCAAGACCAAGTTTGAATTAAAAGTGAGCAAATCACATCCTTATACAAAATGGTGACATTAATGGTCAAAGGCTCCTGGGCAAGACAAGGCTGACTATGATATTCGATGGGATTGGATGGATTTTATAGGTACACTTAACTCTATATACTCGTGTAGGCTGCAGTAGTATGAAGCCACTTGAGGTTCTTTGGTCATTCAGTCATTCAGATCAGAATGTATTTTGCCTTAACAAGAGTGCTCTTCAGTCAATCAACGCTCTTCTGCCGCGAACAAGAATAAGACCAACAGTCCAGCAAAAGAACATGAACATGGTTAATTATAAAATATTCTGCACTGCATACGGTTAAGTAAGAAGAAGTAATAAGACACACCAAAGATCAGTAGATTCGTAGATTTGATTTCCTTGTACCACTTTTAATGTCTCAGCGTCGGCGGTCGGAATGTTAGTGTATTGCTCTAAGCTTCACTCTACTTGTCTATAGACTTAAAGACCAGACCAGACCAGCGACCACACAACTATCTGAAAAGAATGAATGGACACGATTTTTATATTATCAATCATGAATATTTTTGATTTCAATTGCAACTAATATTGGTTTTGGTTATCATCCTCCTCTACGTGCAGACGTCCCATCTACACAATTCTCTTCTACTATATACAATTCTATATGTTACGTCAAGAATAAATAGCTCTGAGTGCTATCAAATTATTTATACAAAACTGCACTGCTCAATCTTCTAGTTCAGGATTGCTTAGTTCTTATAAATCTGGAGTCTCTCATTGATTATTTTATTTCGTACTAGAATATCCATATGGGTAGATTAGAAGGTATAATTATACTTTATTAAATTATTCACGAAAGCGCAGAAGATTTCAATGTTTCAGGAAGAAGACAAAAGAGCAATCTTTGAAATGTTGTCTTCAACAATATGGTGTTGTTGTTCTTGGTGGTGGATCCTTTTCTGAAAAACCAACTTGTTTTTTAGCTCTTTCTTAATAGAGCGTGAGATGCCTTCTCCCAGGAACTCCGAAAGTTAAACTGAGGGAAAAATCTGCGTAAGTTGCTTTATCAAGATGAATCATGATACTCGAGGAATATTGTAATAAGTCAGAAATCTCAGTTCACACTAGTAAAGGATTGCCTCAATTAAGTTCTTGAGTTTCTTCTTTCACACAAACACACATGGACTCATATACTCTCTTTCAAGTCTGTTTCACTCGCAGATCTCTCAAATTCAAACGCAAGCCGAGCAAAGTCTCGCCAAGTGAAGTCAAGCCGAAGCCACCAAGAAGCTCCTGATCTGATGGAACTTTAACCAAGAGAGATGTTGATGTGATGATGATCTTCCTTCCCGTCGTCTTTTCCTATCGAGTCAAAACACCCACATGTGAGTCTTTGAGTATTATGGTATTTCTATCTAAAATGTAATCCTATATCCTTCTATATTTGAATGCACTCTATTACACTCTTAAGGTACACCTATCACTATCCCGAGCACCTCATGTCATGTGCTAAGTTGGTCCTGCAAACGATAAGTATGTACTTGGTTTACTCCACAGGCAAGTTTCTTACGATTAAAGACTCTTCTTCCTTCCCCAAATAAGACAATGGATTAGCACTCTGCAACTGCAAACGGGCAAGATTCACGGAACTCCTACTCCTCACTCCTGCACCACTTTTTTAGTTCAGTCTTCCTTCTTTTTGAGTTGGCCAAGCTATGTACAAAGTTGTGCTCTCCCTCGTCGTACAGTATTGTTTTCCTTCTTTCTGAGCATTCCTATATAGTTCAGACAACTGATATTTGTTCCGTTTTCAATAAAACTCTAAGAAAAACAAACAAACCAAACACTGAAGTTTCCTGGAAGTAAATATCGTCAAGAACGTGGTGAATACAACTTATATAATTATATACATCATGAACTCTACCAGCACCAGCAGTATGGCATGGAACAAGTCAACTCACTGTCCGAGTTTAATTTAGAGAAATAATAAAAGAAAAAATACAATTTGTTCAAGGAAGCGGATTGCTCGCTTACTTCTTCCTTCACTCTTCGCCGCAACATCAGAAATGAGATAAAAATCTTCCGTATTCAGAATTCAGTCCCAACAATATGTGTCCTCCAGTTTCGTCTCGATGTGATGCCCACTGTAGTTGTACAAAATGTAGAGAGAAAACGAGTAAGAGAGAGAGAGAGAGAGAGAGAGATGCGGAGTCAAGATTTGATTTCATCCCGTCTTCTTACTCTGTTTTGATCTGTGTTCATCCTTATTTTTTCTTCTTTTCTCATTCATGACTCATCATCATCCACGATCCGACGATCCCGATCCCGATCCTCCACATAGGCTCCTCATGCATCTTCATACATTCAACGCTCTTATTTTCAAGTTTATTCCATATGCTTCCATATTAATCCTGTATGCTGTACCGTCACCGTCACCGTAGTGGCTTGTATTCATTGTTATTTTTTTTGTTCCACTGCTCGGTACTCACTAGTCAGTCAGACGCCCTATTTACTAACACAATCCTTCTCAATACTCTTACACTTCGTAAATCGTCAGATTTGATCAAGATATTGTCACAATATCATAGGAGAACAAAACAGGATTAAATTTTTTATCTCGTATACTCTTCACCGGCTGGTTCACTATTTGTTCACAGATCCTCAGTTCAGTCAGTCATGCTAGACTTATATGTTTGCAAAATCCAGCTTTCTCAGGTTTGTTTATGTGAATAATCTGTTTGTATACAAGACTTTGACTCAATTAAGTGTTACATAAATTTAACCAGAACAATCATTTGTTTGTGTTGGCATCCTTTTAAACAATGTTCCACACAATACATCGTATTAAGTCTGTATAGAATACTCTTTTCACTACATAATACTCTTTTTTAGATTTTGTCTGCCATATAAAGCAAAAAACCAAACCAATAACAAAACTAGGTATGCACAATACACACACACACACGATCGACGATCAGTAATACACTCCCTGATAGGGGAAGCGTTGAGTCTCCTAAACACATATAAATGTCACATCTACAAAACAGAGAACAAGCAGTAGATAAATGGAATGTGAAAATGTTGACTTTATTTTACAAATTGCTTTCTTACCCCTCCACTTGCTTCTGCTCATTGTTCCAAGTTACATATTTTACACAAGATTTACTGCATTATTGCCACTTGTTTTTGAATTTTTTTTAATCCCCACTCATCACTTATTGGCTTCTCAGTTGCTTTATTTTCCTTTATTAAAACTTACTACATCGAAAATCACGTGAAAATTCAGTTCCAATCGAATAAATTCGGAAGAAACAGTTAACAACGTCCAGAAACCAGCAACACTAAACGAATGGGAATTTCATTCGCAAAAAAAAACACTATTAGATTATTCTAGCTTTTAGCCTGCAGACAAATGCTACTTAAGCAGACAGTAAACTGAAAAAACCGAAACAGGAACATTACAACACCATCCAATGCACGCCGCTAACATAATACACAACGTAAACATTTTCATTTTTGAAGCACTTTATTTATTGAATTAGTATTACAATAACTAGCATGTGTAAATTAAATTGCGACCGTAATAAACTATATCAATTGATGGGACTAGTTTCTAGCATTTCAATGGGAGGTAGGAGAAGCGCTGTACATATCTAACGATAAAGCATGACCAGCAGTGCCACACGTTTTCAGTGTAGCGCCAAAGTTGAAATTGTATTCTAATAAAATTATAAAATTATGCCTTCATTTTTCATTATATTCCAGCTGCATAGCAATGAACGATATCATCCTGCGAATGCATTAACTAGCAGCAGTTTCTTTGACATTCGTATCACAGAGAAATATAAACGAGCTGCAGTCTGCAGACTTTCACTACTGAGAGAAAACGACAAAAGAAAAGCAAAATTGTAATAAGGCATCGTAAGTCGTGTTTCATGTACTACCGTTTTAGAATAGCAGACGGCCAGACCAGCATTAAACGGATGCTAATTTTATTAATCTCATAACCTCTGCACATGTATGTTTGACCAAATTAAATTAGTGTTAAGAAACTCGAATATTTTTCCATTCATAAATACTGCCAAGTAAAACTTTTTTAATGGTTTATAATTTAGTGGCCCATGCAGACCGTGATAAGTATGAAATTAACATTTTAGATTACCTCATCACGGAGATCGGCCAAGTCAAATTCTTCAGCCATTTTTTAACCAACGAAAAACGAAAATGTATTTTTGTCAAAAACTGTCAGGAACTTTGTAGTACAATAATTTGAAATTAGATGAACTCCATTAGTTATGGCAGAGAAGAACTAATAGAAATTCTGAGAGGCAAATCTACCTGGGCCAACACTATTTATATAATCGCGACACGATTATATTTAATCGCTTGCAAAAACACTAAATTAATACGCCAGGCGATTAAATATATACTCGTCGAGATTTAATTTAGTCTTTACAACCTCAAGGCGCATAAATTTAATCGCTTCCGCTACCTCGTCTCCCATTGGTCCCTGTGACCCACCGAAAGTTGAACTGACCACGAAAATGAAATAATACGATGAAAGAAAATCATATTTTCTTCCTTTTTACCGTGCAATTCCAGAATCTGTCGTGGCATTGCTGAAATATTAAATAACAAGTAAATATTCGAAATTAAACCCATCTTGCTAGTTAGATTTTGCATTATCAAAAGCAACCATATTTCGAATATTTACTTGTTATTTAATATTTCAGCAATGCCACGACAGATTCTGGAATTGCACGGTAAAAAGGAAGAAAATATGATTGTCTTTCATCGTATTATTTCATTTTCGTGGTCAGTTCAACTTTCGGTGGGTCACAGGGACCAATGGGAGACGAGGTAGCGGAAGCGATTAAATTTATGCGCCTTAAGGTTGTAAAGACTAAATTAAATCTCGACGAGTATATATTTAATCGCCTGGCGTATTAATTTAGTGTTTTTGCAAGCGATTAAATATAATCGTGTCGCGATTATATAAATAGTGTTGGCCCAGACTGTACAGTGAGTTCGAAGGAGCTCGTTTGGGCTCCTGGAAGTTCGTTTTTTAAGCTGGTTTGGGCTACAAAGCGTTCATATGATCTTGAAACGGTCTGTGAATTTTCAAATCGTATTTCAAATTTTTTCGAACTTTTAAATCAATTTTTCAGCATAAATCGCGTTTAACAATAACATGTTTTGTTGTATTCGTCGGAAGATCTCTCTCAAATAAATATTCGTCAATTAATCTGCACAATTCGGCGTTACAGATAAATCACGATTTTTCGTTTTTGATTCAAGCGCGACCTGCACATTGGATTTTAAATCTGCACATTGAAAATATTTAGTGTTACCTAATTTTATTAGAATTAATTTATGTCGTCCATCACTTAAATTCGAATTGATTCTAAGATGAAAAAATGAAATGTTTGATGAGAAGGATGATTTTGCCATCAGCAAGGTCTGGTATCCTTGTGGTTTTCATGCGCTGCATTTAGTTTTATGCTTAGAACTCATACGTGAAGCCACGAGATTCAGTTTGCTCGATTTGAGTCTCCAGGATTCACTCAAAAACTCACAGCTTCAGAGTGAAAGTTGGGGAAAGAAAAAATGAGTCGACGCTATGCTCGCCGAATACTCATTTAGGAAATTCTCTAAATATTTTGTATTTCAGTGACGAAATAACACAAAATGTTACCAACTGTTGACTTTGTCATACAGTGATTACTGGCAGGGCCAAAGGAATTGCTTTTAGGCAGCAATTGGTTTCCATAAAAAAAACAGCAATTTGACTTTATTGATGGATTTCTTTGGTAAATCAAAATTTTGTATTTACATGTTTTAGAAAAGTGAAATATTTTCTTTTTACTTGATTCAGAAAAGTGCAAAATATTTTATTACCATATTTTGGGAAAAGTTTTAAACGTTTATAGAATTGCATGTTTTTGAAATATGCAAAAAAAATTATTTTGAATGTCTTTCAAAAGTCAAAATATTTTTTTTACATATTTTTGAAAAGTGGGAAATGTTTTATTTATATGCTTTGTTTTAATTCAAGCAGCGGGGGCTCCCTGCGCTGGCCTCATTATCCGGCCCTGATTACTGGCTGACTGATGCAATAATTGCATCTTCAATCTTTAAAACAGCCAACAGGTAGATTTATTAGCTTATTTAAAATTAGATTTCACTGGCAATACTATTTGTTTGGGTCTTTGTGCACTATTGTGCAGTACGGAAAGCATATTTGCAGGAATCCTGTATGCCATTTAGGAGTAAAAGGAAACGAACCATCGTGACCATGCAATTATACATAATATAAGTGTAAGTACTAGTACCAAGTGCTGCGCCGAATTATAGATGTTAACTAATGAATAACCCATGAAAGGGGAATGAAAATGCCACTACGCCTTCCTCCTCGCTTCTTCCTTCAGCCGGAGTACTGTTAAAGCCATCTCCAGCCAAAAGAAGAAGACAAGTTTGAACAAGATAACTTGAAGCCGTTCAACCCAGCGCATCTTTCTCATCGCCACTGGGAGCAACGTTCGGAACTGCAAACACAACGTACAAGCCACATCTACAGCATTACATTCCAGAGCCGAACCAAGCCACGCTTCTCAGCAGCATGGGAAGGAGCACTGCCCTCGCCAGTCCCAGGAATACACTCGCCGAACAAACACATACATATTTTCTCTCTGAAGTTTTATTTTCGAAATTGGGAAAGACGACTATGGAGACTCCTAAAAGAATAAAAGTTTTGCAGGGGGATCAGGGGAGCCAAAGGATCCTCTGTGAGTCCTGCTGGTTCAAGAAAGTACCTGTAAATTAGAAAAAGAAAAGTATTAGTTTCGAAATTATATTATTAATTTGGTTTATAATTTTCCTCGTTTCCATGGTCGTGCTTCCCATCTTCATTAATTGTTTTATTTAATTCAATCATAATATTTCGAGGTCTATAAAGATCAAATAATTGTAAAAATAATTTATAATATATTGTGAACTAAAAATCTTACCTGGACTCATCATTCGGAACCATTCGGCTTGTAAATCCGTATCCTCGGTATCCGTAAGGAATTGTAAAATTATAAAATTGTAATATTGTGTGGACGAAAACAAAACATGAAAAGAAAACCAAACAAAATAATATTTCAAAGTAACAGTAACACTTTTAGTCCCTGCCCTTCTGGCAGAGGAAAACTTTCAAATTATTTTTCAAGTATCATTTTTCATTCCGTTTCCTTTCCGATTCAGTATCATTTTCTCTAAATAATATTCAATAAATATTTATCCGTAAAACTTTAAATTAATTCTTCGGATCTTCGATGTCGTGTACATTCAATTACATGAGAAAATCAGAGTTCGATTCTCATACTTCACTGAAAATAATTCTAAGCAATATGTAACTCTAAGATATACGATTTTCATAACTAATTAAGTAACTGTAGTGTGCATCTCACATTCACAAATTATGAAAGATCATAATTCAGTCACTTTAGTAGTCTTATGAAAGTCAGGCAGTAGTTCGACTTGGAACACACCTCCACATTAATATATATATAATTAGATTTCATTCAAGAAGATTCTATAAAGATAGTTAACGAGGTTCTAAGGCATTTGGGAAGACGAAGCTCTGCTGCTCCGAATCGTCTCGAGTTTTTGTGAATGCGAGCGGCGTTCTTTCCCGGACCATAGTCTCAATCAAAATTCATTAGCAGAATTATTCTAACTTCTTACCTAAAGACTTAAAATAAAACTATAATCACAAATAAATTTTAAACTAATTCATGCAAATTATTTAGATTTGAAACTCTAGTAAACATTGCAATTTCTAACTCAGTCTTCAGGAAACATAGGTAGGCATCAGTACTTCATGTACCCATCCATCCCTGCCCATTCCCCATGGGAGTAGTTACCCCTAAAGTAACTTGGTGGTCTCCCCCAAACTACATCTACCATCTGACTCCACTTTGTAAATATGTACATAATTTAGGTTAGGTATCTTTAATCATAAAAATAAAATAAAATTAATTAATATTAAATAAAATAAAATAAACTTTAGCTCAAGGAAATTTTGGGGTAGGAGAGTGCAACTCGGGGGTTGATCCAACGACAAAGGTCACCGGTTCTGACCCTCGTTTCACAAGGTGCGGGGTAGGGATTTAACCCTGCCCCCTCCTCCCCGAATTTTTCTAAAAACCGGAATGGTCAATCTAAGAATTGACAAACTCACTTACCTTAGTATAAAAGTAATAATTAAAATAATTTTACCTAACATGGACGCCCGTGTCATAAATATATATATCTTAGTTCCGAACATTAATATTGAATTTAGTAAAATAAAAATTCAATCGCAGGCATCACCCCTGTACTCACTAATTACATACCTACAAAATCTCAGTGGTAGTTAGAGGAGCGCGAGATCCTTTAGCCGCCCGCCTGTCGCTCGCGCGATTTCACACTCGCACACAGTGCACCACTATTATCTAAGCCGTAAGATGTTGAGTTTGGGCCGGCCGGACCCTTCATGCCTATGCTTGCATTTACCTCGTTGGCGATTAGCGTGAAGACTCAGCATCACTGTGCGGCCCAGCATAGAATTTAAGCTCTAGTGGGCGTTAGATGCCCCACAAATCTCATATACGTTCGCTTTGCGTTGCCTGAACCATACCACGCCATTTGGTGTTCTCCGTGTTCATGCTAGGAAGCAAAGTTTCAGCTCTCAGTTTCGTTTCCAGTTTTCATAGAAATTTCTTCGAAATTTTCATTTTCGGGAAACCTGAAAGTAGGTACTAGGTCAAGTTGACCATTCCCATTCCGTTTCAATCGGTTTTGGTTTACGAATTTCTTCAGAAATCCTCGGAAAACGAACTTTTAGTTTTCCATTTTCCCTTGCTTTAGAATAGCATAGGGCATCATCCGCCACAAGTGGCAAGTGAAGTTTTTCAGTGTCGAACCGTCTCCAGTGACCTGAAAATCACTCCAAACACTTACCGGTAGACTCTCTTCATTGTTTGAAAGAAACCTCAGTGCTCGAAATTCATCCGGGAGTTCAGAAAATTTCAATTTTCCGATTTCTCCCATCTACGGACATAGTGAAGGACAAGTTCCTTTGTCCCCATATATTTACACAGACTCACATATTTTCGTGTCAGCAGCTCCACTCACAGACATTGCGATACATATTTTCGTGTTGTTCACTCTTACTGTAGTCATACCTTGGCCGTGTACCAAGTCAGTTACACTTAACACTAATAGTTACATTTCAGTGCAAGTGTACATACTACGACAAACTAAGCATCAGTGCTAGATTTATAATTCCAACCTCTGACTTACCTGTGACTTCAGCCGTTACTTGGGAAATCCTTCTTACTTTATCCATCGCTGACCTGACCTTCTTTACCTTCAGTTAAAAATAATTAATTAAATCGTAAGTGGTAAAATCAAATTTTATGAATTCTTACATATTTTCCTATTTCGTGTCCCTCCCAGAAAATCGGTGGAAGTAGAAAATTTTGATTTTGGTTTTCATAATAATTAATTACATACTTACCTATTGCCACGGCTCACTTATCATACAGTTAGGATGTCTAAATAAATTAAGATTAGCTTTTACAGAATTCATGAGCCACAATTACCAATTTTACTCCTCATCTCCTTCTTGACCACCGACATAATTATATTATTTTTGTTTTCATCATCGTAACCAGTATTTATTTCCATCAAGAATTTATTAATACGTATTTCAATTTCCGGATGGTCGCAAAAAGGGATTAAATCAGTTAGTAATTGCGGTAACAGTGTTAGCAGTAATCCGAGATTAGAAATAATTTACAGTTTAGATTTCGTTTAACAGTCCGGGGAAACAAATAGTTTTCCGGGGCTGAGTAGTCGTTAGCTCGACCTCATCAAACTTAAGTAAATGTAGGTAGACTATCAAAATTCAGGATAGAGAACTCTGCGGGGAAATAAAATTGGCTTTCAACACACTCGCTTGCCGTGAGTGTTGATCGCTGAAAACTTAGTTAAGTTAAAAATAGGTTGTATGTTTAGATTCCAATTCAAAATTTCAAGTCAAAATTTTTTTATTTTGGCTTAACATATCAAAATTATTTTCGAATCCAAAATTAATTTTCTTTTGAATAAGTTAACTTAATTTAATTCAAAATCAATAATCTTGGAGCAAGGGAAACCAACAGTTTTTCGCTCCCGCCTAGGATAGGAAATAAATACAATTCCATATCAAAGTCGAAATTAATCTGTGTCCGTGCCCAGTTTTATTTGATTTAAGTTATTACCAGTGAACCTCGCGGACCGCACATCGGGAGCATTCCCTCGTCGTACACGGTTCCGAGCTCAACTACATCCAAAATCCTGCAAGGAACTGGAACTACAAATTCCGAATCGATTGCTGGAATTTTCTGAGTTTGCTATTGGAGTAAGGGAGCTACGCACCGCACTCTTCAATAGTCTACTACTTTTTCCAACCGATTCAGAGGTAATTCCATTTCCTTAGGAACTTCATACAACTGCTTATTTGTTTCACATTATTACATATTATTGCAAATTTTCATAAAATTATTTAAATCAAAATTTTACAAAAGCAAAGTAAGATCTTCCACTAATCCACTTTCCTAACTTGAGAACAGGTGACAGTTGCGGTTAACTCAATACGTCGCCGTACCTCCTCATTAGCCAACGAGTGTTCTCAACGTTCAAAATTTCTCACTCGTTTCTCAAGGAAGAAAAGCGGATTTTCAAAGGAAATCTTCTCTTTCCTTTCACCGACTTTCGCCACAAGAAGTCAACTGCCTGAGGTGAACGGATCCTTACCAGTAATCCGACGCCAACAGACAGAGCCTTCTCTTCGTTCCCCATAATTAAGTTATAGGTCAATTCCCCTTTCCTGAAGTAGGTCACACCATCTCCTAGTAGGTTTAAATTTTAGGAAGGTCAAATATTTCTTACAACATTCATGAGAAGGTCATTCAAAATCGTAGTTAAATTCACTCCTGAAGCGTTTGCTTGGGCTCTGAATTCACAGATAGGTCATATCATTCTACTCAATCTGAAGCGTTCGCTAAGATTCTCTGTTCAGACATAGGTCATATCTGTACTCCTCGAGCGTCCGCTAAGGTTTACCAGCATACGGCAACTATCTCAAATTATCAGTCAGAGTCGGAATAAAATTTCTTAAACTTAGCTCAATAAAGTCTCATAATTAAAGTAATCAGGAATCCACCTCTTCCCTCTAACGTGGCTGAAGCCGGAGGGGAGGAGCATTCCTCCCAGAATTCAGAAGGTTCCCAATCCACAGGATGTTAAAATGATGGATCCGATCTGAATCGGACCGCTATTCTAAATCCTCATCTTGGGGCACCGTTTCCCCACAAACTTGGAAATTCGAATTAATTCTATTCTATCAGTATGGTCACTAACTTCAAAATTCAGTCAGAATAGGCTTAAAATTTAACAAGCACGTCACTACAGTTTTCCAAAATTAAACTTATAATGTATCTCTCAACTTCCTTTACCATGGCTGATGCCGGTAAGGAGGATCTTCCAATGTACGAGTTTAGGCAGCTCTCAAGTTGCTGGATTTTAAAGAAGATGAATCCGATTTGAATCGGATTTTCATTCATCACCATGAATGAAGCATCTATTATCCATCCTAATCTTAAGGCACAAAAAGTTGCTCCTCCGGAGCCAAACTCAGATAATTGGACTATTCTACCTTATTACAAAATTGACATAAGAAACCTCTGGTATTTATACTCCTCCAGATTCTTTTACTCATTCTTAGAAGCTGTGTTCTTATCTATTTTCTGTTCGTATGTACAATCCACATCTTAATCGCACCAATTCCTATAACCAAAACTTGTACTTGAACATTACATATCAAAATTTGTTTTAAATTATCTTACTCAATATTCACTCAGTAACTGTTTTTATTTCTACTTGCCACACATTTACACACATATTAACACGTATTTAAATTAAATTTTCACATCGTTATGGCAAATTCCGACATTCGATAGGATTTTCCCTTTTCATTAGAAATTAATTTTTCTAAATTCAGCATCTCGGGGTTAACAATAACCCGTCATGCATCTAAATTCTAAAAGATAATATCATAACCATTTGGATAGGATCAAGGCAATACGTGCCCCTTTTCAGTAAAATTATTTTTGTTATAATTCTGTAATGATTCTGAGTTCCAAAATAACTTTTCAAACTTCTTATTTGTAATTTCTCTTTTACTACCTCACGATTCTTTACTCCTTTACACAGTATTCATAATGACGGTATTGACAAGTAACTCAAAAAAGATTTCAATTATTAAATACATCCTTTTCATTGTTTCTTTCCCACCCAAATTTCCCAAATCATCATCTATTCATATCTTTTCACTGTCATATCTATGGCCACTCAAACCAAACGCTGTAACTACTATTCTTTACGTATCATTCCAAACTTGATTTTATAATTATCGTGCTGCACCGTCTAACTATGTAAATTGTTTTGCTTCCGATGCCCCACCGCTAGCGTCTCCGTGTTGTGGAACTCCGTTCCTTGCTAGCATTTGTTGTGCGGGATCAGTTCAAAGCATTTATTTAAGGAGCAAAAAGAGTTAGTGCTCTCACTCCTTTCTACTCATCAGGTCCGCCGATTACATGGTCTATTCCTTTAAAGGAATTCTTCGCATCGTGCATGAATTGTACAAACAGCGGGGCCAAAATGATAGCCGCTCAATTCATGTTCACACTGACCATTGTAGCGTGACCTCTCTCATCGAACTCTTAACTTCACCTCGGAACTTCCTTAACGGAATTCTACGTAATGCAGCTCTGATTTCTGCGGAAAATTTCGTTAATCGGAATAGTATTACAGGCAGCCTAAATGAGTACCATTCATCTTTCAGATAGAAGAATAGGAATCTAATATTATCATTCACCTCCGTACACGATTTAAGATAATCCACAATCCAGTAATCCAAATTTTATGTGTCATACCTCCATTATTTTTACTCAAAATCCGTTCAGTAAGCACTCCAGTAATTTCTAAATTTCTATAATACAATTGATAGGATTTAACTTTCAACTAACTTTAT
Source organism: Dicyrtomina minuta (assembly GCA_949802685.1). Taxonomy (NCBI): domain Eukaryota; kingdom Metazoa; phylum Arthropoda; class Collembola; order Symphypleona; family Dicyrtomidae; genus Dicyrtomina; species Dicyrtomina minuta. The sequence goes on from OX461812.1 coordinate 65,948,924, forward strand.
CTAGATCAGCTCAAAACAAGTCCATGGGCGCTTAGTACTTACTTTCCGTAACAACGGTGTGGCTTCACGCCCTCCGTTTCCCATGCTTGGCGGAACTTGCCATACATTCACGCTACACAACACTCACAACTAACACTATCCAAATTTGTTTTATATACAAACCCTTACAATACGTAGATATTCGGGTGGGCCCCAAGGCCCCCACCTCACATTTGATAGGTAACCAAAACAGACATACACATCACATTTTTGGGTAGATCTCAACGGCACCCAAAATACATTTGATAGGCAACCAAAACATACACCCACATACCATTTTGGGTGGATCTCAACCACACCCGAAATACACTTGATAGGTAACCTTAACATACTTTACTATCATTACATGTCAATCGTACTATACTGTAATTTATACAATACACACTACGTCATGTATTTCCACACCAACACCACGAGTATAAATTCACAGCGTGAAACTAAGTTACATTACAAACAGTCTTTGTAACCTTTAACTCTTATTATTACTACTCTTGACTATGACTTAGAAAATTCTTTAATTTTCTATCTGATATCCCAAATAGTGACAATTGTCGGCGTTTTGTCAAACGCCTAGGGATAAAGAAGAGAATGGTCCAATTTTTGTTTCTTAAAAATTTTTAAATCTGAGTACAGACAGAAAATTGAAATACAAACCCATCCTCTTTCGTAACCTCCGCCACAATCACCGACCTACAAGAGTGTAGAGCGTAGCCTATTTATTTTTACGAGATCGACTCAGGAAGGTGAACCCCAAAACCCGCTGAGAGTGTAGAACGCAATACTGCGAGATCGACTCTATGAAGCGAAGCCATTTATCCTTACACAGTGTAGAGCACGGACATAAAACCGTGAGATCGACTTGGTTAAATGGATCCATAAAATCTAGAGAGTGTAGAGAGTGGAGTTCGCTCCACAAGCTCGACTTAATGACCAGATTTTCCCCCCACAGAGTGTAGAACGTGTTAACACGAGCTCGACTCATTTAGAAAAATCTTTCCCTACCAAAAGTGTAGAAGGCAATTGAGCCGGTTCGACTGGGGAAAGAAATTTCTATTCCTTTAACACTATTCAAAGTGGACAAGAAAGTCCACCTCAAAAACCCTTCATACAACCCATTAAGTTATGCCACATACTAAACTTTAATACGTTAATATAATAAACATTGTTAAGAATCTAGACATAAGTACAAATTACAAATCATAATTAGACTCAGAGTGTAGAGATCGGAGTTCCCTCCGAAAGCTCGACTCAAGGTAATGTTTTCACCGCTCCGAGGGGTGTAGAACGTCCAGGAACGAGCTCGACCCTGAGTGAAAACAGAACCTGTTCAAAATCAAATCCGTTAGATCCTCAGCTACATTAGACTCATTTAAGCATGGCGAAGAAATTCCGAGTCCAATTGCTCCACTTACTCCGTACCAGTCCCGGGAATCTGGACTGAGTCCGGGGGAACAAAATAAGTCTCCGAATTCACCTTCCGCTAAAGGATCCGACTATTCTTGATCCAGCGGAAGCAAAATTTTAACTCCTACATTAATTAGCAGACAGTCTGAAAAAGTAAAGCCAACTCAAAATAAATTAATTAATCCTGACTTTCATCCTACACATAGTCCTTGTAGGGGAAATTCCAGTCTCACTTACTGGGTTCCTACCGAGGTTGAAAGTGAACATCCAGATTCTCCAAAAGTTAAAACTCCTTCGGGAGACCAATCTCAAAGTCAATCTGAAAGTGAAAATTCAAATTCTCAGTCCGAAGAGACTGACTACTACGATTCTACCGCGGACCAAGCTTCCGCTATCTCCAAAATTCCTAAGTCTCGAAAGAGACGTCGCAAAGTTACTTCCCGCCTCCTCTCTGACAGCGAAAGACGAACAGGAGCCATAACCAGATCACACCGGGCGACCCGAAAATTCTTGGTCCAGAGCCCTCGATCTAAAGCTCCTGGGACTCCCAAAAGCTCGCAGAAAATCAAAAGCAGGGACGGTGAGAAACCTTCATTCCAAAATTCTCATGAGGAACAATTATTACTCATGGAGTTAAATTAATTGATAATTACATAAGTTGTATAAGTTCGATGAACCGGAATATGTCTTTGTTGATCCCCAAAACTCCAAATTCATACAGTTTAAATCAGTAATCGTAAACCTTTGTATCCAGGCATAAAGAGTCGGCGTTCTGCCAAACGCCTGGGGGTTATGAACAGGATGGTAAGGATTTTGAAAATCTCAAAATCCAAACGCCTGGACACAAAGAACCCTAAAAATTTGAACAAATTGCATCATTTACCGACACAGACACTGATATTGATCAAACAAAGTCTTCATCCGCCACTTCGGAGAGCAAAACTCATTCGAGCTTCTCCGGAGGAAGTGGAAATCCCAAGTCTGAAAGCCCAAAGAGTGTAGAGATCGGAATTTTCTCCGAAAGCTCGACTCGCCCAAACAGACCCACCCAAAATTCCGAGAATGTAGAGATCAGAGTTCGCTCTGAAAGCTCGATTCAATGACAGAATTTTCTCCCCTCAAAGAGTGTAGAGGGTGAACCTCAGTTCACAAGCTCGACTCAATTAGAAAAACCTTCGAAACCGGTTCGACTGGGAAAAGAGATTTCTTATCCACGTTAAGTTTAAAAAGTGGACTAGGTCCATTTACCAAACCCATTGTCAACATCCAAAATTTATACCTCATAATAAAGCTCATTATTTTAATAATAGTAAGAATAATTAGAATTAAAACAGAATATAAAAACCATACCCATTCATAATTTGGAACATAGTGTAGAGATCGGAGTTCCCTCCGAAAGCTTGACTCAAGGTAATGTTTTCACCGCTCTGAGGGGTGTAGAACGTCCAGGAACGAGCTCGACTCTGAGTGAAAACAGAACCTGTTCAAAAGCATATCCGTAAGACCAAACTCAAAACACCAGAAAATCAGTACAAATCCTCCCTAACTATACCAAACGCATTTAAGCATTGGGCAAAGAAATTGTAAGTCCAATTGCTTTACTTACTCCGTACCAGTCCCGGGAATCTGGACTGAATCCGGGGTAACAAAATGTATCTCCAAAACCCTCTTCCGCCCAAGGATCCGCCCATTCTTGATCTAGCGGAAGCAAAATTTTAACTCCAACCTTAATCAATAGAAAATCTGATCCCAGTAAATTATTAAACCTAACTCTTTATCCGACACATAGTCTACGTCAGTGCAATTCCAGTCTCACTTACAGGGTTCCCACCGAAAATAAAAGTGAAACATTTAATTCCAAGTTTTGTAAGGAACTACCGTCCTAGGTTCTCAGGTAGAACACGTAATATTCATGCAAGTAAAATTGATTGAAAAATTACATAGATTACTTAGGGTTGATGAACTGGAATATTTCTGCGTTCATCCCCAAAATATAAATGCTAAAAGTATAAATTGGAAAATTTCAAATGATTCATTCAAGCAGTCAAGAATTAATTTAGTGAAAAATTCCAAAATAATTTAATGAATTGTATCCCAACTTCGCCACGGACCAAGCTTATGTGGGTTACTAATCTTGCTCACTCACGTACATCCCTACGTTCCTCAGTCCCCGTAGAATAATAAAATATTCAATTTCAATCCACTCAAATTAATTTCAAAATTTGCAGGGGGATTCGCTTCACGACTCCTCCCTTTTCTCCTCAAAAAGAATTTAAAAATCAAAACTGGATAGGATGTAGGTATAATTGGCAATGTTTTCTTGTGACTCTCTCCCCTGCATTTATTAGAACTCATCAGAAAGCCCAAAATGGAAAGATCAGACGGAAACTAAACTCCAAACGACACTCCAGGACCACACTCACCTCAACATTTGAACTCCCGTCTGATATCACCCTTGCTCAATATGGACCTCAGCTCAACCCTCGTCACCCAGACAATCAAAATTCTTCGAGCATAACTTTTCATCTCGTCCTACGAACTCGAAACATGTAAACTTATTCGCCGGTTACAAAAAAATTTCATTTCCTCTTTTTATTGATTTATTATAATTGACACTATGGTATCCATTTATTATCATTTGATATGAATCCTTTCTCGTTGACGACCCCAATAGGGGAAACAAAATTTAAAAATTGAGACAATGTAAATTTGAAACCCTTTGACTAAATTATTTCCGATTTACATAACATAACCAATTGTTCTTGTTGCGAACTAGTAAGCATTCATTTTCACTTTACATTTATTTTTCCATTTATATAATTAAATAAAAATCTTGTATAATTAATCTTAAAACTTGACATGAATTTCATAAAATAAATGAAATTTGCAAACCCATATTAGGTTCCGATCAAAATCTTGACCCCTTTTATTCATAAGCAACTCAATTAAAAATTTCAAATCATAAACATACAAAAACTTGAAATTTCATCATTCAATTAGGTATGACATAATTGCGTGCGTGCCATTTTCCTTCCTCCTTTTCTTACAGCCGCCAGTCGTGGGGACACTCCTACTGCAGGGGGATTGTGAAAGGGGAATGAAAATGCCACTACGCCTTCCTCCTCGCTTCTTCCTTCAGCCGGAGTACTGTTAAAGCCATCTCCAGCCAAAAGAAGAAGACAAGTTTGAACAAGATAACTTGAAGCCGTTCAACCCAGCGCATCTTTCTCATCGCCACTGGGAGCAACGTTCGGAACTGCAAACACAACGTACAAGCCACATCTACAGCATTACATTCCAGAGCCGAACCAAGCCACGCTTCTCAGCAGCATGGGAAGGAGCACTGCCCTCGCCAGTCCCAGGAATACACTCGCCGAACAAACACATACATATTTTCTCTCTGAAGTTTTATTTTCGAAATTGGGAAAGACGACTATGGAGACTCCTAAAAGAATAAAAGTTTTGCAGGGGGATCAGGGGAGCCAAAGGATCCTCTGTGAGTCCTGCTGGTTCAAGAAAGTACCTGTAAATTAGAAAAAGAAAAGTATTAGTTTCGAAATTATATTATTAATTTGGTTTATAATTTTCCTCGTTTCCATGGTCGTGCTTCCCATCTTCATTAATTGTTTTATTTAATTCAATCATAATATTTCGAGGTCTATAAAGATCAAATAATTGTAAAAATAATTTATAATATATTGTGAACTAAAAATCTTACCTGGACTCATCATTCGGAACCATTCGGCTTGTAAATCCGTATCCTCGGTATCCGTAAGGAATTGTAAAATTATAAAATTGTAATATTGTGTGGACGAAAACAAAACATGAAAAGAAAACCAAACAAAATAATATTTCAAAGTAACAGTAACACTTTTAGTCCCTGCCCTTCTGGCAGAGGAAAACTTTCAAATTATTTTTCAAGTATCATTTTTCATTCCGTTTCCTTTCCGATTCAGTATCATTTTCTCTAAATAATATTCAATAAATATTTATCCGTAAAACTTTAAATTAATTCTTCGGATCTTCGATGTCGTGTACATTCAATTACATGAGAAAATCAGAGTTCGATTCTCATACTTCACTGAAAATAATTCTAAGCAATATGTAACTCTAAGATATACGATTTTCATAACTAATTAAGTAACTGTAGTGTGCATCTCACATTCACAAATTATGAAAGATCATAATTCAGTCACTTTAGTAGTCTTATGAAAGTCAGGCAGTAGTTCGACTTGGAACACACCTCCACATTAATATATATATAATTAGATTTCATTCAAGAAGATTCTATAAAGATAGTTAACGAGGTTCTAAGGCATTTGGGAAGACGAAGCTCTGCTGCTCCGAATCGTCTCGAGTTTTTGTGAATGCGAGCGGCGTTCTTTCCCGGACCATAGTCTCAATCAAAATTCATTAGCAGAATTATTCTAACTTCTTACCTAAAGACTTAAAATAAAACTATAATCACAAATAAATTTTAAACTAATTCATGCAAATTATTTAGATTTGAAACTCTAGTAAACATTGCAATTTCTAACTCAGTCTTCAGGAAACATAGGTAGGCATCAGTACTTCATGTACCCATCCATCCCTGCCCATTCCCCATGGGAGTAGTTACCCCTAAAGTAACTTGGTGGTCTCCCCCAAACTACATCTACCATCTGACTCCACTTTGTAAATATGTACATAATTTAGGTTAGGTATCTTTAATCATAAAAATAAAATAAAATTAATTAATATTAAATAAAATAAAATAAACTTTAGCTCAAGGAAATTTTGGGGTAGGAGAGTGCAACTCGGGGGTTGATCCAACGACAAAGGTCACCGGTTCTGACCCTCGTTTCACCCAGTATAGCAGTATTTCGTAACTAAAGTGAAAAAGAAAAAGCTGTTATTTTATAAAATATTTATACTGGTGAACTGGTGACTGGTATAGGATTGAGAAGGGGGTTAAAAATTCTTCTACACATTCAAGCGTATCAGTCAGTAGTACCTACTACATATTTGAATGGAAGAGATCGCGGCTAGAGTCATCGATGCGAACGCGGCGTTCCCATTTTCTTCACTGGACCGAACATGATGTAGTTGTAAACTAAATCTTTATGTCTGGAAAATTCATTTTAATTTATGCAGCCAACACTCCGGACTAACAAAACTCAGAGAGTTAGAAAATAGACACTACGACAACTGGATCTACGGGCTGGCTAGCGGACTTAAGGTAGGTAATCTCATTGGGTGGTATTGATATATGTTACACATGTTTTCGTTTTCATACCTCTCTTCCCTCATGTCTTTGAACCATAAGATTAAATATGATTACGATGATTTGTACGGATGATGTTGTCAAATGATTTGAATGAAAAGTCTGTGGAGAGTCGGAACATGTGACATGGAAGAATAATTTTGAGATATTTCACTTTCACAGACAGTTTGAAAGGAGCATAACTAAAAGAGGCGCTGTAATCATGACTACTGGAACGTTTTAAATTGCAAAATCTACATTTTGAAATTCTCCGATTTCGATTCCGATGATTCCTATACTCCTGCAGTTGGGATAAAAAAACTCTCCCTGATTTGGGATTTTGTGTCTTAACTTATAAATTCTCTACAAGTATACATACAGCCTCCTGTCTTCACATCGTTAGAATCTAGGAATGGCTCTCGTCGTCTCCACGTCTGGACGTGTACTAGTTACATCAATCAAATGTATTCTGAGCAGTGCACTTTTACTTTTTACTGTTTAGCGTACTCAAGCCGATGATGATGATGGTCTGATAGTAATGTGCAGTATAATTATATTTAAAGTAAGTGAGGTAGTTGCGAGTCTCATTCATGTTTTGGTTATATGGTTGTATAACTAGACAGATACAGCAATCTCATCACATCGTCAGATAACGATAAAATTCAGGGGAAAAAATCATCTGCATGTCATGAATTGATTTCATTGGCATTTCCTCCAGAATTTTTTTTTTCATGTACATTTGTCATTTTGATGGATTTTGTCAAGTCGTTTGAATCTGATGTACATGCTACATTAACTAACAATTTGTATTTGTAACTTTGTCAGGAAGCATACTATCCGTAGGTACGTAATATGTTAAGTGTAAAGTTTGTTGTGCCATAATATAATATGTGAGTGATATATATGGCGAAGGGCTGTTTAAGAAAAAGATAAGTCAGACAAGGCGTGTGTGCTTTCCCATTTCCAATTTCCATCTTCACAGTAATTATGTTTATTTTCTATTTTGCACTTGGCGCTGGCTGTGTCCGTCTGCCCTCAGAACTACTCGGATTGCTGTGCGTATTGCTCCAACTGGCAACTCTTAATATTTGACACTGTGCTCCCACTCTACACACGAATGTCTTAAGCTGCTCCCTGATCAAATGTGTAGTAAGATGATCAGCTTGCGACAGTATCTAAAAAGAAAGAGAGATGAGGGCCCGGTCGTGGTTGTGATTCTGATTTGATTTGACTTGATTTGAGAACAAGAAACAGATGAGAGGAGGCGAGAATCTGTGCTCTGTGTTCTTCTTCCGTTTCCCATGGGTCACTCAACTCCATTCAGCAAGAGGAATAGCAACCGACATGAGATTCACCCTATACTATTAATTTATCGTTGACACACACATAATACATGCATAATTTTAAAATCCCTCTCTTAATACCTTTATGTAGGAGATAACTATGGGAAGGAACAATTTAATAGGGATATATACTGGGGATCCTTCTCATCTTCTGATCCTTATTTTTTTCTCCTTCTCATATTCTTAGATTTTGATAGGAGCAAGTCATTCGGCCATTGAGGACAAACATATACAAGTCCGAGTAAGACATTGATGACATAGAGACAGCGAGAAATTTTATTGAAACTCTAAAAGGAACGCTTAACGCTTACGGTTTTGAGGCGCCGGCAATGAACTGATTTTACAAGCCCGACTCAAAGAATTGACAAGGCATTTATTTGATTAATGAAACGTAACCCGGTAACCCTTTGAGTATTTTATTCCGATCATGAGTGCTTAAATATAATTTAATACAAGGAGGTTTAAGCCGTCATGTCGCGATACAGAAATAGCCCATTTACATT